>VXBX01000148.1:0-85133 GCA_013400415.1 Scytalopus superciliaris | reverse complement strand
GCCTAGCCATGATGATGATTTATAAGAAAATGGAAAAAAAAAATGAAAATACATTTCAAATTTTGGTTTGGTTCTGTAGGGGTAGTTGAAGTAGTTCCTTACAGTCCTTAGGTTTGTGTATCTTTTGTTTTGCCCTGTAATGAACCACTGTTAAAAGTCAGAGTAGAACACAATATTGTCAAGGTCCAAGGAGAAAGTACTGGGGGAAGAATGAAGAGCCTTCTGCCACAGGATTGGATTTCAGGATCTTGGACCTCTTGCAGGAGTGAAATCTTGCAGCCGTTTGTTCTTCCTGCTGCCCAGCTTTTCAGTCTTCTGCAGTTCATATGTTTCAAGTGACTGCTTGACAAGTTAATCTCCAAGGTTTCTTTGAAATTCTTCCCTTGCTGTTATCTGGAGCCCATGTGGGACAGTTGTCCTTCGGATTCCAAGATGGAGTTATCTTGAGATGTTTCAAGTTGCCTCTGTCCCAGGAGTGTTTTGAAGTTCAGTGATGCAAATTTATGACTTTTAAGGCAGTACAATTCTTATAGTCTTGGGAGAGCATAAAATCACTGTGGTTTATCTCTTTTTGTGTTGTTACTTTTTGTTAAGATGAGAGTTCATGCCAAATTCCCGAAGTATGAGGCTTACCAATTGCATTGTTTTCTGCAAATGAAGTCTGGATAAAGCATTGCTCTAGGTTATGTGATAGAGGGTTTGGCATCTGTCTTTTTTTTTTAGGTCAGTCAAGGGTCAGGTAAAGAAATAGCTTGCTAATTCTGAATTGTGTTTTTTACTTGCTATGAGAGCATACAAATTCTTACATTTAGCACAATGCAGTGGTTGAACTGAATGCACAGATTGTAGCTGAGGATAAATAAAATAAATAAATTAAAATAAATGTGGGTGAGTCTGTGTGAACAGCTATCAGAAAAGGTGTCTTACTGTACTGCTTTTTTTCTGCATCAAAGGTGGCTTGCAGCACACATCCTCAGCAGCTGTTTGAAAGGAACACTTTATCTAAACTCAGGAAAAGTAGAGCATCTCACTTTGCATCATACCTGGGGAAACATAACCGGTCTGCTCTGTCTCGGAGCCACTGGTGTTGTGTTTGCTGTAAGAGGGAAAGTGTTCCAGGTCAAGAGTCTGGGTGAAACTGGAGCCTCTGTGCTCCTGCCAGGCTGTTTGCAGTACTGAGCTCTTGTGCTTCTTGGAGTACATGGATAAACTCCAAGCAGGAAATGAAAAGTGAGTGCTTCCTTCTGAAGTGTAATTCTTAGGGAAAAAAAAATATTTCTGTAGGATAAAGATACACATCCTTCAAACTAAAATTATTTCCTAAGCTTCTTACTTTCATGTAACTTACGGCAAGAAATAGCTTCTTCTCATTCTGTAGTTACTGAGGCCTCTAACAATCCTCTAATGCAGTAAGGATGTAGTGGGTAAACTGCAAGTGAGAAGAATAGATGAATATAGGAAAGTATCATTCAGTTGTCATAATGTTCCTCCAGCTGGTTAAAAACAGTGTGTGACTAACAGACACCCTTTCTGGCTTGCTTTGAGGTACACTTTACAAATCTTTGAAAGCTTTCTTTGTCTTACTTCAGAACTATGTAATGCCTATGAGTACACGCATNAAAATATTGTAGTAGATTGGGCACTGGACTGGAAACTAGGTCATGCACTAAGATTATTAAATCTTAGTCATTTAGTTTTCTCATCTTAAAAAGCAAATAGCATTTGAGACATTTTCAGAGTGAAAGCTAGTATGAAGTACTTGGTCTTATATAATTAGTCTTTTTAGGTAATGTTTACTATGTTGTCTTTGTACTGCTATACTTTAGTTTCTGCTTATGATTTCTCTCCTTGGTGGGGTGAATCATCTTCTAGTTTTTGCATTAATAAGTCAGCAGACTGATATTTCTTTAAAGTCATGTCTAAGTAGAGCCATCTTGAATCTGTGTAGTCCTGGCATATTTTATCTATGTCCTTCTACCTTCTTCTATATTGCAATTAAAAATAGTGAGGTTATTAATGGATATGCAGTTTCTTGCACATACAGTTTCCATGATCCATGAAAATCCATTAGACAGGACTGCAAATCATGGCCAGTGCTGAATACTGGGGGGGGGGCAAGAAAGATCTGAACAGACAGGAAGAAATCATCCATCTGTGTAGCTAAACCTGCTCCTGGCTTCAGGCCATGCTGTGCCACATTCAGATTAGTTCCAATTAGATGAAGTGGTAGTTGACACTTGTCTGCCTCCTCTAAGCCTGCTGGTCCTGGGCAGCATTCAAAGGGTTGCATCCATTCCAGCTGAGTGGAGAGAAGAGATGAGAAAGTGCTCAGTATTTATCACCTGAGTGCCTGAGGAAGCTCAGGGCAGTATTTTCTGCAAGAAAAGGTACTTCAACCTCCATGTAGCCATTACTCAGTAGTTTTTAACTCAGTGACACTTCCTTTCTGCAAGAAACTCAAGTTCATGTCTTCAGGACTTAAATTCATGTGATGATGTGAATGAAAGCTGACTTTATAAGGGTATATTTAGCTATCTGAAGTTTTTGCTGGCTGTTGAACAGGCAGAGGTGATACAAATCTGAAACACACTGTTTTCCCAAACTTATGATTCTGATATTGATTCCCTAGAGAAAATGTCCTGCACAGAAAATGTCTATAAAGGCTGAGTAAAACTCCTGCCATACCTTGTACGATGGAGCTGACTATTATTCTCAAAGATATCTTTTTAAAAATTTTGGATTCTTTCCTAAAATGTTCTAAAAACAATGCATGAGTATGTCCTCTAAACAAAAGAAGCTGCATGATTTTCTTTATGTATGAATTTTTATGGTTTTCTTGGAAATTGCACTTCTGTAATGTAAATATTCAGCAAAATATGATTTTCTTTGAAAGATAACTCAGTGAAGGTTTAACAATTAGCAAAATTAATCTGTTTTCATGTCAAACTATTGAATTCTATTTTAACTCTGTCATGTTTTGTAATAATTTCTTAATTCAAAGCAGATTCCTGTTTTCTGTTATGGGTTTCAGCAGTGACCAGAAAGCCTACATGATGAATTAGTATCTGTGAACCTAATCCTGAAAATAATTGTATAGGTAGCTATAGAAAAGTAATGCTTCTCTGGCTGTGCTCCAACTTGCCAGCAGTGGAAAATACTTACATGCATCTATGTACTTAAACACAAAGAAACAATCTTGCAGCTACCATGAGGAAATGTGGCACGTGCATAAAAGCCCCATTTATTTTGTACTGGCCTGTTGCTTGCACTTCATTGCTTTGCATAGGTGAGGCTGCCATGTGGAGAAAAGAGCAATAGTGCAGTAGTCAGACACAGCTGTGGAGAAACAGAGCCGAACACCTTATGGTGACTCTGTTCTGCATTCTGTGAATCTGTTACCCTCGGCAAATCTAATAAATAGTAATAAAAACCCAGTTACTCTCATTTTGGTGCTGTGGGTGTTGGAATCCAAGTGAAAAATGTGAAAAATGCAGCTGGGATTGAAGGTGGTAGGACTTGAATGGGAATTTTCCCTACCTGTCCTGTCCTTTCTTCAGTTGACATTGTTTGCTGTTATAGGCAAATGGATTTCTGTTTCCAGCATCAAATACATGTTTGCAGGAGCAGAACTGGAATGTCTGGAAACTTCTTTTGAGTCACAGCGTGAAGAGAGCCTCAGCCTCTCTAAATCATGTATGTTGCTATTCCACTCTGCTTAAATGAGTAGTTAAAGGAAAATGCAAGTTAAAACTGAGTGGTTTTGTTAGATGTGGCATATGGGACTTCAGTATTTGAATAATAACAACAGCATGTCCTTGGTTTTCAAAGAATACCTTCTAAACAAAATTCCTCCCTCTCATGTAGTTTTCCATGCTAAGGAACTTTGCAAAGAGAGTATTTTTATAAACCTTTGCCATGATTTAATTTACCCACTTTAGTCTATGCTCTGACATTTTATTTGTAAGTTTTGTTAAAGCATGTTAGTTTAATTTTAGGGATTTTTCCTTTTGGTGTATGTTTATTGCACTGCAATTGGCCTATCTCAGTAGGCTTTTCTGTGTTTTGGCCCAGATTCATCTGGCTTACACAGATGTGTGAAACCAATGTGTGTTCATTTTTTTTTCCTTCCCTGACTCAAAAGAGCACATCAGCAACCATAATAACATATACTAATTGAAATGGAAATACCTGGCATTCCTCAACATGAATTAGTTATTTTTAGTGTCTGATGGGAAAAGCTATGATGCTTCTTGAAATGATCCTTTTTTCTATGAAGATCACTTCTGAATGCTTCATAGTAGAAGCTTGTAATATAATCATGGGAAATGTGAGTAAAATACCATAAAACCATAGCTTCTTCCTGTCAGAAGTGATCTCAGGAGATCTCTAGTCCACACTCCTATTCAAAGCAGGGTTAGATATGCAGAGAGAACAGGTTACTTGAGGCTGTATCCTGTCAGGTGATGAAAACCTCTAAGGATGGAGACTCTCCAGCTTCTCTGGGCAACTTACGGATGTGTTTGTGCCCATGGGAGGAATGTTTTTCCTTATATCCTGTCTGAACCTCTCTTTTTATCTTGTGCTTGTTGTCTCTTTTCCTTCTGCTGTGTACTGATGTGTAGAGCCTAGCTCTCCTAGGTAGTCTCAACATAGGTGCTGGAAGGCTGCAGTAAGGTCCCTCTGAAACATTCTCTTCTCCAGGCTAAACAAGTCCAGTTCTCTGAGAGAGGGTGTGTTTCAGCCCCTGATCATCTTGGTGTCCTTTACTGAACTCACTCCAGTGTATTGATGCCATTCCAGTGTTGGGACCCAAAGCTGGACTCTGCAGTCTAACGAATGCTGAGTAAAGCAGTATGATCATTGCCCTCAGCCTATGCCCCTCTTAGTCTGCTATACTGCTGCTATAATATAGCCCAGGATACCACTGGTTGCCTTTGCCTGTGCACACTGGTGACTCCTACTCAGTTTGCATCCACCAGGTCCTTTTAAACAGACCTGCACCTCCTCAGCCAGTCAGTCTGTCGCCAGGCCAAATCACTGCAGCCTGTTTACTTTCTGGGTTGCAGCACTTTGCATTTGTCCTTGTTGAATTTCATCATGTTCCTGTCAGCCCATTCCTCCAGGCTACGTTCCTTTGGATATCTGCCCTACTCTTGGACGTATCCATAGTTGCCCCTGTTTGGTGTCACTTGCAGACCTTATGAGAGTGTGCTCCGTTGCCTGTCAGGTCGTTGATAAAGATGCTGAACAGGACAGGTCCCATTAGAGACTCGTGCAGCACTCTTACTGGGGAGTGCAGTATAACCCATCAACAGGTCCCTTCTGAGCCCCATCATCCAACAGTGGTTTCGTAAACCCATCTGTTTGTCCACCCATCTACGCTGTAATATCCCAACTTGGTTGCAAGGATTTTCTGGGATCCAGTTTTGAAAGCCTTGCTTAACGTGAGTTAAATGACATGTTCTGTTTCCCCTTGTCCATAAATGCAATCATTTCACCATAGAAGGCAATCAGGTTGATAAGGGATAATTTACCCTTGGCTTAAGTCCAGTCTGTAATGTACTAATTGCCTTCCTTAGTTCCCATGGAATCTTGAACTGTACTAGTTCATGGTCACTTCACCTAAGGCTGGCATTGATTATTGTATCCCCAGTCAGGTTTTTCTAATTTTGGAGAGCCAGTCTAGCTCTGTATCACCCCTGGCTGGTTCACGCAGTAACTCCTATGCCATCCCTGACACTTCCCAGTAATCTCTTGGATTGTTTGTGTCCCGTCATGCTGCTCTGCTAGCAGAGGTGAAGGAAATGAAAGGCTACCGTAAGAACAGAGGGCTGTGATCTGGAGACTCCTCTTGTACATACAGGAGGAACAAGAACAGTTTTTCAGCCTGATGCTTGGTTCCTCTTGTTGGTATCTACTGCAGTCAGATATTTCACTTCTCAGCTAAGCTTTCGTATTCTCCCTATATAGTAGCAGGAGGAGAAAGAAATATTTGCATACACATGGTGTATGTGCATGACTGCTGTGTCAATCTCATACATGCCGTTGAATACAAGTCTCTTGACGATGTTGTGCAAGTTTTGGAATGCTATAAGAAAAGAGAAGTTGTTGTGTTTCTGGTCCCTCTGCTGCTATTTGTGGAATTTGGAAAGTGCAGTTCTGTAAAGGAAGTACAGAAAAACTAGAGCAGCTCCTCAAGAATCTGGGGAAATACTTATTCAGGCAAACCAAAGGCAGTGCTTTATTTTTAGAGCTTCATTCTGTTTGTGTAAGTACCTGTTGCTGTGGGAAGGTCTAGCAGAACTCTATAGATCTCTTCATCTCATCATGCTCTTTTTGGCTCAAGAGAAGGCCATCTGGGCCTGTTTCTGAAGCACAATTTTTAATAATAATTTCAAGGCATTCTTCTAATAACTACTGAGTGAGCAATCCCATTGTCACTAAAGAATTTTAATTCCCAGATTGAAAACCTTCTGGCTGGGTCTACAGAGCAACTAAGCTATGATGATTTTTGTTTTTTTTAATTTTCCATACCTCAGTTGTTTTCACTTTTCTCAGCTCATTTAGATCTCTCTGAGGTTTTGGTGCGTAGAATTTAAACTGCAAGCCACAGTCCGAGTGTGCTGCAAAGAAGACGTAAATGAAAGGTTTGAAAAGCCTCCACACCAACTGTTTCAAGCTGTCATCTGCTCCAGTTGAGTGAATTGTTAAAGTACGTCCTACATCTGTTACTAAATAAAGTAATATGAAAGCTAGCAGCAGCAGCTTGAAACTCTCCTGGCTAGCAACCTACAAAAAGGTTGTTGCAGTTGAGAGTTCAAAGCAGGTAGAAAGGATGGTCTGTCTTGCTGTCAGAACTGTTTTCACTCACTTGGAAGAGGGGGCAATCTTTCATGCTAGATTTCTGTCTCTTATTTTTGGAGTCTTTCATTCTCCTTTTTTCCTTTCTGTTTTCAGCTGTCAGCTGTTTCCATGCCAGGTACCTTTCTCAAAGTTGTAAAACAACTTAGAGGTTTGTTTGCATGCTCAGTGTTTTCTGAATGCCCTAATAGTAGCCTAGAAACTGAGACCCAGAATCACAGAATAATTTAGGTTGAAAGGCACCCCTGTGGCTTGTCTGGTCCAGGCTTTTGCTCAAAGCAGGGGCAGCTTCAGAATACTGCAACGTGTGTTAATGGTATGAAACCAGATCAAAAGGAGCCTGGTGGACCTGTAGCTTAGAGGACATGGGGATGCCTCTGTGCTTTTATCTTTGGGTTCCTAAAAAGCTTGCCCTATTGCACTGAAAGCTTGCTGAATGTGCTGTCTACTTCAAAGAAGGTTTAAATCACCCTGCATGGCATTAACTAGCTAAGTGACCATGCTCCTTATTGTGGTCTTTGCCTGCTCAAACAGGCTGGGACTCTTCATTCAGTAATCTCAGTGACTGGAGGAGAAGCTCATCTTCTAGAGCTTTGCTAGTTATGGAGCTTACAAGAGATACGAGAGATAAGAATAACCTATAAAGTTTGGCTAAGAATAAAGAGGACATACAGGGACTACAGTTAACCTCATCAATAACAGTAGAGTAGAAATAGCACAAAAACCCCTTGGTGAGTCAGAATCTCCACTGAACATGAACCTCTTTTCAAGGAGAAAGCCAAAATCTTACTGTTCTTCTTGGAGGTGTAGGCTGGTTTTTTCAATTTGCAGTTGTTCTGAGTCATGTGTAATTCTTATGACTGCACAATTCAGAATAACTTAATCATATTATTCTTGCTTATGTTAACTTGTCAGTGGAAATATAACAAATACATTATAACAAAGAATCTGACATTTTCCTCTGTTGGAGAGAAAAAAGGAACACTTCCAGTAGTCTGTACTCGTATTAGAATAGTTTCCACACCAGTCTCTTAGATTTAATTAATGTGCTTACGTGTATAAATTTGCGAACAGTATGCAAGTAGTAAACATTGCACTCTATGGCCTGTATTTTTAATAGCAAATAGCATTGATCTGTAGATCAGATACCCATAGTGCACAATGTCAAGAATTTTTTTAGGAGATTTTGAAGCTTGGAGCTATTAAAAAAAAATTATTTTAATTTTTTTATTTGGTTCATTTTGTTTTCTTTGGTAAGGAGCAGGAGATTTGGGGTGTTTTGGTGTTGTATTGGGGGGGTTTTGTACTTTTGAGCTAACTGTAGTCTGATCCTGTGAACTGAATGTCTGCTTACAGTTCAGGCATATTAGCATAGTAGGTAAACTCCTGGAACCTATTTTCGAACTACTTTTTATCCAGAAAGAATTCACTTCAAGTGCTCTGAGACTGTTCCACACTATGAGCCAAAACAGTGAGTGGTGACAACCAGGAAACTTGATTTAAAAGCCTGCATCCTGTTCAAGCAAAACACCTAATGTGCATGCACCTAAGAGATGTCATTAAGAAATAAGGGATTCAGAACCTTTACTTATCTGGGTTTAAGCACTTTTATAGATCCCAACATGGGTTTGTGCTGTAAATGTGGCTCCAACTGCTGTTGGATGTCTACTGTAATGTCTTGATAAAGTACTGTTTTATATGAGATATCAAAAAGAATTAAATAGCTGACTGCCTTTATGCTGTTAAGCCAGTAGTATCTTGTCATAAACTCTCTCTTGCTATTGCTTAGTGCCAGTTCAGATGCAAACAGTGACACTTGATCTAGAGTTCAAATGGGGAAGAGTCTCTCCTGCTGCTGACCTGCTGCCAGGATGCTGGTCTGTCTGCAGCTCCTCATCCTGGCAGCACATACAGCATTTAAATTCCCAAACTCCACTGGTTTTAAAAAAAATTTATAGTCCCTCCATTTATACATTTTTCTGCATATTCATTCAAAGCAAAAAACCCCATAAAACAACTTAATAAAGGGATCTTAGAGCTTGTGTTAGCAAAATGTAAAGATGAAGGACAAAGAATCAGCTTTTTAGGCTGATAGGCCAGCTTTTTCATGAATTATCCTAGAAAGTATTGGAAAGAACATGCAATGGTATTTATATTTAATAATATTGATGATATATTCTCTGATTTCTGTTTTGGTTCATTAATGTGTATATAGCTACAAAAGAACTTCCAGAGTTAGAAAGTCCTATATTAGGAATATCACCTGGAAAATTGTTTTTGCATGGTTCTGTAAATCTTTGTCATGGTTAGACACTAATCCTTGACAAAATTTAAAACATATTTGTGGGATATAGAGCAGGTCTGGTAGGGGCTTTGAGGTGGATTTCAAAAACAATGCAGAATACAAATTGTGTACATTCCTAGGTGTCACAGCCTGAAAGGGTTCCGGAAAGTTTCCTTATTGTGAGAGTAGTTAGGTTTTCTCTTGTATTTCTACCAGAGAAAGCTGATGAAGTGCATGCAAGAATCACTTCATTTAAGGGGCTGGAACACTTCAGGTTTTCTAGGTATGTTCTACTGGAAAAGTGTCCTGACTGGTGTTCTGTTTTCCCCTTACCTGTTTCAAAAATTACATGTGTGACATTGCTATCTGTTCTCCCTCAGCAAGGACAGTAACAACGCTTTTAATTTCAGACATGGTACTACATTAACCAGCGTTGTGTATTAGTTTCCATTTCATTTGATCGCAATGCATGACCAGATTGGAGCCAGTTTTCTGTGTGTGTATGTGTTTAAAGGGTGGCTTGCACAGAAACAAGCTACACAGGCTGAAATTATTTAACCAGACATACTTTTTTTTTTTCCATGGCAACGATGCAAAGAGCTCTTGAAGGCTCTCATGGGCAGGGATGGGCAGTGACTTTGGGAGGGCTGCAACAGAGCCTTTGCCCACGCAGCTGTGTCAGTAGAGCCCTCTCGGAGATGGGATGTATGCCTGCAGGAGGAGGTTTCTTGTCAGTGTAGCTTTGCTGCTGTCTTGGACAACATGAACTGATCTTGCAAAAGCATTCCTGTGCTGTCACATCTGTTGGGGTGGCTGATCACATTACTGTTGGCTAGTTTGTGACTTCCTGCGTGAGATCCAACCTGGCACAACCATCTCTGTGGGCTTAATGTGAGCTGGTCCTGGACAAGAGCAGCCATAGAGGTCCACCAGGTCTTGATATCTGCAGTGTTTGAGCTGAAACAGTGTGAGTGTGAGGGGTCTCTCCCTCCCTCTCCCTCCCTCTCCCTCCCTCTCCCTTCCTCTCTCTCCCTCACCCCCCTTCATTGTTGAAACTTCTTACCATCCAGAAAAAGATGGAGTTTGAAGAGGAAATTTGTTAGAACCTCGTACTAATTTTCTAAAATGGAAATGTGAAAATAAATATTTACAGTTCTTTTTGGAGAAATACTTATGCAACATTTTTGTGGTTTGTTTTTGGTGGTTTTTTTTTGTTTTTTTTTTTAATTAATTTTTGAAGAATTATTGCAAACTATCCTTCCAATTTCTAAAAACCTGTATTTAGAAACAAAATCCAAACCCAAACAAAGCCCATGATCCAGAAAATCCTGTCAAGGGCCACAGGGGAGTAGAGGTTGAAGGAAGGGAGAGACCAAGCCCAGGGAAGATAGGGAAAGAAAACATATCTCAACAAAATGAGACAAGTCTTCAAAGAGAAGGTTAAATTTATCCCTTTTCTCACTTATTATTAGATAAAATAAAAAGAAAACAACTAGTTTTGGAGGCTGCATAGATTCTGAGAAACTAAAAGAGCCCTCGAAATCCAAAATAAACAAAAAGAAGACAGGGTTTAGAGGCAGCATTTTAAGATGGACTGTATAAGAATTTGGTTCTCTAAAGATGGAATTGCAAGTAGTATGAAATTGCTTTGCTCTTGGATGGAGAACTGGTAACTCTTATTTCCTAGTGCAAGAAAGTGTAAGCTGCGGCAATTTCATAGTTTTTGGCTGACGAATTTGTTATACTTGCTGGTGATCCCAGCTAAGGCTCTCATGTGGGTATGGCAGTGGAGTAAATGACACATGACTTGTTCTGAATTTTACTTGTATGAGGGGAGACTTAAAAGCAATATTAAGAGGTTCTCAGTTCAGACCACTACTTTTATGTTCCATGTAGAATTTCTGTTCCACCAGGAAGTAGAACAAAATTTTTATTTGAAATAATGAAATATGGAGGTTAAAGCATAACTGAACAATTTAGCATTTGTGTGAATAAGCTGTGTAATGAGACAGACTGCACTATCTGCAAGCCTGAGGACTATACATGTTAGAGGCAGGCTGCTGTGTGGAGTGACCTGGAAATGCTGGAAAAACGGGCTGACAGGAACTTCATGAAGTTTAATAAAGGCAGATGAGCTGCCCAGGAATTAGGATGGAATAACCCTGTGCAACAGAACAGGCTGGGAAACAAGTGGAGAGAAAACAACCCTGTCAAAAAAGGCCCAGGTGACCTGGTGACATGGTGACAGGGTCAGAGGCAAGGAAGACAAGTTGAAATATGGGAAATTTGAAATAGTTCTGAGGAAAAATAAAATTGTACCTTGAGGACAGTCAAGTGCAGTCAGAGGCTGCTTAGAGAGCAATGGAATCTCCATCCTTGGAGAGGCTCTGTAATCATCTGGAGATGACCCTGAGCACCCTGACCAGATGGACCTACTCTCAGTAGGGGCTGGACCAGAGGATCTCTTTAAGTCCTTTCCAAGCTGCATGATTCTCTTTTATTTGTGGTTGTCATGAACTATATGCATATAACATGGTTTGGATTTCATAGGTAACTAGATTAAAACTGTTGTCTTAAAATAATGTTGAGTTGTTAACTATTGTGCTATATTTTTTTAAAATAACATTGTTCAAATTGATTCACAGTAGTGACAGCTGATTCTGGGGAACAGTGAAAACTGATTTAGATGGGTAAGGATGGTTCAGACAGGTTTTATGTGCTTAATGGTTTTATGAGTTACATGGAACTGTGTATTATCTGGTTAAAAGCAGCGTCTCTTTTTGCTTTAATATAGCCAAAGTGCCATCTATGTCCAGGGTTAGATGCTACAAGAGGAAATTAACCCCATAAATCCCATTATTTCTTATCTGTTGTCCTACCTTTCATATTCCAACCCAGTAGTGAATTTCTGTCTGTTTTTATAAATATTATTGAAGGACTTGTCAAGTTTAAAGTGTTGTCATCCATAGTTTTATGCCTCTCATGGACATTTTATCAACTTAAGGACAACATTTTTTCCTAAATCACACTTTAAAGTGTGTAATTGCTTTAATGGGGACATAAGCTGTCAGGAGATATTTAGTGATGTGATACCTCATTACAACTACACAGTTGTAACTAAAACATTTTTTGAGTGCTCTTGTCAAAGGGTGAAACATGTTTGTGTTTTATAAGCGAGTATATGCCTGTAAGAGTAAGTCCATGTAGGGCATATGAACCATGTAGGGCCTCTTAAATCTGTTGGCATGTGAACTTTTTTGCATTGAATATTGAAGAAAGCCTGGGATGTATTTTAGTGGTTTCCTCTCTTTAGAAGGAGAAAAAAAGAAGAAAAATTAAACAATGGAAACCAGCGTAGACCTGCTTCCTCTCCAGTGACAATTATCTGTGAAACAGTGCTAACCTAAGCAAATATTTGCAGTTTCTGATCAGCCATTTCAGAGCCCAGCATGTGGTTGGATTTGCAGGGTGGTGATGGAGGAAGAAGGGGACTTTTATAATCATGTGATTTCTATTACTCGAATTCTGTTTTATTCAAGCTGCCTACAGTATTATTTATGAAATTTACCGATGCATTTCTTTATTAAAAAACCCCACCCCTTAAGTCAGACCATACATCTAAAATCAGTATAAATGCTTGAGAAGCTTTTGGAAAGCAAAGTGTTATTTCCTAAATGGAATAAACACTGTTGACTTTTATATTATTGTTGTGTATTTGTCTGAAGAGAAGTGTGTGAAAAGATACCTAATGGTCTAAATAAAAATTTTGCTTTAATGGGTTAGAAGGCATGCTGAAATCTTTGGGATTTTCTTGGTGGACTTCTGCCAGTGCTGTGCTTTTTCATGCAAGGTTTCATCTGAAACAAACAAATAAACCAAAATGTTTTATTTTGAAAGGACCGTGAATTTCCTGTAATGTAAAATTCCTCTTAGAAGGATGTGAGATGACAGGTTTTTGGGTTTTGAACAGACGGATTTTTTTAACAGTGTAGCTGATAGCAAAGAATGAGAAGGCATTCAAACTTGACACAGTTGTAAGTACAAGATCTACTGATCTGCAGAGCTACGTGAGCCCAGCCAAGAGGTTCTCCTGACCTACTTCTGGGTAACAGATCCTAAACTTGGCTATCACTGACACTTAGAAATGCAAACATCAGATACCATAGTATCATAGGTAATAACCCAAACAAAAGCTTCAGGGCTTAATTACTTTACTTAAAAATTGTATTTTCCTTTTGTTGTTTTTGCCAGAAGATGTTTCTTCTTTAGCAAATCATATAGTCTGTGGAGGAAGTTACCTAGTTCGTCAAGAATATGTCTGTCTGTGTAACGGGATAAATGTGGATTCTGTACACACAAATCCAGAATTTTCTAATTATCTGTTTATTGGAGTTGCATATGTACCTTTCATAACCTGTGTCCCTACTTCAGCATATAGATTAGAAATCTCTGAATGCTGCTAGGCTCATTCTCCCACATGTGGAATAAATTAACAGTATCTAGTAGGGTTTTGTCTACTGTTTTCTATAGTATTACTAATAAGAGACTTGTTTAAGACCTGAAACGAAAGCATTCATTTTGCAGAGGACTGGTAAACAGTTCCGGTTCAACACAGTAATTTAAAGATTCCAGCTTTAGAAACTTGCCCAGCTGGGAGATGCTTTCCCCATGCATAATGTGTTTTGGGTACCTGTTTTGTTTGAGGGACCCTCATATTTCCCTCTGAGATTTGGGATTCCTGCTGAAACCTGGCTGAGGCTCTGGATTCATCTTCATGAGGTTCCAGTGGGATAGTGCTGCCCACCCCTGCCTGAGAAAAGAAATGTTGCCTTTTGCTGTGTGATTTAAGCTTTCCATCCAGGCATAATTAGGAACAAACAGCAAAGTAAGGTTCTTTGTGTGTGTAGTGTGTGTAAAGCAGATTGCAGCAGTCCAAAGCTCTTCTGGCACAATTACTTGCAGCACCTGTTTTTTCCTTCTTGTGTTCTTCTGAGCTTTGTTTCTTCAGCCTTTGCATTTGCATTCGTGCATGTTCTCTGATCTTAGTGTTCTATGCACAGGTTGGACTTGTGCTATTTTCGCCATTACTCCTACCTTTGAGCTGTCTTTCAGTTATTCATAGAAAACAAATCCTGTTACTGTTTCACTTGCTTAGCTGGCTTTTCATTCCCCATCTGCCTGAGCCTTCTGCTTAACTTTTCCATTTCCACTGCTTTCAGTCACATCAGTTGGGCACTCTTTCTTTCCTTACTGCTGTGCTCTTTCAGCAGCTCCCAGCAACTCCTTAATGTGCCTTTTCTGCTTTTACTTTCTTTCTAGAAATGTCAGCTACTTCTCTTGGCTGCCGTGAGAGGCAGATAGACATAATAAAATTGGGTCAGTGTCCCCAGGAAGGCTGGTGACTTTGCAGTATTGAAACTTTCTTCCTGTGAGCAGTGAGAAATAGTTTTTCCATACTATAAAGAGGCCAGTTTTTCTCGTGAATCTTGTAAATAAATCCTAAAGTTCAATGTACGTAAATCACATTTCCTACTAGAAAAATAAGCTTTGGAAAATAAGTCTTTGGAAATTCTTGCATATTTAGCTTAGGCATATGTTCTTATTTTGAATGCCAGTACTGATGAAAGAAATCTGTTCCTTCAAGGATTGTTTTGCTGTGCTGAGAGACTTAAAACTGGTGCTTCTGTACAACAGCAGAAACTGCTTTTAGGACCAACACTTTTGGGGAGGAGGGTCAAACTAGTCCCTCTAAAAACCAGCCGGCTCCCACTTCACACAGCAAGCAGTGTTACCTTTGCCAAAACAGTCAGGGCCAGTGGTGAAATAAAAGATTTTGTTTTGTTGTGAAGCTTGCCATCAGGCTCTCAGTACTTGGTCATTGGGAGTGATTGTGAATATCTGAAGACTTCTATAACTGCATGTGAAATGGTCTGAATACCATCTGGCAGTATTACTACAGTATCAGTAGTCAAGGTACACACAGCCACCATGAATGTGGTCTCCTTTTGCATTTGAAGCTACTGTCATAAACTGTCTAAACCCACCAAAAGGCAGCTTGGGTGACTAAAGCTAAAAAGCAGGATTTTTTGTTCTTTGAAACACTGTTGGTTCAATTTGTTTTGCTGTTTGAGTTGAGAAAATAAGTATGTGTATTTTCTTATGTAAGCTTTCCAGCCTTTTTATTGTGATCCTTTCATCTTTTAGAGAAAAAGCATGACACTCAGGAAAGGAAAATTTTGCCTTGGTGTCAAAATGTGTTTGTGTTGCGTTTTCTTGTTGTTTCTTTTCTCATCTGCCAGTTTCTTGCTCTTGAAGACAGTGCAGATCCTGTAGTGTGCAACAAATGCATTAGCAGGTTATCTACTGCCAGACTGGAAGTAAGATACGCTCTCAAATATGTGTAGAAATAATGAAACTAACAAAAAAAAATCCCCAGTGATGACCTCAGCTACTTTACCTGCACTAGACAAACTAGTAGTTCTGTGCTATACTTTTCTTCATCAGCTGGTCTTTTAACCCCCAGGTACTTGGGGAACATTAAATTTTGTTTAATTAAAATGGCAAAGAAGTGGCTGCACTTTTCATGTCAAACCACCAACCTCCCTACTCCCCCCGTAAAATTTGCATGACAATGTCCAGAAAGTTAATGTGCCCGAAAGGAAGCTTTCCCTTTGGTGGTCAGGGAGGTTAAGGCAAGAAGTGATGCTTGCTCAAGATGTGTGGATCCACTGCATCATGGATTTCAGCTGGGACTTTGGTGGAGAGGATTGGTTTTACTTAAATACAGCTCTTATTATTTATGAGCTTGTTTGCATGTTTCCATCTTCTGTAATGAGAATATTCTACTTGAACTTTAGGAACTAATAAAATAAGTTTAATGTCCTGTTTTGTAATGTGGAGGTTAATAAACAAATGGAATACAAGTGTCTTTCTGAGAGGATTTTGTTACTGTATTTTTTTTTTTTTCAATTTTACATGAAAGGGGCTTAGTATTGGTGTTACTACTGTGATTGACATTACTTTGGATTGTTCATAGGTTTCAAGAAGTGGACAGGCTTATGTTGTAGTTCACTGATAATGAAACATATGAAAATTGATAAACTGTCATCTTAACCTGAGCAAATGCCTAAAATATATTGCAAATAGATATCGTAAGCTTAAGGACGCCATGTAAGATTTAAAATACTCTGTTAGAGGTAATGTTTTGGGGTTTTTTTGTGAACTGCCTTAGGTATTAGTCTGAAAATACTGTGTTTTGCCAGTTTATCTCAAAAGTTCTTCCTCTTCTGTGTTGTGTAGGTGATGTGGTTATAGGTCTGCTGGCTCAGTGTGCTCAGAACAAATTTACATCAAGGGCAGTGGTTAATGCCCACTCCAGATTGATTAGGATTAAACAAGATGCTTGTTCTCATTTTGTACAAGTGATGGATTTGGCACCATAGTTTCCTTTAGGAAAGGCAGCAGTTACTCAGTTATGTAGCTGGAAGAAGCTTATAATGGGTCTGCATAGTTAAATGCTAGCAAACTGGAATGAAAAGTTATGATTGAGCTGCAACATTTCCTTCAGATTCAAACAGTCTTCTGTTTAATATTTACTGTCAGGATACACTTTTCAACATCACCAAAGAAAATTGTTATCTTAATATAATGTTTTGGTTTGGGGTTTTTTGTGGAGTTTTTTGTCTTTTATTTGTTTGTTTTGGTTTTCACATTCTTTTAGACTTTTAGACCTATGAGAGGCACGGTTAGAAAAGTTAGAAAAGAGGGCAGCTAAATCCTTGGTTTGCTTTGAAAACAGTAGCAACTTGAAATTAATTGGGTTTACTACAAAGGAATTCTTGTAATTTTTTTCACCTTCGCAGATTTTTTTTCAGGTACAGCTTTTCTGTGCCTGATAGCAAATTCAGATAGTTTTATATTGGCTGGTTTCCTTGACTACCATTCAGATTTGATTTCCATAATGCTCACTTTTCTTCAGTCTAGTGTTTGCTTTGGTGAGTCAAGCTCTTTTGGAGAGCAGTCAAATAGAAAGAAAAGTGATATACCCCATTTTATCACAGCTTTTTCCATGGTTTATTTCAGTCTGATCTTTTCTATGCAAACAGATACTGTTGATACACAGGTTGTATCTTGGCAAAAGCAGAGCTGGATTAATGCATCTGGTACAGCAGTTTTAAATGGAATTGTTCTGGCATTAGTAGATATCATCCTTCAAGCAACTAACTTTTTGCATACTCTTGAAGGCTACAGTATGACTTTGCCTTCTCCCTGTAACTGGTTAAGTAACCCTTTCAGTTTACAAAATCAGAACTCACTAAAGTTCTGGACTAGCTGTATCTTATTTTTTGTGTTGAGTTTATTTTAAGAGTTTGCCTTCCTAGTCAGTCTGGTCCATAATTGTATTTTCCTCCTGCCTTAATCTAAAGGCATAGAACCAAAGTGACGTTCAGATACAATTTTCAGGAAGATATATAACTGTGTGACAAAGTTCTGTGCACTCTTCTATCCCTTAGCTGCTATTTCAAGATGCTGTGATGATCCTGGCCTGTGGTTTCTAGAAATGAGTGGCTACTGATGGCTATTTGGAGTGTTTAAGAAATCAAAATGGAAAAAAGACCATGTAATGAAGATGGCTGTTTCATGGTTACATACTGAGCAAAACTAACAGACAGTGGATGAAAGAAAAGATAACTTGAATATACATTCTTTCACTATGTATTGGGTTTGTGTGGGTTTTGGTAGCTGGGGGAGGAGTGAGGGGCTACAGGGGTGGCTTCTGTGAGAAGCTGCCAGAAGCTTCTCTATGTCTGACAGAGCCAATGCCAGCCAGCTCTGAGACAGGCCTGCTGCTGGCCAAGGCTAAGCCCATCAGTGAAGGTGGTAGTGCCTTGGGGGTAATGTATTTAAAGAAAGGGGAAAAAATTACTGTACAGAACAGAACAGCTGAACCCCGTGGTTAACGTCTTCTATAGAAAATGCTGTATGGTCGTTGGTAATCAGTGGGTCTCTGTCCTAAAGCTTTTTCAATTTTTTATTTATTTTTTTAAAGTATGTAAACAGACTAATAAGCAGTTTCAATGCACAACTTTGAGTGCTCAGTTTGGGAGTAAAGAAGAAAATCTGTTGCTATCCTCTAGCCTGTCTACTCAAAGCCATAAGTTGGCAAAGTTTTTTTATTACTTTGTTCATGATAACATGAATTTTCAGTGACTTTTCAGCAAGAAGGAAAATACACGTATTTACAGAGAATGTTGCAAGTAGAGTGCTTATTGTTACAGCAAAAATGGAAGGATTACCCACTGGATAGCAATTAAGGCTGTGCTTATGGATCAGGTGTATTCAGAGTGTAAATTTTGCATGTCGCTTTACATTGGTTTTAATGTCCTGCCAAATTCTGAGAAAAATGCCAGAGCTGAATGAAACAAGCTCCCCAAACAAAGGATTTGGATAGGCTTTGCTATTTTCACATATACGTGTGTTACCAGCTCTTAAACTGAGATGATTACAGTAAATTGCAGTCTGTAGAATGGGAGATGCAACATATGCAATGACTGTGTATGACCAAAAGGCTTACAGATCATATTCTCAGACTCTGGTAATAAAAATCCTGGGTTACCTATGACAATGAAAAATATTAATCTCATGCATTTTGTCTGAAATAGTTCTTTATGTTATAGAACTAAAAAAGAGGAAAGGCTACCACCTAGGGTACCACTCAGTCTTTCCTCATAGTCTGTGGAGGGTGCCCAGGGGACTAATTTTGAGCAGACACAGTGAAACAGTACTCTATCCATGAGCAATCTGATAACCTGTGTGACTGGTGTCACTCGACACGGTTCAGTGCCCTCGGCTCGCAGGTCAAATATTTGCAGTTCACCAGGCTGGCCAGTCTCCCTATCACCACTTTGATGCAGTAGGGAGAATCCTTCCAGGCTAATGATGCTGTTCCAATGCTGTTCCAGTCTTTCAGCTTGAGGACCTCACAGGTGGGAGCTGCTGTGAGTCAAGGAAACACATCTACCCAGGACCAAACTGGGGGGTGGGAGAAGACAGGCTTACTGCAGCCACCTGTGTGTCAGCATCTGCAAGCCAAGTAGGCACTTAAGAGCTTGCTCATTAGAGGAGAGATTAACTTCTTTTGGTGTTGCCATAATTAGGAAGATGCTTGAAAATACAATTTTAATACATGCTAATCTGTGTGGAAAGCTTTCTTTTTTTTTTTTTAATTGCCCACTAAAAAAAAACTTCAAGTGTGCATCTTTTTTGCAGTAGTTCTGCAGAAATGTACCTTCTACCCTCTATTTCTGCTCATGTCCTTTTGTGTTGCATTATTTTAGGCTGTTCCTTTAGATTTGATGTGTGCCATTGTAGTACTAGAAGAGAAGACCACAGTATTGAGATTGGTCTCTGCTCTCCTTTATGCAACTGTTAATAACAGTATTTAAAATACTTATTTGTGTTAATTGTTTATCAAGCTAGTGAAAAGAAATTAGTTCCTTAGTCTATCAGAAGTCCAGAGTACAGTAGCTGGTAATCTGTTTAGTTGCTGAAAGGCAACAATAGAATCTGTTAAGCATATCAGGTTTATCAAATCCCCTCAGGATTTCAGGGCTTGCTAACCTGTATTTGGTTAAGTACTTATTTCAGACAGATGGAATTTTTGGCAGTTACTGAAATTCCTCTCCTACCTACATGGAAATCATGCCTGACTCTCAAATAACACCTGATTTTGCAAATGTAAATACTGCATATTGGAGACTGCATGCCTAGCAACTGTACTTTATTTGTAAAATTATTACAGTTAGAGAGCTATGATTTGGCATTTCATTTGGAATCATTCTGGTTAACTATATTTTATGTCAGCTGATGCTATGTTCATCTAAATTCCCTTCATAAATGGGGATTCCATGTCAGTTATTCCAATGATAGCATTGCAGGCATCCTTTATATATATATTAGAGATACATATCATATATATATATTATAATTTTATATATATATATTAGAGATACAGGGTGCTGACTCACAGCATCTACTATACAAGTGCATTAATATTTTAAGTAGAATTTCAGGTATGGTCTAGTATAACTTGGTGGCATCTTTATTTTTAAAAAATCACTATCATGAATTGAGTTATAATTCTATATACTAGAAATTGTATATCTAAAAAATAAAACTTCACGTTGATACATCTTTAGAAGACAACATTGACAAAGGTGGTAATTAACAAGATTATTACCATTTCAAGATTAATTTACCTTGATTCATCCAGGGGATTACAGCTCTAAAGTTGCCTACAACAAGTGTTTTTAATCTATGGCATAGGTAATCTGTGTTGAAAATGAACATCTGTCATTAATAACATGCTCAACAAGTTTGAAAGTGATGTGGTAAACTGCTGTTGTCTCTTTCCAGAGTGGTTCCTGTAGCCAGAGCTTTCCCAGGTAGGCATCTTTGAAGGTCTGTACACCCCAAAGGAGTTTTAAACCAATAACGATGACTCAGAAATAATCAGGAACAAAAAAAACCCAAAACCTGAATATTTGTTCAGCTTCTCTGGCTCTGTGATTTAAGCTGCTTCCTTCTGCTAGGGGCAATCAAGAGAGCCAAGGCAGATCTCCCTATGCTGCTGGGATGTCGCTGCTAGGGGATTGAGTCAGGGGAGACACAGATCACAACCAATACTTGTTAGTAAGCCTCTTATTAATTAGCTGCTGTAACAAACAGTTGGATGTTGCTGTTAGTAGCAGGTAACTGCACACATTGATCCAGGTTCCAGTTTGCCCATTATAGGTTCACTGTAGCTCCCAGGTGGGAGCAGCAATGGGAAGGGCAGTCTCCCTCCTAACTGGGAAGCAAGGCTTGCACTAATAATGTACCTGCAAGCTGAGTGTTCCGAAAGTTCCTCCAGGTGCCTTGGTTGGTCCATCAGGTATCTCTCCACAGCCCTTGTCTGCAATCAGCAGCCACTGCCTTGCTGGGAGTGTGTGCTGGGGGCCTCGTGCAGAGCTGTTGGCTCTGGGTGTGATGAGTTTATCAGTTCTTGCGGAGTCAGCAGCATGGCCAGGCTCTGGAGCTGTGCAGATCTTGGGAGAGTTCATAGGCTGTCTCTTGACAGGCACAGTGTTGCCTCCTATGGCTGGAAAATTGCTCCATCCACAGACATGGGAACCTGCGGAGAAGATTCAGACCAGCTCATGCCTGCTGGTCTGCAGAATTGCTCTCACATGAAAAGTGAGAGCCTAGGCATCTCTGCAGACCTTGCTCTAACACACCTTTCCCTGGGCATCTAAATCATTTAATCTGCAGGTGGTGTAAGACATACAGGTCTGTCAGTTTGGGAGGTGAGGTGTTGTTATCCCCTTATGTGTTGCGCTTTGTAAATTATTTTGTGGCTTTAAAATTACATGATATCTGCTTTTGAGACAGCCAGCTCTGATTGAAAGTGTACAAATGCAGCTCTAGCAATTTTTTTAGATTGCTTTGAGATTAAAAATCCCTGTAATAATATGAATGATTCAGGGTAAGATGATTTTTTAGTGCATTGTGGAGTGAATCAAAAGGACAGTCGGGGCTTGATGTAGCAGCCCACATACAGGCGACTAGTGCCCCTTGAGATAGAGTGTTGTGCCTGGATGGCATCTGGTGCTGTGAAAGCCTCTTATGCAGTTGATTTATAGTTGATACTATTGCTATAATGAGCAGTGTTGATGGCTCTGGTACCTTCAAACCTCCCAGCTGACAGTAGGTCCTTATGTGTGAAAATCTGACTTTGGTCTATAGACAATATAGTAATTGGAGCAATTTGGATTAGTGACTGCAAGGTATCTGTTTTTATTTTAATTGATACTATACATCCTGTAATTATCATGGGAGAATAGGTGCCTAGGTTGCATATGAATAGCTAAATTTAGAATCTTAACTAGACCCACCCTATCATCCTACATTACACCACAACATGCAATATATATTTATATATTATTTTCTTGGTGACTTCTTTTATTGTTTATTTGTTACTGTCTGCTGTTTGTATGGTACAGCCTTCTCAAAGTTAAGGTGAGGATTATGCAGTGCAAAAAGGTTTTACTGTGTATGTGTACAATAAAACAAATATATACAAATAGTTTCTTAAAATAGGTTTGCTTGCTTACTTTCAGATAATTGTTTACAATAGGTTAAAGGATTGCTAAAATAAGAATGCTGTAATGTGTAATTTCTATTTTGCTGCTCTGAATCACACTTGTATGCAATCACCATATCAACTCACTGTACAGCTGCCAAGCTGCCCACACGTTCCCATGATGAATTTGCCAAGAGAAGTCTGATCTCCTTCTGGCCTCCTGCGTTTCTTTTTTTTTTTTTGGCTCATAAGTCCATGGGTGTGTGTATTAGCTACTGTGTTTATTTGTGCTTTATTTGTTGGAAGCTGGTTTAGAATTTTGTTTCAGTTTCCCCTGTTGACTTGACTTTTTAAGTTTGCTTTTGAAAATCCTATGGACTTAGAATTGGGCTATGAGTATACTCTGGGTCACTTGGCTTTCCTGAAAACTATAAAAAATTTGTGTGTTCAACACATTGCAACAGATCTGTGACTCCAGAAAAACAGTTTTGAAATATAAATCCCAAATGCCAAAATAGAGTTCTTCAACTTAAAATACTTAAAAGCTGTGTTTAAAAAAAAGTGCATAAAACAAAGCCTGTGCCTTTTGGCATTTTATAGCTGAAACAAGAACAGTTCCTTCTTTTCTTGCATGTTCAGAGTGTGCCCATCAACTATAGTTTGGAGTTTTTTTGTACCTTCAGCATGCCTCACAGTCTCACAAGTCCTGATGGATGCCTGAGGGCTTATCAAAAGGAGCACAAGTGCTGTATCTGTAGTTCTGCTGTTTACACTTCACCAGTCCTCCTTTTCTAGTTTTCTCCTTCCTTGTCCCAGCCAAGGTACCTGGATGTGCCTGGCTTTTCAAACTCCTGTGAAAACACTTAGTTAGCAGGATTCAGTGCTATTTTTGGGGTCTCAGCTGTAGGCTAAGGCCTATACAAGACCTATATGTTAGGTACTGTAGAAGGACAAGAAATCCACAGTTCCTCTGCCAAAGAAGTGAATGGATTGTTAATTACTGGTTTGTGTACTGATTTTTAAACCTTAATCCAAAATGCATAATTTGGAATGAACCAGTGTGCCTCACTAAATGCCCAAAGGGGAATCTGAGCATCATCTGAGGGGAAAATAACTCTTCTTTTTTGAAAAATGGCAGTTCTGTCACACAGTGACTTTTCTATTTACAGTCTAATAGTACTTTGAATAATGTGTGCATTATAAATCATTACCAATGTTCTTTAGGTCTGAAAATTCATTAAGATTTTGTCTGTGCAGGTTGCCAGAGGATTGCAGCAGAAAATTTCTGTTTTCATGTTCAGTTTTCATTTCTTAACTCTATGCTATACATCTTCAAACTGTGGTAGCTTTCTGCTGGTGATCATACCAACTTGTATTTGTCATCTTTCTCTTCAGTCTTTATAAGTACCATTTGAAAGGATTTCTTTTGTCTCTAAAATTTTAATAATTCTGATTTATTTTTTTAAAAATACTGAAACTGAATTCTGACATTCAATCCTCTTTTGTGCATAGTCTATGACAAGCCATTCCTAAAAAGAAACATGAAGCTCTAATTTAATGTAAATTGACAGTTTGCTGAGCTATTTTTTAATTTGGATCCATGAGACCTTAACAGAAAACTGAGTGTAAATTTGCACAATTAAAAAATTACCCACTGTCCTTACCTACAGAGGTACTTGGTGTGACCTGTCTGTCTAAAACACTGGTTGCAGAAGAGATGTTTGCCCAGATAACTCCATTAGCTGCCTCTGTTTGTAATGCTTTTTGGCAGTCATGACAAGTATGGGTCAAAAAACTAGCGTAACATCTTTGGCTCTATGTGGTGCTCCAACACCAATTTCTTGCCATGATCCACATTTGTTTTCAGCACAATGATTTCATTTTGGAGTGTGTGTTCAGATTAGTTATTCTAAGTATTTCCTGGTGTATTGTGCCTTGAAATGAGCATTGGACATTGAGTATTAAAAGTATTTATCTGGTTTCTCTGAAGTAATGTTTGGATAATAAAAATGCAAAATGGAGGGGAAATGCTTGTAAAACTTTATTTTTGGCCATTTGTAAGGTGATTTTTTTTAAAACACAAATTATATAAAATAGCTCAAAGGGATTTGCAGATCATTAAACTCTCAAATGTAGCTTAAAATGCTTGAAAAATCCTATGTTCTATATTTTTATAGAGATTTTTTAAAAAAATTGTGTAACAGGCTGCAGGGTTGTGTTTTGTTTTTTTTGGTTTTTTTGGTTTTTTTTTAATATTCTGATCTTAATGGGCCTTTTGACATTCAGTGCCCAAAACTGCGTAAAATGTTTTCCTTAAAAGAAAATAGTTTTATTAATTTTGACTTGGCTTTCTCCGTAACAGTACTAGAGCAGTATGAGAAGCCAAAATTGCTGAAGGCAAAACCTTGACCAGCAAAAGAATTACTTGCAAACAGTTACACATACCAAAGGTCCTGCTTTTCTAAGGACTGCAGCTGGGTCTGCAGTTGAGTTTCTCCTGGTGGCAATCTTGTGCATGAAGCGGCGTGAGCAGCATGGGATGATGTGTGACTGGCAACTAGTAGTGATGCCACTGATTTTTCATTTGGGACATACTGGGGAGAAAACTGTTCTCCAGTAATTGGAAGATGTTTTCAGTCTTTCAGCCAAAAGCATTTGTCTTATTTGCATAGGGTTTTTTTGATTGTTTGTTTGTTTTTAAGACTATGGAGTTGCAGGGTTCTGTAAATCCATTTGTTCAAAAAATGGATGCAGACACGTATTGCAGGCAGCTGTGGGGTTTTCACGGAGCTTTGTGAGACAGGCAGTCCCCGGCCCCTGCGCTGGGTTACCAACTGCTGCGGTGGGGGCTTCGAGGGCTGGCAGGGAGCCAGCTCTCCTCTTTCTGGCCATGGCAGCAGATGTTGTGCAATCCGAGTCCCTCGGATTCGTGAGCATTTGTCATGATGTCACTGAAATCACTTTTATGATTTAGGTGTGCAGAATGAGTTTTTAATTGAGGGTTTTTTACTTTTTGATGGACTCTGAGACAGTGATGAACCTACTTGTCAGTCCCCAAAATACTTTAGAGACTATAATTTTCTTCTAGAAGTATCTTAGATCAACAGTCCAGAGGTTTCTTTCTTGTAGAATAGATGATACTTCCAGATATACTTCATCACTACCCATTTTTACCTTCCTCTTAATTTCTTCCTTCCCCCTTCACTGATCCAGTCAGCTCAGATATGCATGCAGGTACTTGGGCTTGGTGTTGGTGGTTGTCTCCTGAATGCCAGGCATGACCTGAAGTGTTATGGGCCTTCATCTTCTCTGCCAGAGACTGAGGAAAGAGTCACAGAGTTAAAGAACCTTGGATGTAGACATGGTTTCCTCTTCTAAGCCAGCCTCCTTCTGCATGCTGTTAAGCTAATGCTTTTGTGACATACCTGCATGACACCAACAGAAGGAAATGATTTTTTCTCCTAAACGAGTAAGAGTTTTTTTAAAATGGAAGTTTTGATTTACTAGAACAAAAGAAGGCTAGGTCTTGGAAGAAACTGGATAAGGGTCCCTGCAATGAATACTGGCTACCCTTTAGTAAAGCTGAATCTCATTAGTGCATGGGCAGAATGCACATACTGCTTTAGTACACTCTTTTTTTCTTGAGAAGTTTACACAAACCTAGTAATTATATGACCTTCAGATAGTCTGTCTGAACAAAAACTGTGTCAATGCAATCTAATTTGTATTAAGAGATAGGACTTGTCTCTGTTGACTGTGAACAGAGGCTGAGATCTTTTGAAGTATTTTGAGCATGTTCTCTGTCTTTTCAAGCACTGCTTGAAAATTCTGTCGAAACCCAGTTCAAAAAGCTGTCTGATACAAGAGAATGCTGTGCTGTTTATTTTATTTTATGGCTTCTCAGTACTGCAGCTGAACAAGACAATTGTTGTGAATGTAACTGCACTAAAACAACGTTGGAGATGAGGAGTTTTGGGGGAAAAGAGAGTCTGGGCAGAGGACATAGTTAAGACCTGAGCTGATAAACCAATAGAGATTAAATAATGAAAGAATACTGAGCAATGTGCAGTAATAGAAATCACAGCTACAATTACAATACTTCCCCACATTACAAATGGAGAGGAAAATTCAGAATCAAATGTATTTGCAGTGAGTTAAACTTCTTAAAAATAAAGAAAGCAGGCTCAGGGAGCTTTATGTGTACAACTGAGAATATGAAAGTGTATTTATACCTAAGGAGCAATAGAAAAACCCAATCCAAAGTTCAGACTGAAAGGTTTGTGCAAAAGGAAGATAATGAGGTGGCTGAAGAACAACTTGGTTTTACCAAAGCCAGAGCATATAAAGAAGCATATGAAACGTAACCCTCGAAGAATTGCAAGCTCTTAACTGGGAGGGTCCATAGTAACTGTGTTTTTCATCTCTATAATTTGTATGGGCCATAAAGCAGTGAATAAACCTAAACCAATTAGGTAAAGGTTAATACTTACGGTAGTAATATCTTGCCCTTATGCTGCTTTTAGATTGTCACACTGTTGTTCTTATGGGAAAATGTATTTGTAATACTGACTGCAAAATAAAAATGTCCACATTGTTTATTATAGTTGAGATGCTAGATGATGGAAATCTGTCCCATGCAGGTGTGCACAAAATACTCCTCTCAGGAAGGGAGAAGAGTGTGTAAACCAAGCTGGACCGAGAGCCCTCTCTGCTGGATGGCTGGGAAACAACACTTTAAACAGGAAAAAACAAGAATTGTGATGTGGAAAAGAAAATCCGAGAGGCTAGTGCAACAAATTTAGACATAAACTATACGTCTTAGGTAGTTAAGGTCTTCCCTAATTATAAGCAGATGAAATAGCATGCATTTATTGCATAAAATGGCCTTTTCTTATTAAATTGTCAGGTGATATGTTTTAATGGTAATTCTTTTCTTTTGAGTGTATATGGGATCTGAGGGAAAAAGAGGAATGAACATTCCATCTTAGAAATTTTAAAAATTCTTATTATCTGTCAGAAAGAGGAGTATTCATGTAAAGGATTTTCAAACCATGTATAGCATACGGAGTGTAGATGGGTGCTGGTTTTGTAGCAGTGCTCCAAATAAATTAACACTTACTATAGGAATTGCAGTAATATGTGGAAAATAGGCTATTCCAAGATGAAGTACTTCTTTAAAAAAGGCAGTTGGCACCATCTAACACATGTGTCTGTTTCAAAATGAAATATATTTTCCAGTATGAGGGGAAACCCTATCACAGTAATTAAAGTCTGTATCTTACTCCTGAAGTGAAGGCAAACACAGACTTTCAGAATTTTTTTTCTTTCCATTCAACTAATGGAAACGGGAAAGGAGAGATGCAGAGAATAACTGGATTGCCACTTTATTGCCAGCACTGAAAGATCCACTAAAACTATGCAGCTCCCTGAAGTCCAGTCATTTGGAACTGATTCTGAAGTGTGTGTGTGTGAGCACACATGTATAGCTTTTATATGGGTTTTTAAAGCCAAAAAAAGTCTGCTGGAGATATGAGGGATCAACTTTGAATAAACTTGTGAGGAGCGTTGACTCTCCCTTCGTCCATGGTCTTTCAGAATATGATAGCAGCTGAAGACACTCATGACATATCTGGTCACAGAAAGTTCATTAGGAAAAAAAATGCAGCCTTTGTGTACACTTTTGGAAACCTTCTAAATCTTGCACGTGTGGAGAACCATACAGCAACACAGTTACTGACCTTTATTAAACTTGGTTTCCCTTCATTTCTGTCTCACGTGGGAGAAGCACGTTCTGGAAATGTTTGATGTTTTGTAAAGTATTCATTATGAGATTCTTTTTTTTTGAGTCATCATTTCACTTAAGGGTAACAACTTGATTAATGGCAGAAGAGAGCAGATAGTGTGATTGAGTTGCTTTAGGCATTTTTTTTTTTAATTTTTTTTCAAGCCACAGTGACCTAAGCATTTAAAAATTTAGATTAAAAATGGTGTATGAAGTGTAAACTAGTAAGACACAAAGATTTTGTAGTTTATTTTTGTTCTGTAAAAATTAGTCCTGTGAGGTGACTATTTCTGAAAAAGACAGAAAAATCCAAATAGAAACCACAAGAAACCCCCCAAAAACCAACCAAACAAATAAACCTAAAAACCAACCAACCAAAAAACCAAATCAAAACAAAACCCAAAAACTCCACAGAAAAAAACCCCAATAACAAAACCCCCAAACAAACAAAAAAAGCAAAACAAAAATCCCAAACAAAACCACAGACTAAACCCCACGAAAAAGAAACTGTCCAGGTAGTCAAACTAACTGATACGAATTTATCACATTGTATCCCTCACTAGGTGTTGTGTGAAAGGCTGAAGTGACATTGTGTAAAGCACTGAATTTGTTCTCTTGAAAAGGCAAGAGTAGTGCAAGTGTAGACTGAAGGATGCCTTTTGTATGTGAGCTCTTGCTTTAGCTGTGTTTTCCTGTCACTTGTTGACACAGCTAATTCTAATGGTAACGTGAACAAAGAAATTTTAAAAGTCTCTTTACAGAGGTTGTTGTGGAAGTACCTCAGTAGTATTTATTTTGCACAGGAGAATAAAGGCAGAAACATTACATTGCCAGTTTTAACTCTTTAAGAGATCTCAAGGTGTTTTCTCAAATATTTTTTGCATGAGAAGCAAAGTATATTCTATATAGTTGTATGATAGATATAAAATATTAGGCAGATGTGTAATGACATGTTTATATGTGTGTGTACACACACAGCTTCTGGTAGAGTAATAAATGCTACCTAACCTGTACTACACGACCTTGTGAATATGTTTAAGCTCCATGATAAGCATATTGCTAAGATTATAGACAGCTTTAGTGTTAACCTAAGACAGGTCTCGAAGACACTTGCATATCTGCCAGCACTGACTCTGGAGTGGAAGCAGTGCAGCAGCATGATCCTAAAGGAGAGCTGTAACATGTCTGTGGGGGCACCAGCCAGTGGCTATAGTGTGAAACAAATGCATATATTTCGTAGGTCATATATGGAAGAAACTCTTCTGAAATGTCTTCTTATCCCCTAAAACTGTCGAAGTTCTGATCCTGTCTGTCAGTCCTGCCTGGCTGTATTTACCACAGCAAAGTAAAACTTCAGCAGTCAGTGCCTAAACTCTCTTAGTGTCCTAAACCCACAGCCATGTTTCTATGTAAAGGCATCATCTTTCTCACAGTAACTTGGGTACTTTCTGAAGATGTTTTAGACAGACTTCATTAAAAAGCAGCAAATGAATGATTGAGAATATACACCTGCTCTCTCTTCAGCCATAACTCAATCACTTTGTGGGTAATAGTCTTGTGATGTCAGGAGACTTTAACTCGTTCTGTGCTGGGATGGAGTTACTGTACTGTACAGACCTGTTCTTCTATGACTCAATAAAACCTTTTTCCAAAATAATTGCACAATTTTAAATACTATTTAATTTTAAATAGTTTTTCTGATGCTAACTTTACCTGTGCTATAATTTACCACAGAATTTACTTAAGTTAATTATCTCTTATATATACATGGTTTTTATTTTTGTTTTTTCAGGGCATGGCTTTTACCTTGGAGGAGAGGCAACAGTTGAATATTCATGGATTATTGCCCCCCTGCTTTCTTGGTCAGGATGCTCAGGTTTATACAATTCTTAAGAATTTTGAAAGGCTGACATGTGACCTGGACAGGTAAAGTATGGCTATGAAACTTTATCCTAGTTATCAAACCATGAGTCTATGGCGGTTAATTATTGGGAATCAATAACTTTGAAGAAAACTTGCTTTATTGTGTTAAAAGAAAAATCTGCCTTGGGAGTGGGGGAGGAAAGAATGTTTCTTTTTAGAGTAAAATTAATCCATGTATGATAGACACAAATAATATGTGAGTATAAAGAAATATAATCCATTTACAAATAAATGTAAATAAAAGATTTTACAGAAGCCATTTGCTTCAGATAATATTTTTTCAAAGCTGTCCCTAATAAGCTTAAGATCTGTAAATACTTAACAAAAACTTGGTGTCTTTCTTTCCCACCTATGAGTCTTCTTTTGTGTTTTCTCTTTTCCAAGTAAGTAGTTGAGTAAGGAAGAAATTTTTTTCTTGCTCCTGTGACCAGACATCTCTAATAGAGGAACACTAAGATTAAATTATTACATCTATGTGACTTGAATATTAGACTGTAACTTGCCATTTTAGACCATTAAGTCTGTTTTTATCATAATGCCATAAAGGCTATACAGAACTGTGCAGCTTTGCAGTACACATGTGTTATTGTTACTTTGAATTAGTGACGTACGTCAGCTGACAAAACTAGCAAGTCTTTGGTTCATGGAAATAGCTTGAAACCATTACAGGTTAGGCTTTTTTCTAGTATTCACTAGTCAAAATATTTCAATTAAGATTTTAGCAATTAGCATATTAAGGAAAAGTAAAGCTGTGTTTATTTCCTAGTCTTATTCTGTGGCATGTGGCAGTGGTATTTTCTCAGCCATAATTTTTGGTCCAGGTTATTTGTATCTTCTCCTTCCTCTTACAGTCTGAATAAACAGTGTGGCCCCTCTTATAAAGCTGGATAAGCTGTGGTGGGATCTCGATCCTTGGGAAATACTCAAAGCCTGACTGAACATGGACCAGGGCAAACTGCTCTAGCTGTCTCTGCTTTGAGGAGGGAATCAGATGAGGTGATCTCCAGAGGTCCCTTCCAACCTGAGCTAGTGCATGCTTTCATAATGCAAGTCCACAGTAGTTAAGAAATAAGCTTTCATGGATAATCTTGGATCAATGCAAGTTTGTGTAAATTAAATCAGATTGTCCCTTAAGCACATAAAATTATTTAAATCCGCAAGTGCCCCCCAAATGAAATTGTTTCCTTAAGAAATCACCCAGCAGATCTAAATTCACTATTCATGCCATGGGATGCTTTGGTAAGAAATATTTTCCTCATGTATTAGTGGGGCTTGATATAGCTGGGGTGTTTTCTCCATTTTTAAACCAAACAAAATAATTTCTGTTACATGTGTCCCTACCTCTATGTTTAAGACCCCTGTTGGAAAGGCTTGGAAACGTTTGCATGCAGAAGATATTTCCTTTGAAGACTTGAGTGATGTCTTGGGCTCCTTTGTGGATAAAATGCTTGTGTGAATTGAGTGTGCAAAAAGTTGTACGTACAAAATGTGATTTGCAACTGTGTTTATAAGTCAAGTGTCTGACAATTTTATTGGAGTATGTCAATAAAGACCCTGCTCAGAGAACATGTGCATTACATGTGTGTGAGCTCAGACTCTTGTCTTCTATGTTTATACTTGCATCAAAAAATTTGAGACGAGTGACTGGGATCCTGCCACAATGACTCCTTGAATAGCTTCACTGATGGAGAGTGCCAGAACACATTGTTTTGGCTGGAATTTGAAAGGAAATCTCAAGTGCTCCCTGTACAGGCAGGTACTCAAGCACAGCCTTGTGTAAAAACATGCAGTTACTGCCTTCTACTGAGTGTAAATGTCCTATCTCTAGAAAAAACCCCCCACGTTTCTTGGAGCATGAATCTGGCATAGTCTTTGCTCCCATAGAAACAATGATTGAGAAGAGATAAAGGGAAGCCATTGTTTTCCTTCCAGAGCTTGGATTTGACAGTGGGTGTATACCTGTGTATTTTATGTCCAAATACATAAGATTAAGTACAAGCATTTAGATATTGCAGAGATGGAAGCTTTTAAGTAGCTTAGGCAAAGGGGTATTGTCTGGTGAAACATAAATGCTGTGTATGACAGCATCTTACATTGGCAGAATGGTAGTTTTGATTGGAAAAAGGGTGTGTGAAAATTCATAAAGTAAGCTAATAGATCCTACCATGGCATGACATGTTTTGGCACAGCTGAAACTCCTTTGCTGTCTTGCAGCATGAAATTGCTGCACACTAATGCCAGAGTTCATACACAAAATGAATGTGGAACAGCAGCAAATATATTGCCTGGTATGCTTGGCAAAAGGGATGCCAGTAAGAGGAAATAATTCTATTCCTCTAACTTAATTTGGAAAAGCTGTGATAGATTCTGAAAATAGTTTAATCATTTTTTCTTCCCTGCATGTTCTAATTATCTTTCTTCTTGCTCTGTATGGACACTGAAATGGTTGCCCCTGACACAGCCACATCTTCTGCCTGGGCTTTTCTTTCTTCATAGAGTCACATGGTAAAACATTATACTAAAGGTGTGAACATTAGGAGGGAGGCCATCAAATAACTTTTGCAGAGAATGCCATGTAATTCTGTTTTTTTCTTAAAGTTCTCTGTCTTTAATGCATTTCTGTATTAAAAATGATGCAAAGTAATGGAGCTAAGTATCTTACATAGGTTGAAAATAATAGCTGTTCTTCCCACCTTCCTTTATTTGCTCTCATGTTTTGTAAAATAAGAGTAAAGAAATTTTGAGTTTGGGTTTTTTTCACCTTTCCATTTTGCCTTGTAAAATGCATGCCAGTGATAGTTGGGCCAATTATCCTAAGAAATCACCAGTAATTTTCCAGTAGTTAGAAGTAAAGTTTTCTTTTGGGTTTGGATGATATCTGGTTTATGTCCTTTTGTTGCTACTGTATTTATTCCCTTCATAATAGCAGACTAGTATGAAAAGTTCTTGGGTGAAGTAAAGGCAAGGGGGGAAACGTGACATGCTGAAATTTGAATGCTTGGCAGTCTCCTCTGTCTGACTTGCCAGACCGTGGTTTTTGTCCTTTGCAACTCTTCTCTGAAATCTTCATTCAAGACTACTTGTCTGAGGATAGATATTATTTTCCTTCCTTTTTATAGCACAAATGATTGTTCTCAGTGCTTTATTGCTTGTTTTCACTATGTTTTCAATTATATGTGGGCTTCAATAAAAGACTCCATTAAATACTGAGTTTTAAATATTTTTTTTTAACACATAATACTGAAAACCAGGCTTTTAGCTGTGTAGATTACTTGGATATTGCTAAAAGATGCATATTTGTTGTGCAATGTGTTATAACCAACACCACATTGAGAATGAAGTATTTTTGGTTTTCCCGTTATATAGAATTTTTGAGAAAGATTATACCCCTGTGCTGAAAAGGAAGATATATACCTGCCATTGAAAAGTATTTTTCATTTTATAATAATATTTCTTATACTGATTTGGATACGATCAAGTACATAATATTTGAAAGTGTGATTATAAGCAGTATGCAGTTATTACTTTTGCAAGTTCTTTAGCATATCCTGAATATAAAAGGGGCATGATAAATACAAATTAAAAAAATAAACCCGCAGGTTTATTGCTACAGGACATTGTCCTTTAATGCTACAGGACAGTATAAACAAAATGGAGAGTTATAACAAACAGGGTTTTGATTTTAAGCCCTTGAGGAAGCCTTTTGCTAAACTTTTCTTTTGTAAAAGATTTCTTAACCCCATTTAAAATCTAGGATTAATCTGAGTAGTAAGAAAGGGTGATGAAAAGGTTTGTTAAAGTCTTAAGCAGCCACATCTCATTTTAAAGGAGAGAGATAAATAAAGTACTGGCAACTGCTTCAAAACACTGCTGTGGCTTGCATGGTGCTTGCAGTGTCCAGTACAGAGTGGACCAGAGGGTGCATAATATTGTCTAACATCACCTTAAATATTCTCTAGAGATGAAATGAATGTCTTTGTGTGTATTCACAACTGTGTGTGCGTGAGCTTGTATTTCAAGGTAAATATTGGGATAGTTGTCCTCAGGAGACAGGTTTGAATAAAGAAGAATTCAAGGACATTGGAAGATATGCTATATCATAATGAAATACTGGGAAAATGAAAGACTACTGGGGAAATGTAATAATATGAAAGAAAATTAGTATGTGTGTTTGTAGCTGAGAGCTACAAGAGCAGGATATAATTTAGCCTTGGAGAACATTCAAAACTAATGTGTATGACGGAAGGTGGTTCAGATTGGCTCATGGTGATGGTATGCAACTTTTTGGTTTCTAAGTCTTTATCTGTTTAGGGTCTAAAATACCCTTCATGACACAAGGCAAGGGACACTGTTTTGCTTTATTTCTGTCACCTTATTACAGTCACCACCTGCCAAACTGGCTGCAATACCCTTGCTTATAGTGCTCTATCAAGGGTTTATATAGCAGATCACAGAAGTGCTTCCCTGGTATACAGGGATATATAAGATAAGCTTGAATGAAACACATTCAGATTCACTAAGCTGTTCTTTGTTAGATAGTTACCTGACTATATTGGTGTTTTCCCAAAGAATGAATTAGATTTCTGGGGGCATGTGATGCATGAGTATGCAGAAGGAAAGTTCTTGTGAATAATGCTTAAGCACACAAATCTCCTGGCTTTTGGAATTGTTATATATGTTTCCTCAACACTTGTGTAATAAAATGATGGGCATATTAAACTTAAGTAATTAGTAATGCATTGTAAGCTAAAAGAAAAAAATCGCATACATTGTATACATAAATTAAAGATTTTGTGTAAGCCTATTGCTATAGAAGACTACTTAATTTTACAGTAATACTTAGCATTACTAAAACTAGTGAATAGAGAGGTGAGGTTGAGGATCACTAAATTCCTAAATATTAAGTATTCACAAAGTCCATATCTGTGTGAACTGGTATAACTTGAAGTCTTATTTGTGCTATAGACTCACATTATCTGTCATACTTGGCATTGGAGTTTGGCTTCCTGGTTGGGATCTTGAAGCAGTAATGTAATTATTCAATATTAGTGTGATGGTAGTCAAAAGTAGGTCATGCTAAACATGAACTTTTTTTTCACTCTTATTTCTCTGGGGTTTTTTTCTCATTGGTTTTCTTTTTAAGAAAATATACAACTTCTTCAAAATTTGTTTTCATTGGGAGATATAGCAGATATGATGACAAACATAGACTTTGAGGATGAAAGGCCATATGTGTACGCTTTGTTTTTGAAAGCTTTGTACTTCAGGATTTAATTGAAGTATTAGTCTGGATTTAAGATAAATTTCTATCAAGGAAAGAGCATGTAAAGCTTAAAGTTTTTAGTTTTGTTTTCTTTGGGCAAGTGAGTAAGCTTGTTTAATTTATATTTAATGATGATCTCATTTCGAGTGGAACAACTGATATATGGAGATAAAGTTCTGACCGACCAAATCCTCAATTACAGCTCAGTGTTTTATACCTGAGAGGGATTAGCTTCCTGAGTGTGCAGATTCTCAGCTTTGTGATGGTTTCAGATGCTCTGTCTCAACTAGTTTGTTATCCTTTGTTTCTGAATCATTTGTCCTATTAAGACAAGGAGGAATTAAACTACTTTTAACAAGAAAGAGGCTATTACAGAACAAACATAACTTTAATTATCTAAACGACTCTGTATTTCTAAATCTACTTTATGTGTTCCCTTGATGTCTGTCTAATTATGTGTAATTCTCCACAGATACATTCTACTAATGAGTCTTCAGGATCGAAATGAAAAGCTTTTCTATAAAGTGCTGGCTTCTGACATTGAAAGGTTCATGCCTATTGTTTATACTCCCACTGTGGGACTGGCTTGCCAACAATATGGGTTAGCATTCCGGAGGCCAAGGTATGTAAGTTTATACTTCAAATAAAAGCAATTGTATCTTGTTTTCCTCTTGGCAGATTTCTGCAGGGGTTTTCTGCATAGCTGAATGTGATCCAAAACTGCAATAATTGAGATAATTCTAGCAACACTTTTTGTCTGCATTAAACAGTAATTTGTATTGCATTAAGAGGGAAATGGTTGGTTTAATTGCATTAAAACATGAGTATGTTTTAACTCTTATTAACTGAGTGTTTTAGAATCCTAGCTACATGTTACAGGACCAGAGAAGAATGGAATCTTAGTCTTAGATTTGTCTTAGGAACTTGAAGAGCGTAGACTTTTGCCTGTATAAATATTTATATCATAAGTATTTTATATGTATATCTACGCACACATATATAATATGTATATAAACTAAGGATGCATTACATACATGCCTACTGATATCTTAAAAATAATCAATAATCATCAAAGTGCCTATCTCACTGCTTAATAATTTGTTGCTTCAGGGGTTGGTTACTGAAGTGCTTTTATTCAGTATACAGTATCTGTATTGACAGAGTGATGAGCAAGTGGTATGAAAGAAAGATAGATCCTTCTTTTTTGCTCTGCTTCCTGAGTATCAACTCAGAGTTCGAGATTTATGATGGTTGCTGTTTGAGAACCTTGTGTATATCCCTGCCTTCAAGTGCAAACTGGAACAACACTTTGGAGCCTTCTGTAGAATTTTCTGGCAAAGGAAGAGATAAATGAGCTGCATGTGCATAGCTCTGTTAACAGAAATAGTTTTTTTACAGTCAAGGCATTGATCAAAAGTAAGCTTGCAAGATTTAAGGGAACAAATGACTGCTCACAAATTCTTCATCAGGCAGTATTCAAGGGAGACTTAGGGGTTCAAGGTTTTGTTGTTGTTAATGTGAAAATCATTTTGGCCTCGTGGCTGACAGAATGAGTCAGGACCATCTGGCCAACTGCAGAAAACAAGAATTCCCACTCCTATGCACATTAAAATGTTCAAAAAGACCTCAAGAATGCTTACTTAAACCTGTTTAATGATCTGTGGCTTTTAGGTGCCTCCCTTAGCAAGAGAAGTCAACTCCTTTTTTCCCCTCAGTATTTACCACCATGGTGATTTTATTGGCCTTCCAGGAAGTGCTAAATGTGTCTGGAAATTAAGTCTTTGCTTACACTGGCCTCGTTGCCCCTTGTTTTGATATCCACTGCCATATAAAATATATCAAAAGGAGCACCTCTGCCCATGCATGTGCTTTTCACTTTCTCCTCAGACCTGTGAAGCATCTGTGGAGAAAAACAGCCTGTTAAATTAAAGTAATAGAATCATTAAGTTGCAAAAGACCTCCAAGGTCATCAAATCCAATTTTTGACTGAACATGTCAACTAGACCACGGCACTAAGTGCCACGTCCAGTCATTTCTTGAACCCTTCCAGGGTTGGTGACTCCACCACATCCCTGGGCAGATCATTCCAATACTTGGTAACCCTTTCAGTGAAGAAATTCTTCCTGATGTCCAAACTGAATCTCCGCTGGCACAGCTTGAGGCCATTTCCTAAAGTCCTGTCAGTAGTTGCCTGGGAGAAGAGACCAGCTCCCACCTTGCTACAACCTCCTTTCAGGTAGTAAGATCTCCCCTGAACCTCCTCTTGTCTAGGCTAAACAGCCCCAGCTCCCTCAGCTGCTCCTAAAATGACCTACTCTCCAGACCCTTCACCAGCTTTGTTGCCCTTCTCTGGACATGCTTCAGCACCTCAATGCCTCTTTTGCAGTGGGGTTGGAACTAGATGATCTTTAAGGTCCCAATCCAAACAATTCTATGATTCTGTGATCTTTGGCAGACCCTCTCCTGATTAAGAAAAATACCTATACATTGCAATCTTTCCTTGTGCTCTATTACAGAGATCTGGGTTTTTTTCTAAGAAAAACCTTTTCTAAATTGTTCCAAAACCAACTGTGCAAGGCAACCAATATAATTTAGTTTGAAATTGCATTCTAGACCATGACTCACTTAGCATTAAGCCTTATATACCAACATCTCTTATAAACAGCATTCTCCATGAGATGGACGGAGAAGGAAAAAAAACCATTGTTTAACATTCTGAAGGAGGAAAAGCAGTAAAAGATATAAAATTTAGTCCAGTCTACAATTGTACAGTTTTGGTTGATTTTTTTTTCCCCAGGTGTCACAATTAAGGACAAAAGGTATAATCTGATCATACCTTATAAAAAAAGTTGTTCTCTCCAAGAACTGTGTGTATCTGTTTTATGCTGTCTCAAATGAAAATACTGTCTTTACTGATGTGACTGTTTTTCTTTTATAATATTTTTTATTTCAAAATATTTTTATTACTGTCTCTTCCTACAGCTCAGAAAATGTTTGATATTTCATAGTTTAATGAAGATCCCATTAGAAACAGTCTTGTTTATATAAGTAAATAAGTTAAAAATTACCCAGTTATTACAGATCGTATTTATCACACTGGAATTTGCAAGGCTGGGTCGTTTTATTCAGTTTACATCTGTAAGACTTTTTTTTCAATATTCAGTTTAATTTCTTTACATTGCAAAGTTTGAAGCCCCTGGCTCACAAGTTATCTCTTGAGGCAAGGAGCAACAAAAATTAATTTAGAGTTTAAAAAATAGGCATCTCATGGGATCATTAAATGAGATCATCTTCTGTGACTCCCTTTCATGTTTTTAGAAGACTATATGGGCTCACATGATGTGCTTACAGTTACAGAAGAATTCTGTGGCTCAGGCGAGAGGTTTTCATTCTGAAGCAATATTTTGCAATTATAGAATAAACATTCATGGCTGACCAGCTGACCATCTGACTAAGCATCATTTCTCAAGATAACCAGCTGCAAAGTAACTTGACTCACTGGTTTGAAGCTTGTCTGTATTTTATTTGTAAAGTTCACACTCAACTCAAGATTGCGTTCCTTGCTCTGAATATTCAGCTTTAAATCCTCCAGTTTAATGAATAGGAGTGTTACTGTAGCCATAAACAGTACAGCTCTAATAGCAGATCTATAACATGCACCTATCTACACCACGGAGTTACATAAAAATAATGTAGAAGATCAGTCTCTCTGGTTTTCATCCTAGCTGTTAAAGAGAATGAGGGGAAAAAAAAGGGTTTTCCAGGGAGTTGGTCTGAGAAGGAATTTGGACCTGTACAGATAAAAGCTTTGCTTATGCTGGGAATATAAACTGTAGAATATATATAAGCTGGGAATATATGCTGTAGGTTTGTTGCACTGTTCATACTCTCATTTTAAGAATATTATCTCAGAATCTCTACTAGGTCACTTTTTGGTGCAAGGTTTCTATCATTTAAATTCCTAAAGTAAAAAAATTCTTCAGTTGCACAAAGCGTGTACATACATATGACAGCTTTTGCTGACTTACCAAGAAACAATTTATTCCTATAAATGCATTTCTGAAATATAACAGTTCTTTCATCCAACAAGAATAAATATGGGAAAGCTCAATGGAAATTTCTTCCGAGAATCCAAAATCAACTTTTTTACATTGTATAGAGAACACCCAGGAGTTTAAGGTTCTTATGTAAACTCAGCATTCAGAGAAGGGAGGAAAAATTGCCAAGTACTGCTATGCTGACGACTTTGGATGCTGTTAAAATGTTAGGTGACTGTTTATGTATGGCCATTCCTAGAAGGAAAAGGCATTTCAAACAGAATATGAGCAGAGTGAGCCGTGGTAACTATTGCAGCCACCCAGGCATGGAACGGTTCCTCTGACATAGCTTCTCCATGCAGTCACACACAGCCAGGCTGACTAGGAACCATTTTTAAAGCAGCTATATTGGATCTGATGCAGCATATTGAAGTTACAGATACAATCTCTTAAAAGGCAAAGTATGTTAGCCTTAGCTTTGAAGTTATTTACATATTACCTCCTCATTGAAGTGTGTGACCGACTCAGTACATACCAATCTCAGACATATTCCTTTCCTCATATTTCTCAAAGGGAGTGTATTAATTTACATTTATTGTGTGCATTTGCATTTACAATTATTCAGATGCACTGTATTGAGTGCAAATGTTGCAAATGTGAGTTCTTTTTTTGTTGACATAGTAATGTTTGCATACTGAGATTGTCAGCTGCAAGAGCACATCACTTTTTAATAAAGAAAATAAGCTAGAGAACAGGGAAATACTTATTTCCTGTGACAGAACATGCAAAATGTTAGACCTTGGCATCAGTAGTTGCAGTCTGTTTGCCAGCACAAGGCTGATCCTGCACATTTAATAATTTTCTGGTGGTTTTTAATGAAGCTTTTATTGGAGCTATTTTTCTTAATTCCATTGGATGTCTGTGGCATCCAAGTCTCTTCAGAAACCAGATTCGGCTTACTGGAGGCCAAAAAGTTGTCAAGTACTCCTGGATCACTTGAGCCAAAAAAGTTCAGTTCCTGGAGCTTTTTTGTGACTCTTTCTCTCAAATACGTGATGTTTTCTTGATTGAGACTAGAATGTCTGGATTTATGTGACCTAACTTTTTCACCAGATTTTTTTCAGCACATCTAAATGGTTTTGGTTCTTTTCCCTGGAAAAACATATATATGTATATATAAATATCTGTATTTGTACTTTTTTAATGAGTGTTGCTATAGATAATTATCTTAGTATCTTCATTCAGTTAAAAGTGAATATTGTGTAAGATGAAATTATATTAAAATGTGTAACAAAGCACTAGTTTCAGAATTACTTTTCCTGGTATTCTCTGAAAACTATGCAGAATTTTCATCTGTAAGTGAAAAAAAGGAAGTGTGGAGGTTTTTTAACCAAGCTCTTGTAAGGGCTTGATTGTTAGGACAGTCTCTGAAATAAAAATGTTTTGCAATAAAGACATTCAATAGTGCAAAATGCTTCTTTGAAAATATCCTGTTGGAATTGTATTCTCCAGGAGGCAGTGATGTGTGTTGTTTGTATTAACCATATGGTTCAGGTGCAAGTTATTCTGTAACATTTTGACAGAGAATTAGCATAGCTGTGGCATTTCGTCTAGTTTTAGACAATCTTTCTCTAATTGTCTTCAAATGCTGATGTTGGCAATTGCAATTCCTATCCAGGCACTTGTGAAATACATGTGGGTCATTTTCACTTTTGTCTTTTGTGAAGATGACAACTGTTGACATGTTCCAGGCAACTTTCTGTCTTCTTTTTTTTTTCCTTCCCTTCTTTTTTCCCCTGCCTTGCCATTGAATTCAAGCCCCATGACGTCTCATGACACCCAGTAGTTTTGCTCTTTGGCATGATTCTGATCTTCTCTGTTACCTTCATCAAGCTAAAACTTAGCTTAGCATGCTGTTGCTTCCTTGGCTTGAAAGTAAGGCTAATAGAATCTCCCAGCAAAATGTTTGTCCTGCTCTGGAAAGTTGAAGAAGGAGAATTGACACGATGTGAGAGTGTTGAATTCCTCTCTTCTCCTAGCGTGTCTTCTATGCTGGATTATGCCTAAGGTGTATTCAGCTTGGTCTGTCAGCAGCCAGTAATGCTGCTGCAGGGAAAGGTGTGAGAGTCTTGCACAGCAGATGTCAGTTGGCCTCATTTTGGTCTTAGAGTGCTTTGTAAATATGAAGCCAGTTTCTCATTTAAGAAATTTAAAAAAAAAAGGCTATGTCTTAATTTTTGAAAATGTTAATATATCCTTTAATTTACATGCATGTAGTCATCTGGTCTTTCTTGACCCATTGTATTCATGGCCTCTGCTAATCTTTTTGCAGTAGGTTTCACCATTTACTTATGCTGTGAATTTTTCTCTTTTTATTGAAGTTTCACCTTGAAATAAAATCATGAATGATTGGCCTGTGCTAAACTGAGAATAGGTAGGCCTGACCTAGCACTATGAAATATAATGTCCTCCATGTGGTGGGGTTTTTTTGGATGTACTTGGGTCTTGCATGTAGGTATAACCTACAGCGGCAGTGGAAGGGGATGGTATTTACAGAAGTCGCACTTTGAGTTATTCTTCCATTTAGTCTTGTCTGAGTTGAAGCTTTACCTATTATTAGCCTCTTCCTGCTCTCATGAACTGCACACATGATTTCTTATGCAGGTATTCTTTAAGGGACTTGTAATTATGGTCATAAAAGTTTTATCCTAAAACACATCACAAGTGTGGAATTTCTGGCTTTCAGACCTGAATTTCTACCTCTTGATGGTGCATTGCTCTGTTTTTGCTGGAGGGAGTACATGTTGGCTGTGAGCAGGAGGAAATGAAGACATCTCTTCTCAAAACATGAATCTCAAAATGTTTGGCAGCAGTCAATGTTTGGTCATTTTCTTTCCCCTCTTAACACAGTCTTCTGAGGAAGACAGCTAGCCATCCTCAGTACTCTTCTACAGACATCCTTGGTGGTTTCTCTGCAAGAGGGCCAAAACTGAAGTACTCGCCATGCCTTTCTCTCTGTTCATTTCTTCACAGGGTCCTGGATATTTCCAGGTGTTCCCTGTCCTTATTTGGCTTGTACTGTTATATTCTACACATTTCCACTATCTGTTGGGTGAGGTTAGAACTGAGTGTTCTCCTTCCTCCATAAATTTAGAGGACTCAAATTTGTCTTTTCAAGGGCATCTGCACTCTGCCCCAATAGGAATTTACATTACTATGGGTTTTGGCATATGATTATCTTCCTCATTTCATTACATCCTGCTGAGATAGCCCTCTGAAATAAAGACATTTCATACAGATGCTTTTCACTACATGGGAAAGATAGTTGGTATGACAGCTATTAATGCAGTATATATTAGAGCCTTCTTGTGTGCTTTACTAAAACAGTCGTCTGGTGGATCTACGTGCAGAAGACTGGACAGAAAGTACATGATCCCAAGTTAAATGCCTTTAATCTTTTCTTTCTAGTGCCAATACCACATAAAAGGTAGGCTATATCCTTTTCAACAAATAAACGATGTAACTACATCCTAAAATAGCAATATTACTCTCACAAGTTACAGTTTCATATCAATAATTAGGATTTGTACCAATATATAACAATGCTACTTTTCAATGTCTTCCTTTTTCCTGAATTTTTAGGGAGATTTTGACTCTACACCAGATCACAATACTGCCTTCTGTTTACAAGCTCCCAGATTTCCCAAAGCAGTACATTCATTAATGAGATGTACTTTTTAAGGGCAGAGATTTTATTAAGTTTTCACACCTCTACTTGGCCAAAGACTCTGCTGGCAACACTGAAGTATCGGGTCATACAGTACAGGAGAGGTCTACTCATTGGCTCTGTCCTACTCTGTATTTATTTAGTAAAATTTGCCCCTAATGAAATAGCCTCTGTCAGCCTGCCAGATTTATACAGCTTCCTAACTGTGGACATCATTTGGCCTGAGCAAGCCTTTTAAGAGTTACTTCCTTCAGTAAGAGAACCATAACTTTCCTTAGTTCAACACCTTTTCAAAGACAGCCTATCAAATTCCACACAATGCCTGCAAATCAGTGCTACTCCATCTTTACCTTTGGTACAAAATTTTAGGTATAGTTGCCTCTCTTATGGTCTGGGAGGCTTCTGGCAGCCCTGAAGTTGTGGCTTGCTGTTGACAGTAGTTTGCATATTGCATCCATTCCCCTGGAATTCTGCACTGTTCTAGCACTCATTTTAGGACAACACAGACAAGTGGCAGCACGTGCCACATGAACACACAGCATGTTGCAAAATTTTTTCAGGTGTCTGATCAGCCTTTGGAACAGGAACTTGAATTTTCAGATTCTCTTATCCAGCGAGTGTGAATTCCCTTGTGGATGATCCTGATCATGTCTGATCCTCTAAGACAGTGCCCAAACTAAAGCAGGACATGGCACTGATGCCAATGGCTCCAGCACAAGGCAGGTGATAATTTTCGTTTTAAGGTCTAAGTCTCTTGTCTTGGAGACATGAACTTTTTTGCAGTTAGTGATTTTCAGTCTGTTGCCATCAACTTTGCACCGCAGTGTCTCAAACTTATCACCTGGAGTGGCTTTCAGGGAACAAATAGATTCATTTTAATCTTTAGGAGCATGCTTAGTAATAATAAATATGTTTCTGCCATCAGTCTCAGTTGCCACATATTTTGCTTCAGGCCTGTGAACATCTGCACATCACTGCCTGTGACATATATGCTAGTTTATTCCTAGGCTTCTCTCTAGATCAATGCAACTGATGTGCTGCAGCAGGTGAGGTAAATCTTTCAGTGCAGCCAAATACAGCCAGAAGCTGTAAAGTAAAAAATTACATTATCTGTGGAGAATAAATGTGGGGTTTTTTTGTAAAAATTGCTTAGGAATGGAAGAGGAGCCACAGCTTATTTATTGAGTGTGTTGTGCACTCTTTAGTGTCAGGCATGCTTTTAGACTGGCAATAAAAGGTCCTTTTAGAAGACTTTTATATTATCTGTGGTGTGCAGAGGCAACCCAGACACTTTCAAAGAGAGCTGGTTAGCCTTTGGTGCTAATGGCTGTTTAACATTTGTGTTGAACTTACTGTTGCTGAGAAGTTAAAGAGCTGTTTGCATTTTGGACAACATTCCTTCAGTTTTATAGAAGTATCTATTCTGAAACGCTCCTAGAGGAGGTAATGCTCCCTAGGGCAAGCACTGCAGGGATTCTTTAGTCGGGTGGACTAAAAGGAAGATCTGCTACCTTTCTGTAGCTGTGAGATGCTCTGGGGTGTGAAATGCTCCAAGATGTGAAGTGTGTGCACTCATAGGCTATCCCTTTGCTCTTTTAGGTGCTGTTTAAACTTGCAATTTGTTGCTTGGGAAGTACTAAGAAAAAGTTGTATGCATCTTTTTCTCTTCCTAGAACTATACTGTGGAAGGGAAAGAGCTTACTTCCAGATAGCCATGGGATAAAAAATAAATGGTGTTACTGCATGTGTTTACAATTGGGTGTCACCAGCAGTAGGGATTTATACACTGGTAACATGAGCGTGTAGCAGAGAACTATTGCAGGTGACTGACAGGAATTTAGTGTGGGGTTGATTTGGTGGTGATTTTTTTGCTTTCTTTTTTAGTATTAAGGTCTCAGAGATAGAGGAATCTTTTGCTCTCCTTCTATGCAGAGATTTTTCCATGTCCCCAGTAATTCCCAGGGCTATCATATCATACCGCAAAATAAAGTACCAATAGTATTTCATCTGAGACACCAGTGATTTGGAAGCATTGCATTGCTTTATTAGCTCACTCTGTATGTATCCCAACCCATGCCCAGAGGATGTTTTCCTTTAGGGATGTGCTTATGCTGGAGTTTCTCCAGCTCTCATTTTCTGTACATTTGTTGCACGTCCTTCGGCACCACCCAAATACCCTGCTTTACACGTTCAGCAGCTTCTCTGTTCAAAATACTCTCATTACTCAGCAATCCAACATTGTCTCATTGTTACATTTCTAATACAAGATACTTACTAGGTTTAAAAAAAACAACCAACAAGCATTCCCGTAACTGTATTTAGTGAAGTCCAAAAGATGAAGGAAAAACTCTAGTGAAATAACTGTAACATTGCAATAGCTTGGTTATTCTAAAATCATAGTTTTCTGTCTCTACCTAGAAGTTTTCTAAATAGATAGGGTAAATAGTCAGGTCTTAAAATGGAAAATCAAAAATGAAAAGAAGGCATAAAGACTTTCAGCCTTTAAGAGCATAGCAAATGGGAGGATTTTGTGTCGTAATATATCCCGTGTTTCTCTATATTTATGGTTAGATGCTTTCAGTCCGAGAGCTTTTTACACGCTACATTTGAGATAGCCATATGCTGCTACTGATCTGAGGCTTCCAAAAATGACAGGAAAAAAAAGTTTTGGGGTAGAAGTTAATCCTTTTATTTCTTGCAAGGCATTTTCCTCCTTTTTTAGCAAAGTTTTATAGCGGCGTAAAACTGTTTTCTTATGGGTGCAGAAAGCGTCAGCAGTGTTAATTATAATAACACAAAAAGATCAGGTCATAATAACTTTACCAAATCTCTTGTAGGGTAGCATTAACATAGTGTAATTTGCAGTTGAGTGGAGAAGGGTTTGGAGGCATCGCATCCTGACCACTGCTCTTCCAGTTAAGTGGTGACATTGAAGGTCAGTACTGCTTTGCATAAGAACCTTCTTCAGCTAATGAGTATTAAGCGATTCAACCACATGCAGGAAACAGTATTTTTTAGGAAACAGTGTACAGAGGGCTATTGGGAGCACAGATCAAATAGATGAAATGGTAAGAATGTGCATAAAGCAAACAAAACAGGTCATTTTTGTAAGAAAAGCAAGGACTTTTAGCTGAAAGCAGACAGTGATGGTGAAGGCTTAAATTGATCGGCAGAAATAGGGAAACCATTTACTGAGAAATATAAAAAAAAGAAAGCAAGCTTCAGTTTGTACTGAGTGAGAACCTCCACCTTTGGCACAGATGGTCAAAAGCGTTTTCATTTTTGCCTCTTCGTTCTCAAAGTGGCTACATTTAACTTGAATTTCTGCTTAGACTTTGAGCGTAGCCTAGTATATGAAAACCAGCTACTGTTTTGGACATTCTGGTGGAGGTTTCCCTCTAAGGGAAGAGCTTCCTATTGTTAAGATGAAGCTCTAGTGCAGCTTACAGAGACACAGCAGCACATGGCCATTTAAGAAGTTCACTGTATTATTACAGCTTTGTTATATTGAAGGGTATTTTTTGTTTCTTTCAACTTTTCTCTTGGAGTTCTTTAGATTTATTGGAAGCATATACAAATGCACAGGTTTGGTGCACTGTATGTTAGGGAGTAGTTTGTTCATACTGCCTGTTTTAGGCAATAGTATGTCTTTGAGAGTTTTCCTTAGTCATCCAGAAGGAGCTTCTTAAACATGACATGTAGATGTTTGCTCTTGAAAATGAAAATACAGATCACGGTTTTCTTTCTGGTCAATTAATTTTCTTTTTTCTTCATAAATAAGTAGTATACGATCATGGGGGATTTGTCATTCTCAAGAAAAGAGCATATCTAAAAACTTTCCATGCTGCCCTTTTCCCTTTTGCTATAAGCAGTGTGCCTGTATCTACCTTCCATTTGCCACTTCACACAGAATGTAGCAATACTCCAGTGCACACAATGAAATGAAATTATTCTTGAGGATGGTTGTAATGTTGGTCATTTGAGGAGTGGTTGGTACACCACATTCAAGCTTTACAGTGAAACAAGTGTCCTCTTTGAAAGGTTACTTAAAATATGGCATATAGACTTTCAGTGGCAATGTCCTCAGAAAAGCTTGTGTCTCTTTCTGACGTTGGGCTCGAGCCTTTGATTCCCTTGAACAGGTTAGAAGCTCCCAAACAACATTACAGAAACTCCTGCTGTACCTGCTAGAGGATGCTTTTTGAACACTCCATCAACCCATAAGAGTGCTTCCAAGACTCCTCGCTATGTCTGTTCTGTACCCTGTGCTGCTTTGTTTTACATGTTAGCTGATATTGTTACACGCCACATTTTTTCCCAAAATGTAGATACTGACTTTATGAAATGAAAAATTTTGCATGGGGTCATGACTGAATTTACAAAAAAAGGGAGGGAAAGTATAAAACCATTTGCCTCTAATGGGTGAGGTTCATTGTTATGACAGTGGGCCAGATACACTCCAGATGTTTAATGCTCAAAATGTTTCTTTGGGGTTCCATCTGGTACTATTTTTTAAATCAAATTTTATGATAAAGGCTTCTGGTAATTTTTAATTGAGTCAGAGAATCATTGTTTTTTTCTTAAATAGTCAATTTCCTATAGTTAGATACACTTCATATAGATAGTATAAATTTCCTGGGTATTGATGATAAAATTTTAATACTCACTTCTTCTGTGAGTGAGTTTCAGAAAACAACTGGTATGTTGGAACTTTGTGAACATGAGATAACTAAGTCTTAAAAATAATCAGGTACGCCTCTGAGTTTCTCTGTCTGAGATAGAGCTGGACCTGCAGCTTTTTTCCCATGTTAAAAGTTGTTATTGAACACAGTATGAAAAATGTTGTTTGTCTCATGCATTCATTCATGCTGTAAATTTAACAGTAAACAAGTACAGAAATAGTACTGCTGATCAGGTTGCTTACATTTTTAAAATGTGGAGGTGGTAAATTGGGACCTGTACCTTTTCAGAGTGTTATGTCCACCTTTGTGTGCTAAAATGTAGAAGACATTTTCAACTGGTATCTGCTGATAAAATTTCCACTGAAAGCAGGAATAGCTTTCTGCATGTGTTTGGAGTTAGGCACAGTCCAAAAAGAATGTGAGCTTAGAAACAGCAAACACTGGTCGATCGGGTATTTTTGTTTACTGCTAACACTCCATACTAAAAAACAGGGAAAATTCATGGTCCATAACAAAAATTTTACCTTCGGGGACGTCAAGACAACATAACTGCTCTGGCTGACCCTGCTCAGGAAGTGAGGTTGGACTGGGTGATCTCCAGTGGCCCCAGATAACTTTGATGATGCTGTGATGTGTGTCCTGGGATTCAGGTCCTGGAGATGTCACCAAATGCTGCACATGAATGGCTCAAGCCTGGGTGAAACAGCCCTGCTCTGTGCCTGTATGTTCACTGGCAATTTCCTATGACAAGCTCAAGCCAGGAGCTTTCACATCAGCCTGCCTGCCTTGTTACCTCATAGCACTGCAGCTGCTTGCATTAGGAGCTGCTCTGTCACTGTGACAGAAATGGAACAGTTTCTCTGGTTCACTTTCAGCAGATAAGGTCAGCTCTACAAATGGAAGATAGTGTCTCTTTTCAGAAGTGACTTCTTCATTACAGTGAAAGTTGAGTATGATATGCCATAAGAAGAGGCATTTTTTTTGAGTGAGTCTTCACTTTTGTCCTTGTTAATAGTTGTTGAGAGCAAATGATGGTGATTTAAAGGTCAGTGAAAACTGGCTTAAAGGATGCTATTGTCTAAATACTGGAAATTTTCCATGTTCCGACGAGCCAGTGCAGCACAAGTTGCTGAAGTAAATAGGAGGACAGTAATCTCACTTGTTTGAGTACTTCACAGTTTAAACAGCATTTAAAAGGTTTTTTTAGAAAAACATCACTGGCACTGCAAGATTCCTAGTAGATAACATGGTTGATGTTGTTTGTAGGTGGCTTTTTGCACAGTTAATATTAGCATGAAATAATACAAACGTGATAGCTATTGAAGCAGAACAGTAGGTTATTTTTTGTTGTAAAAGTGAATGGGTCTGTCTCTGGTAAACCATTCTCTCATTCACAGTCTTCAAATAGTTCTATTTGTGTCTATTAGAGTGTAAGTAATTAAGTTATTTATTGAGCAACTGTCAGAGGAATTTAAGTAGCTTCTGGAGCAAAACAGCTCTGGCACTTACACCATAGTATTTTGCAAAGTCTGCCTTTTCCTTTGTAAACACATCCCATTGAATTGGGGTTGTGTGGTTAAGCAACAATACATAAAAGCTGGTTGTCTAGATGAATGATACTTTAGGAATATAGTTAAATCAACAAATTCATGTTTTAAGAAATGACTATAAAGAAGATACAATTTGATCTACTCTGTTGTTATATGAAAAAGATGAATGATTACAGTTTGAACATTCAGACCATAAAATTCTGTGTTGTTTGCTTTTGCAGGTAAAGAATGTGAGACACAAATTAAAAAAAAGTGTTAGATACCTAGATATACAATACTGAGTATTTTGTATGAATTATGCAAAAAGTCTGCAATGACTAAGTCCATGAAGTGTATCTTTTACATGAAGTATTCTTAATTTTTATCTGAAATACTTTGAGCTGCACATTATAGTTTCCAAAAGAAGTAGAGATTTTTGGATTATCAGTGAACTGTCAAGCTGTAATTGATTGTGGTACCATGTAAAATCGGTTTTAAAGTTTTGCCGTGTAAGGCTTGCAAAGTTACTCAGATTATTTTTACAATGTGGTGGGGGGTTTTTGTGTTGAATGAGAGCAGTTGAGGAATTACTTCATTGCATTGCCTTTTATTGTACAAAAGTCTTTACCTCTTTGCCCAGTTCTAGAGTCTGAGTTTACCTGATGGGCATTTTACAAAGTGAAAGCAGAATGTTCCATGAAGAAAAGGTTCTTTTTGCGAAGAATCTTTAGACACTCGTATTCACAATGTAAAGAATACACACTTTGGTAGCAAAAAATAATTGGTGTAGGGGGCTGGAAGAGTCCGGACTTTATGGAGAAAAGTAATAGGACAGGACTGGTGCAGGTTTTTTCTCTGTTCCTTTTACATTTGCCTTCTGTCTGTACTCCTGGGGGCANTTACTCTCACATGCTCTGTTGTGTTACAATTTAGAAACTGCGTGCTGTATTCAAACTCTGGAGACTGTTTCAGATGCAGAAGTGCAGATGGGGCAACATCTCTGTGATCTGGCCGTACCTGAAGATGTATCAGGAGTGTTACAGCTTGCGGTGTTGCAAGTTACGGTCATCAGCCCCTGGTTCCCTACTTCCCTAATCTCTCATAGGGTGGAAGAGGGAATGTGCTGAGACCTGAAGTCAGGTTTCTGAGTAAAACACAAGGTGTGGGCAAAGGCAGTCTGTAAGTTCCTGGCACCCATAGGGTTGCTTGAACCAGCTCTTCTGACTATCGTGCCACCTGAATGAGTCTCTTTGAAGCACACAGTGTCCACTGTCAAAGAAATAAGGCAGAACCATGGACTCTAGTAGATCATGGGCAGGCTCAAGCATAGTGTGGAGCCTGCATTTACTTTTGGCAGCATCTGAAGCACTCCATCTGGTGTTTGCACCAGAGAAATGATGCTCTTAAGTAGCTGTCTATCTCAGTTCTCTTTTTTAAATGTTTGTTTTTATTGCTATCATCATAATTATTTTATAGTTATTTTTTATTTTTATAAGGTTTCAACATCTGTATTAAAAGATCCTTCAGCATCTGAATGTTTGTGTCACTTTTATTTCTCCAAGCCTTATCCTTTCTTTTCTGAAACCTCACTCCCCTGAGGTCGTATCTTCAAAGGTCGGGCTTCCAGCCACTCTCTTTCAGGTTAGGTTCATCCCTTTTCTGCTCTACAGGCTAGTTCACACTATAGACTGCGCAGTTCTGTAAGTGCTCTGAACCTGATTCTCTCTTCTATGAAGATGTTATTTTTAACTGTAGTAACTATTAGAGCACTACACTTACTGACAAGGATTGATGAGCATCTTTGATGGACTTGGGCATGTAAAAGAGTGCTGCACAGACTGCCAACACTGGATAAGACTGTTTTCAGAAGGGATTCTTGAAGTAAGCCTAAATGTTGGTTTGCCTGTATAGCTGAAGATTGACTGTTCAGACGCCTTAACATTAGCATTTCCCATTTACAGTGATTATGAACACTGTGGTTTTCTGTATTTTAATTATTTCCCTACACTCTTGTGCCAAATTGGGCTTTTGAGTCACTATAAAAATTTATAATGAGGCTTCCATTATTCTTTTATTATAACAAACTGGAGTTGGCAGATGTTAGCATCTGTCTTCCAGAGTACTTGAAGTCTTCTACAAAATAAATATTTATAATCACTAGTCATTTAGGAAACATATGCCAAGCATGAAATAACATATAATATTTATAAACTTTTGTGTCTTTTCAGGATTAGTATCTTACTCTCCATTGCCTTTCATATGCTGCTGGTATTTACCTTTTTTATGAACTATATCTTGCTCAGGTACAGCCCCAGACTTTCAGAGGTGTTGGCAGTGCCTACTCATCTTTGTTTTTTATTTAGTTTGTGTTTTGCTTCTTACAAACTTTTATGTTTAAATACAGTTTGAGTATGCAACATCTAGCAAATGTAAAGCCCAGATTTCTTTAATACTGATAAATTCAATCTGATGGTCAGTAGCAGCCACAGTTTCAGCATCAACTATTTTATTTATTGAAAAAGATACCTGTGCATTGCATAGTAATGAAATTCATCCCTGTACGGAGGAAAAACTGAAACAGCTTCATTTCTTAAAATGAGCCCACCACTTGTATTATTAGGCCTCAATCATCTTGCAGTGCAAAGGGATCTGGTAAGGTAAGATAAAATGAAAAGTTTGGGTACATTTTATATGAAGACAGGAGACCGTATTGAACAGTTACATTGGGAAATGTGGTGAAAAAAGAGCAGAACATTCTTTGGGAAGGATATAGGCACTCTTAGTTTCTAGTACAATGTTTGCATTGTACTGGTTTTTATGGTCTTAGAAATAGGAGGGAATTTTAACAGAGACAAAATAGTTTACCTCTTTCTTGCAAAGTGCAAAAGTTTGGGAGAGTCTAGGCTCAGAAATAAAGTGTGGCTGGACCCTGAGATTTTTTTCTGTTGTTATTATTGTCGTCATCATTATTATTATTAAGTGTGTTGATTTAGGCTGCCTGGGAAAGTGAAGTCTCCTCTACTATAATGCTATGTACAGTTCATCATTCAAATAACAGTTTTGAATATGTAGGGTTATGAGAGAAGTGTGAACTTTTTTCATTCAAACATATTTGGCATTTTCTGAGACTTGTTAGATTGCCTCCTGTTGTTATAAGAAGAGGAAAGAAAGGATTATTCTGTTACTATGACACATTTTCCTAAACTGTTCTTTAATAGACAATAAACAAATGCATTGCTGGTGGAACATTGCTTCCCCGAAACATAATAAACAAGTGCTCCATTTAATTCTGTTGACTTTGTTCTCACAGACCAGAATTCTAATAAAACAGACACAAATTATGTGATGTAGAATGACCTCTATATAACTGGTAACATTTGCTACAGTGTAGTGAGCTCAGTGACCCAAAATAGATCCACCCCCTGTTGAGTGGATCTTGATGTCCTCTTGTGGGTTTCCTCCTTGCTCTTCAAGGCTTTGGTCTTACTGCTGGTGTGAGAAGAAGAAAGGAGACATAGTTACTGCTTTGCCTAATTAGTTCTCTGCTGTAGTTTCATATGTTGTCTGGGCCTAAGTAGAAGTGTTCACTTTGACTAGGATGGTATAAACCAGTGCTGAACTAAGGGCAGCAAAGTGGCTGAAGACAAGCACTTCTGTGTATGCGCTCAGGCAAGTTCTATGCAGATCTGCATTGTGCCATCTTCAATATGAACACATTAATTAGAAGACTGATCTGTTGCTGCAACATTCAGGTCAGTTTTAACTCACAGTTTTGCTGATTGCCCTTTTAAGCCTCAGCAGGTCTCAATTTGTTGCATTGTAAGAAAAGATAATATGTATAACCAAGGTACCAGTTCAAATAGAAAGGACCATACAGTGTGGTAAAACTGACAGTTGCTTTTCTGGTGGGCTTTCCAACCTGGGCTGCTTTGAAAGTGTGCACAGAACTTAAGCCTGCTTCCCCATGAGTTGCTCCTTTTGTTAGAGATGTGAATACGTGTGCTGAAAAAGAAGCAATACATGTTTCCTCATCATTTTTTTCCCTATGTCTTGCTTCTTTCTCCATGTGCTGAAATATAGTATTTGTCCATCTGCTTTAGCAGCCCATCCTGCAGTGCTGTGTCAGACAGGTGCATGTCTTCTCTGTCCAGCAGAGCGGGGTGTGCATCACTGATGTGATGGTATTTATTAACATTATATTCAAATGGATAATTTGGTGTTATTTCTGGGCTGAAATACATATATAATCTAGTCCAGTTTAAATTGTGTAGCTTGTCCCATTCTGGGTTCTTCTTGTGGAGAACCTTTGACAGTCAACAAATAACTATAATGTCTGCTAGGTAACCAAATTGTTGACTACCTTTTCAGCTTGTCAGCCCTATCCCACTTATGCAGTAGGTGCTTTTCCTGAACCTCATGGGAAAAAAAAAAACAAACCACATAGTGGTTGCCTCCAGGTAGAATTGGCAGCAAGTTCAATCCTAGTAATGCAGAGTGAATATTGTCTTGACTGGCAACTTTGCAAGCCAGGGTTCCTCTTTCAACCTTGTGTAGCTTCTTGCTGAGAACAGCTTAGAGGAGAAAAGTGCTTTAGCTAAAGAAGTGAAGGATGAGGAAAACAGATCTAGATAAAAGAATAAAACATTCCTATCTCTTATTCTGTGCCCTTAAATCCAGGGGTATCTTCTTGTTCAGGCCAGCATGTCCAGAAACTTTTTACTGAACTACAGAAAGAATGGAGGGAAGGGGAGAAGAACAGGAATGAAATGCTTTTGACATGACTCTGTTTACACTTCAGCCTGTATTTGCCATTGTTGCTTGAATGTGATCCTGCTTGGACAGATTTCTGAAATACACTCTCAATACTTATTCAAAGTCCTTACAAATGTTCTAACAAAATTCCTTCTGGAGCAGCCACCCTGCCTTTATTTTCCTTTGCAGGGGAATTTATTCCATGGAGACCTTTTTCCCTAGCTTGCAAGGGAGAGGTCATTTAAGCACACTGGGCTGGACTCTGGTTCTTTAGAAAATCAATACAAAATCTTGCTTCATTTAACACAAATCTATTAGGTTGATGTAAATTGGAGGATGGAGACAAGGAGAGGAGTGATCCCGCAAAATTGCTTTCTTCCAACACTCTTCACTTCCCCTTTCACACGCTCATCTCTGAGGTTGTCTGTCTCTGAGCGATTTTGAGAGGCTGTAGTTTACGGTTTAAGAGTTTACAGGGTATTTTATGTAATGACTCACTGTACAATATACCAAGAAGCATCTGCATTTATTTTCCTTCGCTGCTTTATGGCATTTCACTTTTAGGAACATGATTTTTTAGCTGGCTCACAAATAGATATGCTTGTGTGCTGTAAATACCAGGACTTTTCAAAAGTGCTGTAAATACTAACCCTCCTGTGCCTAAGGACCTGTCGCTTCCACTAAGGTGGAGGAATTCATTTACTGACAGGCATTACTTTTTAAGAAACAAGTGATAGATGACACCATCCAGCCTGGTGTGTTAGTTCTGAGCATAGGGAATGGACACAGAAGGAGAATTAATTAGAAATTCCAGAATGAGAGGATTTATAATTCTAGGGGACAATGCATAAAATTAAATACTTTGGTTAATTGCAATGTGTCTTGTATTGCTTTTTGTCCAAAATAATAAATAATTTCAGGTGAAAGTTTGTGACATCAAAGAGAGGAAGAAGACGCTTAAATATGAAATGAAATGTAAAACTCAATATAAGAAGAGAGCTCGTGTGATAATTTAGATAAAAACTTATAATATGTTTGAAATATATAAATATAAGAAATTAAATATAATGTTTGGACTCATTGTGATGTCTTGATTCGTATACACTGAATTTTTTTTGCTTGACTTGGAATACGTGCAGTCATATGTGAGAAGTGTTTTCTTGAGTTATTAGTTGTGTTTAGACCTGCATGAGCATGTACTCACTTCTATGAATATAGTGATATTGTAATAAACCTAGATTTCAATATTTTTTAATACTCTTCTGTAATTTTTACTTTCTAATGGTGAATGAAATGCTTAAGACTAACTCTAGAAGACAACTCTTTATACTTTGTAATGTGAAGTTTAATTACAAGAAGGCATCTTTGGCATGCATTTATCCATTGATATTTTCTTTGTGGATTTTGAGAGATTGAATCTAGCAGGAGAGTATTTTTCCACTATCTCACATGAGAAAAGTAGCTAGGAAATGAAATTAAATTACCTCTGAGTGGACCTGAATGTCTATCTACCTGTCAAGTAAACAAACCCAAAGAAAAAAATGCTGAAGAGTAGGATAAGGTACTATAGCAAGTTTGCTTCTGTAATAAACAGAAAAAGAAATGAGAATTAAACTTTTCTGTCATTTTGCTTTAAACTCTTCTGTACTGGTGAAACTAAAGGCCAATTTGCAAACACTCTAGAGAGTAAAGATTTGGTCTGTTCAGCACCAAGGATCTTCTCTCACTGTAGAGAAGATAATTTCCCACTTCAGTAAGGTCAAAGGGGTGATCCAATGAAATAGGCAGACTGTTTTCTAAACACGTAATGGAATGCCCTTGAATTATTTTAGCTAATGATAATACGTGGCTTATTCTTGTTTGTAAATACTAGGACTGGTGAGGCATTGGTGATCACTGTCATATGAGGAACTCATTTTGTAGTCAGGGACAACTAATGAACACATTTGAACAGATCAAGTGCTTAGGGAGCTTTAAAATCAAACTTAGCTGTTTTCAGAAAGGACTCTTACACATTCTCACTACTCAGTGAAACTTCACTGAGTTATGTGTTCTCTGACTTCTACTGAATGCAATCATTTAATTTACTCATTCATACAAAACTGAGTTCTTATTGAACAGTATCTGTGTATGTTGAAAACACATTGACATAGCATTAGGTTATTATTGAATTGTTTTTTACTGTATTTATATTACATTGATTTATAATTATTTGTCTGTTTATATCAAAAATATTTTTTTATTTGCAGAGGCCTTTTTATTTCTATCCATGACCGGGGGCACATTGCTACAATGCTTAAATCCTGGCCAGAAAGTACCATCAAGGTAAGTCCAGTTTTAGTTGCATGACAAAACTGATGCTGTTTTGTACCCAAGGTGGCTTGTTTAAGATATTTTATAAGCTTTTTATGAATTTAGATTTCAGTGATTTCCTAACTCATTTTTTAAACGGAAAGAATGCTGTGAAAGCCAAAGCTTTAGGCATTTAAACCCTTGCTTATTTAGCTATAGGCATCCTTTACTTACGAATTGGTCAATTACATTGAATATTATACATTGAAAAAACCCCTGAATGCTTTTCTGTGTTTCAGGGAATCACAGAGTGGTTGAGGTAGGAAGGCACCTCTGGAGATCATCTAGTTCATCCTCCTGCTCAAGCAAGGTCAGCTAGGACAGAACTATGTCCAGCCCTTGGGGTTTTGAGTACCTCCAAGGGTGGAGACTCCACAAGATCTCTTGGCAAACCAGTCTAGTGTTTGAGTTAATAGTTCTCCACTTACTATGCTTGATGAGTGTTCTCACAGAATGTATTAAATTTCCAGTGAAAATGGCTTGTCACAGAGTATGAGGAGATTTTTGTGTTGTCAGCTGCTTGCCATACTGAGCACTTCTATCCTCTACTATGAAAAATCTTTCTGTATAGCACAGACAGTTTTTTGGGGTTTACTAAGTTACTGTATTTCTGTCAATGAAAACATATGCTTCCTCACAGGTATAAGTATGATGGAATATGTTATTTGCTCAAGGGAAGAAATACATCTTTGAAGGGTAAGAACCAGGTGGTTGTAGACAGCCCTGTCAAAGGCCAGGAGGAGTGGCTGGCTCTGGTTCTTCTGAAAACAGACATGACAAAAGCCAGGAGTCTGGGGTTCTTCTTTTTTTAGTGGATAACTTCCTTTCCCTTCCTCTTCTGTTTTCATGCTGTTGACAGAAAAATGTAAGAGGGAACAATGCCAGTTTCCTTGTAATGTAATACTAAGTACCTCTCTTGTGTATTCTTAGAAGTTTTATATGAAAGTCCTATTTACAGTGAAGCAAGACTCTAAAATAGTGCAACAAAGCCATAGTGAAATACAATAAAACAATTCTGTGCCTTTGTTGTAGTATTGATTTGTTTGTACCTGCTAGAAGTTTTACATGAAAATTAAAAAATGGTGGTAAGAAAATAGTGGAATACTTAGTAGATACAACCAAAGAAGTGATTTTTACAGTGTTTTTGTCTCTTCCTCCAGGCTATTGTGGTGACAGATGGAGAACGTATTCTTGGTCTTGGAGACCTTGGCTGTTATGGAATGGGCATTCCTGTTGGTAAACTGGCACTTTATACGGCATGTGGAGGTGTAAAACCTCATGAGTGTCTACCAGTGATGTTGGATGTGGGAACAGATAATGAGGTAAATCCTTTTGAGGTGTAGTGGATACCAGGTGTGCATGTCTATGTCCTTCAGCTATACATTAATTTTAGTTACAGAAAGCACTGTAACACATAAATTTTCCTCAAATGAGGTCCTAGTGCTTCAGGTAGGTGGATCTTGCCCTCTTTGACTTGGCTTCCCATTTTTGTGAAATGCAGAGATTTAAAGTTATTGAAAATCATCTCTTTCCTTTCCAGTGATTCTGGGATTATTAGTTAATTACTTGGACCCTGTTCTTCCTTATTTTCTTTTCTTTTTTTTTTTTTTTGTCTGAAAGAATATTTGGATACTTGAAGACTTTGAATGGTGGCAAATAAACCCCTGCAATATCATGATACTTTTGTAGAAGTAAACACACGTGCTACTATAAATGATGCAAGTGTTAAACTTTATGCATGATAAATGTATCAAAGATTTATGTGTATTATAGATAAATAAAGCATTCCTGTACTAGTAAATTTAGCTAGGGCTTCTAGATTCTTGGTTTGGGTGTGTGCATCTTCAGCTTTATACACATACCTTCACCCCTGCCCCACTGGGATAATTTAGGCAATACATCATTAAAGCATTACTGAACTAGAAATGCCTGATACCCTTTCTCTCTGTCTCCCCAGAAACCCCTTCTAGAAATGGACAGACTTACTTGTGAGTTGTATCTGAACACTGTAGAGTGTAGCCATATCAAACCATGTACAAGTCTTATTACTTATAAAATGTTTTTGTTCCTGGTTTGAGCAGCTGGGCCAGTTATGTAATCTGTCATTGACTGTTTCTGGGCAGTTAATTGCATCAGCTACTGCTGATACTTCAGTAGGCTTTGCATCTTGCTTTTATGCTTGTGTTTCATTGTACTTTTTAATTTTTCATAGTGTGTTATTTTCTTGAAAGTTGTCAAACATATATATATATAAACACAACAATAGCAAATCAGGCTTACCCATACTAGTTGCCCATGTCACTCTGCTTGTGACTAAACGATGAGTTCAATGTGTATGAAAGAGTGGCACACATAAAGTATTACAAGGTGCATAAAATTTGTGTGAGCTAGAGTTTGTTGTGCTCTGAAATACATTCTGATCAGGAGGTTGCGTTTTGTGTTTTCATTTTGGAATATGTCTTCTTATATTAGGACCGTAGGGAATGAGACCTCTGAATTCTGCTCTTGGGTTATGAACAGGTGGGACTTTATTGCTGTACCCCTTGACTGATGAGACTACATGGGTCTGATAGTATTCATTAATAGGAGCTTGGATGTAGCTCCCAGGCTCTTTTAGTCAAAGTTGGCAAACCTGGGGCACCAGCTCCCTTAATTTCTTCCAACACCCTTCCTCTCACCCGGTAGCACATCCCTGTTCCCTCCTTAACACCTTGTGTTCGTGTAACCTGGTGGTGAGTCACTGTAGAGAACTGAAATAAGTCAAAAGCACTCACATTTTGCTGGCTCAAGCTGCTGTGGAATTGCACCACCATTCCTTATCTTAAAAGCTAAACTTCTTGGACAAATACCTGTATTTTTATGCTATATTTTCTTAGTCTAGCCAGGATTTTCCATAATAAGACACAATAGAAATCACTTGCACAACTTGAGCACATATAAATAATAATTATGCTGAACATGTTTTTTGAAATGTGCAGATGTTTTCCATTTAGATTAGTTCCTTCTCCCATTCTGTGGGGGCCTCACAGCTTTAAAGGAAGTTTTAAAATATGTACTTTTGGCAACTATTATGTAGAGGTGCACAACCTGCAAATTCTCCAGAAAGATTGAGTCTTGCTCTGAAGCAGATTGAAAAAAAATCCCAAAATTCACAAGTTCTCATCCTGGATTGCTTTGTAGTATACAGGACTCAAAACAGTAACTTTGAGGAGCAACTCACTCAATTTCAGATATTTACTAAAATCTTTGTTAGTTAGTTTAGCAGAGGTATTTTTAGCTAGGATATTATCCTGTATTATGTTACTCATAGAAGGAAAGAAATGAAAGAGAAACAAATAAACAATTTTTATACACTTGCCTAGATAAGTGAGAGAAATTAAACTGCTTATTTATGGGTAGAAATTGACCTAGTAGAAAGTCTTGTGTGACCAAACTAGTAAATCGCGCCATGTAATCAGTGTGGGACTGAGTGTCCAAAATAAGTGGTGCTGACTGCTGCCAAAAATAATATGCCTGTTTTGTAAATTACCAACCAATTGGAGGCAAGTAATTATTGAGGGACATTTTCCAAAACACTTAAAATATTATTTGGACCACTATTAGTTACTTACTTACTACAAACTGTGCCCATCTCACTAAAAGTTGTGCCTTATTCAGTAGCCATGTATTTTTCAGGCGTGAGGATGGTGTTTCTTTAGGTGGGATTTCAATCCAGTTAAAACATACTCAGGCAGTAGTCTCAGTGCTGATACAAAATTGTTGTTGGAAATCCTGAGGTGATACGATCTCTGGATCCTGAGTGTTCATCTAATGTTGTAGAGGTATATCTTAAATCACCTTGAAATGGTTAAAGAAACAGACGGTAGAAGAAAAAGGAATAGTTGCCAAGGTACAAACAGCTGCAACTTAATGGAGACCTACCCAAAACACAAGTACTCGGCACTGGAAGTGGGGTGGTGTAAGGATGATGGAAATAATCAAGCTGGATCAAGGGAAAATATTTAAACATTAAAATGTGAGTGATGATTATTTTCTACTTAAAAGATGCTATTGAACTCTCACTAAAAAAATCCAATGTTGAGGCAAGCCTTTAGCTTAAAAATCAGCCTGGCTTACAGGGATGTGAAAACTGGCAGTTTAATAAAACATTTAACCAACAGCAAAACCTAAGAATAGAAGAAGTTCAAAAGAAGTTCAAAAACTGTGTGTGAAAAAGCAAAAGACACTAAAGAAAAGCAACTTAGTGAAAATAAGTATGAATAGTAAGAACGAGATTTTCTGCTGTTCCTGATTCTGTTCCTTAATGGTGGTACATATGGAAGTATCAGATTGTGACCATAAATATGGTAGATATTTTTTAAATGTTATTTTATCTATCTTGGCAAGAAGTCTTATTTTCCATTTCATTAACAGCAAATTAATATGTTGAACAAAAGCTTTAAAACTTTTTCGAGAGCCTTAAATCAGAATGTCCAAATAATACTTTGGCCAGTTCTTTAAAAAAAACCCCTCTGGTAAAAGCTTTCTGTACTATGCTGACCTGGCTGGAGAGGAAGTACTGTTTTTTTCTCAGTTATCTCTGGGATATATTGAGATGTTCAGGAAGATTGTATTAAAGGTAAGGCTCTTATTTAAAATACAATGATCCTGGTCTAATGTGAGTTTGTGAGATTTTGGGTTGACTCTTATTTTTTACTTCCATAAGACATTTGAATTCGTAGTGTTCCTCTTAGAACTAGACCAGCAAAAAAGCAAAGCAGGCCTCCTGTGTTACTGGAGAAAATACAATTTAAAATTTATATTTCTGTGAGGAATAATAAAATACTTGTGGGTTTATGGTATCTCAGGGTTTTTTTTTCAGCTCTGCAATGTTTAATATCTTTATCTATGACTTAGAGGCAATATTTTTATTGTTCAAGGGTCACAAAAGAGACATTGTTTAGTTAAAGTACTGTTATCCAGCCAGAGCAGGAATAAAATATAGGAAGACTGATGGCTTGTGTTATATAGAAGTCAAACCAGTGTTGAAAAAGTTTCTTCTGACCACAAAAATTTTAATCTAATACTGGATGCTTAGCAGAGGAATGAAAACTGTGTTTATTTGATACCTTAGAAGAGAAGCTCTGACAAGTTCGTGGCTGCCAGAGCAACTCTAAACTGATCACATGTGTAAATTCAATACTGGCAGTGGCCAGTTGTGTGTTAGCATTTAAACCATTTACCATAAATTTCAGTCGAAGTAGAAAACATTCAGCTCTTCTAGACAGCCCCTTCACACAATGTGGAATACAGCTCGTATTGAAAGGACTTCTCACACAGGCAGTTTTTAGCAGAAGACGTGTTGGTGCTCTGAGCCCCAGGACAGTGGCACACACCAACCATTGGAACTGCCCAGCTGTCAGAAGTCCCTCCAGCTGCTCTGTGATGGCTGCAAGGAAGTTGGGCACAGAACATTCTCTTGCCCTGGGCAGACATAGTTAAATAGCTACTTGGTCACATATATATGCCATCAATGTATAGATGATTCATGATGGTCAGTTCACTTTTTAAAAATATGTATCTGATCTGTTTTCTACTCATGTAACTGTCTCTCCTCCCAAGCAAGAAGAGAGTGGATGAGGGAAAATTACCTCAGATTGCACCAGGGGAGGTTTAGATTGGATGCTAGGAACAAATTATTCACAGAAGGGATTGTCAAGTATTGGAATGGGCTGCCTAGGGAGGTGGTTGAGTGACCACCCTGAAGGTATCTAAAAGTTAGGTAGCTGTGGTGCTTAGGGACATGGTTTAGTGGTGGACTTTGCAGTGCTGGGTTAATTGTTGGACTTGATGAACCTAAATAACTCTATGATTCTGTGATTTCTCTGCATAAGAAACATGCAGGGCAGCTCCTGGGACAGCTATTTCTCCTTCATCTGCAGTACTTCAGGGACTTGTGGGCTGCTATTTCAAGTTGTTTCCTGCATGCTTGCTTCAGAATATTTTTTCCCTTAACTTACTAACATTGAAATGCAGGAATGTGATGGTTCTCGCAGTTGCCCTAAATAGGTCAATGACCATGGCTGGGCTGGCAGTTCTCACTCCTCTGGAGGAATGACTGGCATCCGTGGTGGAATATGGAATCCAGAAAAGCTGAGGTGCAAATTCAGGCTGTTACTCAGCTTGTCCTAGTTAGCTTTCTTCATTTCCCCAAATTATTTCCAATTGTCAGAAGAACTGGTACCAGCCTTGCAAGATTTATATTCTTAAAGAATACCTACCTATGAATGTGCAAATGGAAGCTGTTGAGAAAACAAATCTGCTTTTATTATTCATATTCCAACCAAAATAGAAATCTGGGCAGTAGAAAGCTGAGTATAGAGGATACTTGCTATTTCATCCCTTATTGATCTAAAGATATAAATGTATCAAAAAACTGTAAATTGTGTACAGCTGCAGGGATTTTTAAATAAAAGGCAGTCACGATTTGTGTTCACATGTAGAGCAGTGGCAGTTTTACACTTTCTTTTTATGTGGTAGATATGTAATGGAATGGTTATGCTCTCTGATTTTAAAAAGGTCCTTTTGCTTTCCCCTTGCACGATGACTTAGAACTAGGGACAGCATTTCAGTGACAGTTTTACTGTAAAATAGTAGTAACATTTCCTGAATTTTATGAATAGAAATTGGTCCTGTCTATCTAAAAATGATCTATTTTTTTATCTGGTCCATATATGAGAATCACATTTCAAGGTTAGAGTCTCCAGTGTGTTCCATAGTAGTTTTGAGTGTTTCTGCAATACAAATGACAGTATATGTGATCAAAAAAGAAGGTTTCTAGATGCACAGCTTTTCATTCAGGTGTCTTAGAATGTTCCTGACCAAATTAAGCTGATGGATGACAAGAGGCTTTTTTCCTTGCCTCACAAAACAGTCAGGCCAAGCAAGGTGCTCAAAGGTAATGCTGTGGCCCAGTGGTGCTGGGTTCCAGGCATGAAAATGTGTAGAACTATTGATGAAGTAAATCTGTTGGGTTGTTTTGTTTTGGTTTTTTTGGTGTTTGGGTTTTTTTGTTTGTTTGTTTTGTTTTTTTGTTTTTTTAATCTCTTGGCTGCTGCCTGTCCATGAGGAGGTAATTGCACTTCCTTCATCAGTTAAGTTCCACTTATAAAATAGATATTTTTTTTTAGCACATGGATAGCACTTGAACAAAGGAGAAAATACATGAATATTCCTTTTCCTTCCCCTTTCCCCACTTCCAGTTGGCAAGTAAATAGAGTCAATGCCATGAGTAATTTTTTCTATTCTCTCTTCACTGGTCAGAAGTACTGAAAAGTAAAGTAATTTCTGAATTAACAGCTCTGCTTCGCCCGTTGTGCAGAAGAAAAAAATTGGTAGTCTTCTTTTAAATCTATTAAGTTCTTTGAAGTGGACTGAATATGTGTTAGAAGAGGGAATGGACAAGTGCATCTGTTTTTATGGATGAATATTCTAAAATTGGGGGTGTTTAGTATCATCTTCCCAGTGTGTTTCAAAAGATTCCACCTCTAAAATAAATACGGCATCAGCAATCATTCCTAAATATGCTTTATTTAAACAACAGGAACACCAAAACTGTGCCAGTATCCATATTATACTTGCAGCCCTAAGCAGTGAGCTGGGGAAGGGATGATACAAGAGCCACCATTTCCTCTCAGTGCAGAGACTGGTGGGTCGCATGTTTGTGGATGACAAGTATCTGACAGCTGATGTTCTTCAGTCATTTTGGAGGCTCTTTGATTTTTTTTTTATTTTGTCCCTCATCTTCTGCAATTTTTTTAATTACTCTTTCTTCTGTATCTGCTGCCTTACTATGTATTTCCTTGGTTATATTAAACTTTTAGTAGAAGACTGTGTAGAAATATCTTGTGCTTCCTAGGTGATGTGTTCTACTAATGAGAATTAAGAAAGATGCAATACAGACCACTGCCTACCCCTTTTATGAAGTAATTGTGTACAAAGGGGAACAGCATTTCCCACCGTATTTAGAGCTGTTAAAAGCTTTGACTTATTTGCAAACGTAGAAGATCATTTGCTATTCTATACCACAATGTTCCCAGGGGAATGTATTGCATCACCTCCCTTTTTTTCATTTAGCTGCTTTTCTTGTATTTTATTAGGCATAAATCAGCAGTTATGAATACCAGCACTTTTTCCAATAAAACTCAAATGTAAATGGGCTTGGCTTTTAAACATTTATTCTCTTTAAATATTTTTCTCAGTTTCATAATATGTACACTGTCAGCATTTTGTTTAATGCTATATTAACTTCTATTGGCCTTTATTCTCTGCTATAACAGTAGAAAGGCATTCTGATTTGACATTACTACTATTATAATGCTCATCTCCTTTTTCCCTAACACAGGAATGAAAAATATCTTGATCTACATTTCCTGTCAGTAGCAGAAATACTTACAGTCTTTTTAAAATAAATACATAAATAAATGCTGAGGAAAGATTTTTTTCACTAGGGACTTACTTGTTATCAAACAGAAAAATGTTACTACAATTTCAAAAATTCGTTCAGTTGGTTTTAGTGCAATTAAATTAAAGGAGATTTTCAAGTTCATATTATCTTTTTAATATGCATGTTGTATAAACTAATGCATTTAGTGCTAGACTTACATCTACCATCAGTAAATATTGCCTTTGCTTAAAGTTATCTTGTAATTTCATAAAATATTAGTGTTTGCAATCTTCTTGTACCCATCCACCCTTTCCATGTTGCCTGTGTACTCAGCCCAAATCTAGACTTTTCTAGCACACCCACTTAGGCAACGACATTTTTTCCTGTTTGTTTGTTGTTTTGCTTTAAATCTTTCCCATATTTAAGATTCAATGGAACAGCCAGTTATAATCTTGTCTTTGAATTATTAGTCTTGAGAGTCTGGGGCCCCTTTACAAAACCAGGTAAGCTCAGAATGACTGAAAAAGAGGCACAGAGCTTGACAGTCACCTGAACCTAAACTAATCCCCCTAGGTTAATTTTATGAACAGCAAGAGGTGCTGCTTCTTCTAGAGGAACTGTCTCAAATTTGTCTGATGAATTGGGTTTTAGAATGTTTTTTAATCTGTTTTTTTTTTTACCTGTTGACTGTAAATGAAGCCTAGACTGGCTTGGTTGTTGAAGTATCCGGTATAGGCTCTGAAGTTAGCTAACATGAATTCATGCTCAGTTTGCACTTCACTTACCTCTCGCTGCATCTGACATGTGGTTGCTCTGTGTCTTGAGAGACTTAGAGAGACTAAAACTTGCTTTTGAACTTATGTCAACCTCTTACTAAACAAACTCTAGTTATCTGTGAGAAGTGTCATTCTACTTCTCTTTGAGAAATGCCATTCTACTGCTTAGTGTGTGAGAAGAACTCAACATTTGTCTGCTACTTTTGATCCATTGTCATCCTTTAAACTTTGTCATTTTGGCTAGGAATACATGGTATTCTTTTTCTGAGACCGTTAATTTATTTTCGCAAACTTTGCTATTATGAATATTTCTTTTGTGAAGTGTTCTACTTCTTTAGACCATGGAAAATGTGACAAAGTCAGGTGGCACTTCAGATTTCTGCATTTGCCAAGCAGCATATTGGCAATGTTTTTTAAGACCTGAGAAGTTGAAGAGGGGAGGGTTTTAGCAGAAAGAACATAGATGGTGACCCAGGATTTAAGTCTCAGTTTCAGCTGGCATTAGAAAGAACGAGCTGTGTACTGATGTTACTGTCAGTTCTGTCAGCCGATTTAATTTCTTCTTACTTCACTTTTCAGCACAAGGGGATCTTTGAAAGAGGGCAGAAATGAGTATCTGGAAATGCTTATTTTGGATAGCAACCATGAATATCCACAGACCAAACTGATGGCAGACTTTATTTCAAGATACATTAGACATTTCCAATTCTTCATGCTCAGAAGGCAACAACAGATAGTGTTTGTTTTGGTTGGCTTTCATGTAACTGCCAGCTATTGTCCTCCTCAGCAATTTCACAGGCAATGGAGATGGCAAGAGAAGGAATGAGAATGAATATAGCTGTTATCACAAAAGGTGGGATAATATGCATCATTTATGGCTCCACAGAAGACAGCTGAGTGTCTGGGACAGAGCGTGTCACCTATTAATCATAAAGGTGTTCTCACAAATGTTGGTCTTGTACTAGCAGGTCTACTTTATGCCTTTTCTACTTCTCTACTTTTTTTCTTTTGGTGATAGGGCAGATACAGAGCTGAGATGCCACCACCAAAGTAATATTAACATACTTTTTTCATAATTGCCAGTCAGTCGGGGAACGCTGTTAATGTGACTTGTTGATGTAGGAAGAGGTCCAACCTATTTGGCTCTAGTAAAGACAATGGCTGAGTGTCAGCACAGGAGATGGGGATGTCAGGGTCAAAGATTTTGATGAAGGACCGTGGGGGAGTAGCTTATGGAAGTAAATGAAATAAATAGATGTAAGTTTAATAAAACTGAAAAGAGATCAGAGCAAGTGGTGAGAGTTATAGTTACATGTGAATGGAAAAGTAATGAAAACAAAATATCGGAACTGTTGGTAAAAAAATGAGACGTACTGGTAACCTAGAAAAAGATTTTCAGTTTTGTAAATGGTATCTGTTGTTATGTTAAAATTCTGTTCAATTGCCTGTCTGATGGACTCAAGACACTGTGATGTCAGAATGTGTGAGCTGATACAAGATTATCAAAATCCTCTTTAGTAACAGAATATTAAATATGAATGAAAAATATCTTTGAGGGGTTTTTTAAGTTTGTTATCTTTGTCATCACATGAAGGAGGATTATTAAGGTGGCATTCTTCTGAATATTGTTAGTTAATAACAAAACTTTACTGATGTCATCTTTAAAACAGTAAGTCTTTGCTCTTCTCTGATTCACTTTGTTGGTGGTTTGTTTTTGGGTTTTTTTTTTCTTAATTTTTTGTCTGGTTTTGAAAACTGCATGACTCCTTACATTCAGACATTTCAGCTACCTGTCCTAAACAAAATTTGGAAATATAAGAGCATGCAAATAAAACAAATGATGTGTGTTTGTTACTTCACAAAAATGATATAGGAAGGTGTTTGATGAATTCACAGTGTTCAAACCACCTCAAGTGTCTGTATCTTGTCATTCTCTTTTGGTTAAGCTAAAAGAAGTAATTTATTAAGATAGCAACACTCCTGTTAACTTTGCAGGAAAAAGAAATCCAGCTTCTCTGAAGCATTTCACTGAGGCTAGTCTCATTTTCAGAGTACTGTGTAGGCTACCATGAGTCCTGTTTGGGCTCTTCTTAAAGATTATTGTTTGGCCACCTTCTGTGATTTATTATAAGCACGTACTGCTGGACCCTCAAGTAGGCTTTAGCACGTCATCCCTCAGGTTTTTGAGAACAATAAACTTTTGAAAGTTTGGTTGTGGTAATGTATTCCTATAACCTCCAGTTCCTGCTATCCATCAGCTATATTTCAAAATGTAGCATTGCAGATATTGTTAAATGTTTCTTGATGTGTGGCAGGACACGCGATTGAGATTTTAGCCGTGTAACTGCTGGGGTTCCTGGAGAAGAAACGATAGTCATTAACGGCATGGGGGTTGTGTTTGTTTGGTTGGTGGAGGACCTTAATGGTTCATCTGACCCTTTTCTGTGGTTCGGTAAAAGCTTTTATAGAAAGTAGATATCAGGAGTTTTAGGAGATTTCTTGTGAGGTAGTCTGAAATTTTCTTTACTTTCTGATTATTATTTGTATGATAAAATATGAATGATTACATGCAGCATAATGTGTTGAAGTCCTAAGTGATGTTGGACTCTTCAGGACTATTGTTTTCTCAATAGGCAAATGTTTAAGTTTTTCAAGAAATGCCACTGGCATGCAGACAACCATTTGTTTTCAGTTTTACTGTGTAAAAGAGTTATGCATGCTAAAATTGTGTCTGATGAAATGTTCCTCTGAAACCATGGTTCTGAGTGTCTTCCAAGTTCCAACTCAAATTACAGGCATTTCTGGAATTGGCATTGTTGCTATCCCTGCAGACAGATGTTAACATCAGGAGAGATCTCTCAGACTGTTAAACATAATGCAGAGTATTTATCTTGCTGGTTTTATTTTTTTTTTCTAAAACTACACAATGAATTAGGCCTCTCTGTTCTCCTTACTAACTCTGCTAGAGACACTTCTGGCAATGGATTGTGTCATGGAATCATTCAGGTTTGAAAAGATCATTGAGTCCCACCATATCCAAGAACTGCCAAGTCCACCACTAAACCATGGCCTAAGTGCCACATCTACATGGCTTTTAAATATCTCCGGGGATGGTGACTCAACCACTTTCCTGGGCAGCCTGTTCCAGTGCTTGACAACACTTTCTGTGAGGAAGTCTCTGTATTCCACCCATGGTGATAGTGCCCTGTTCATACAAAGTATGCTGTTATTTTCTGATTGGCACAAGTATAAATTAAGAAAATTCCAAGATCAGAAATGATTTTCCCTTCTTCCTGGTAATCATATGCCTTAGTTATGACCTGCTTGGCATAGCTGCTACTTAATGTAGAACTTAAATGTTGATTTAAAAGAAGGACCTGATGTATCCATGTGGTGGTGGTACATAAGCATGATGCTGGGAAAAGAATACTGTAGTAGTGCTGTAAGGATTATCTTAACAAGGAATGTATTATTTTACTTTTGAAGCTAACTTTCCATTAATAGAATATGTTGGCACAATTGTATGTTTACAATTGAAAAACGCTTTTAGTTTTTCGTTTTCTAGTATGAAAAACTGTCAAACTGACTTGCTAGCTTTGAAAGCAGGTTGGTTGTTTTTTTTTCTTCAGTTACAGAACTTTCATAAACAATGTCTAATCCAGTCCTCAGAAACACATCTGTTTTTCTCCTTATGAACTTATGCTGCAGATTCAGTGATGGCCAGTCTTTGGTATTTACTTCTAATAGTTTTTAAAAGTTAAACTGGTCAAAAATCATCAATGTAAGCTGTTTCAGCTGAAAAAAAAATAAATGTTCCAATGGCATTTAAATCTCAGGGAAATACTATTATTTTTTTGCTTTATCTGTTGGCTAACAAAGTTGTAGTTGAGGCATGCTTCACTACTCAACTATTCTCAGGTCTTTCCTAACTGGAAACTGCCATAAAGAATGAAGTGCATAGAACAGTTTTTGCTAGATTGTCCAATTAAGTTTACTGCAAGACCTTTTTTAATAGCAATGGTAACTTATTGAAAAATCTTTGTCATTGTTGTGTAAATCTGTTAGACTGTGTACCAGAAAGGGGAGCAGGTGAAACACAAGGCAAATTGCTCTGAAAAAGATATAGTTCATCTGATGTTGGGTGTATTGCTGCTTTTAAAATTTTTTAATTTTTAGTATTCAATATCAGGTATGGCAATATGTACAGTTAGACTAGTTATACTGTGTCTTACTTGTAATTTTAAGAGCCAATCAAGAAAAGACGTTCAGGTGTCTCTGTGAATTCCAGGTTGTTTGGAATGGAAAGGTCAGAAAGGAACTTCCTTCCTTGATGGGCCCCTGGCTGTAACTGGTATTGTCTGTTTCAGGTGCTCAGAAATCTTAAATTACACCTAAAAATCATGAGATGAACGTTCTATAAAAGTGTGATTTCTATAAAGTATTTTGTAATTTCTAGTATTTAGAAGGTAAGAAGGAGAATAACTTAGGTGTACCTACAGGCTCACAATAGAAGACAACACTGCTCCCTGCCCCTGCCCCATCAATAGCCCCCGAGCTTTTCACCCATCACTCAGTTCCTGACTGGACACAATCACCCGTGCATTGCCTGACTTGAAGAGCAGACAGCACAGCAGCCTCCTGAAAAATCAAGTGCATCTTGCTGCTGCAACGTTCTGTCTTTTTATTTTGCACTGGGTGCTGCCTTGCTAATGATGGCTCACATCGCTGTTTTGTGGCTCGGAGGTGCGTTTGTAAGTGTTACGCTTGGGGGACTGTGTGGTCTCTCTCTTTGCACGCTCACTCACAGTTTGATGTTGTGGGTGAGCCCTCCTGGTGCCCTGACAAGGGATGAGGGGCAGAGGGATGCGGGCGGGGCATTCCGTGCAGAGGGCTGGAGGGCTGGCACCCGCTCGGCACGCAGCCCACCGTCTGCCCGCAGCCCTCGCACACTGGGGCCTTTATGCAGTGCCGCATACATCCCACAGAATGTCCTTGGCACAGCCTGGCTTTGTGCAGTCCTCCTGCTTGGGGACAGGCTGTGGTAATTCCATAGCGTGTTAGAAGATGCCTGCATGAAGCGTTCTTTCCAGCCATTAGAGGGGTTTTTATGTTGTTGTTAAAGTTCGCTGGAGCTGACAGTTTTTCAGCTGTGTAAAGCTGTCTGTGTGCGTGGGAAATAGCTAGAATATAAGCAATAGGGTTCAGTGAGCATTCAAAGCTACAGCTGGTAATTCCTCTTCAGGTTAAGAAATGAGTAAGCTTCCTGAGCACAAGGAAGCACAGGATGTAAAGGTCACATTGACACTTAACCTTAGGAAAGTAAAGAACAAGTTGAATTGAATAAATGAAGCCTGTCTTCAAGGAGAAATAACTGAAAACATGTAGTCTAGGTGTGCAAAACTATAGTATCACTATGCATGTATTTTTTAACACATACACACACACACACACACACACACACACCCACCCACCCTTAAATCCTTTTAAACAGGATTTGAAATACCATAACTTCATTTCTGTTACATTAGGATATTGCTTCATCAGAGTATTAATAAATATTTGTATTCTGAACAGTTCCACAAAGTCATAATATTCTTTAGTAATAATTTTGTTCCATGGAAATTGTTCCCTTCAAGCACTGCACTCAAGATTGGTGACAAAGGAACACTAGGAATGTATTATCTTTTAAACTCTTGGCTATTTCAGGTCTAGAATTTTGTCTGAACAAACAGTGGACAATTTTCAGTGATGATTTTAGGCTTACAGATGGGAAAATATTAATTATGATACAGCTGTTGTCTGCACACACAGTTGTGTTTGTCTCTCAAGTACTGGCAGCCACTTGGTTTTGGCAAAGTGAATGCAGCTGGACTCAACTTTTTAAACTCATGTTCAGTGTGTAGATTTTCTTCCTTTATTTATAGCTAGAATGACCCATTGTGATACCCAGTTTTGGCCTCCTATTTTGGGACCTTTTGTGATATCCTTTCCTATGGAGGATCCCCTGGAGGAACGTGAGGTGCAAGGAGACCTACTGCTCTGTATGCCAGTGCCTGTCTGTTGGGGATCTCCAGGTGAAGTGCTACTTGAGACTCCCAAAGATGAGATCTCCTTCTTTCGGGGAGACAGAGAGGATAAGGCCCCTTTTTCTCTTGTGCAAGAAGCCACTTGCAAACATTGCAAATGTGTTGACAAAAGTCTGATCTTTAGATAGGAGGGGCCGTGATTTCTTAGTAAGCATGTTATGGGGCCAGTGTGGTTCAAAGAAAACTAAATTTTTAAAAAATCTTTAGCTCTCTGATGATGAAACTTCTTTTTGCAAAGTATTCTACATCCTCAAACCCAATTAGCAGCATTCAACTCATCCAAAATTCACTTAGCATTTGGAAACAGAATTTGTTACATGTTTTAAGGGCATCGTCCTGTATTTCAGACTTAAAAATAAGCTTATTCTAAGAAAAGAAAGGCTTCCTAGTCTAATATAACTTGAAATCTTACACCGTCTTTCTAATGCCATGGAAAACATTTTGCAGCTGTAAGCATTTTCTAAAGGACAGAAAATTGTGATTCAGCATGTTAGTGCTTATGAACCAAAAATTTAAATGAACACGGTTTGGTTACTGGGTGGTGAGTACTGATAGAAGCTGAAGTCAGGTCCAAAATATTGTCATTGTTCCTAACTGGCTAACTCTTCTATTGGTAGAAGTTTCACATCAAGTGGAACACAGAACAAAATAAGGTTTGGAATGTCCAACTTTCCTGGAGAATTGAAATTCCACTGGGCTCACTGGCCCTTCCCCAACCTGTGAAAACTGAGACAAGAAGAACATTACAGAAAGAATTTAAAGTGTATTAATATAAGAAAATATTAACATTTGAAAAAGCAGGAGCATTCCCCTAGTTTTCCCAGTAACTGTGTGCCCCGTTAAACCAATCATACTCTGAAATGTGTTTAATTTCTGGCATATGGCATGTCTTTGTCCCAAAGCTTCAGACAACCCATACAAATGTAGTTCTTCTTTAATGTTATAACTGTGGCTCTAATGCAAATCATTTCCTATTGTGGAACTGCTGGAAGGTTTTGACATTTTAATGGTGAGGGGTTAGTTGCTGCTCTGAAGCATTACCAGGTGCCAGACTCTGCCTAGGTGGCACTGATCAGTTCTGAACACTCATTGCTGCCATCTTTGTCTGTGGAAAGGCTCAGTGCCTTGCAGTTCTTCACCTCCAGTTTTCCATGAAGCTCTTCACTAAAATGTACCTGTTCCAAAGAAACATCTTGGTGCCAAGTTTGAGAATAGATGACATTTCACTGTGTTTGTGCTCAACTGATGAAATATTTAAGGCTGCAGTTTTCTGTTTCTTGGCTTTTATAGCTAAATCAGAGCCAGGTGCACAGCTCAAGCCTGGAACTTTGATGGTTTGCTGATCTCTTTACTCAAGTGTTCACAAGTAAGATGGTATAAACAGCATGCATTTTTCTTAAAACCCCAAGGGTCATTGAAATTTTAATATGCTTAGGTGGTGCTTTGAAGAACCTGTTATTTTACACAGCTAATTCTAAATAGAACTACATGATATTTTCACTACCTGAACTTCAAACCACATTTCTGTTAAAGTGTGAACGTACCACATTGGTAAACCTAAATGTTTTAGAACTTTTTGTTTTTAAATCTTAGAATAAGTGTGTCTAAAAATAATCTGGCATCAACCCTTTTTAGTACCATGTAATATGCATAACAAACGCACTAACCTGAAAAAAGCAAAGCTATGTTTTGAAGGAGATTTGATTTCCAAAGGAACAAAACAAAGTTGAAGCTTTGACAACAAGCTGGGTGACAAAAGAAACCAAAGTCATTGAGGAGAAGTACCTAATCATCATGTCAGCTTGACATACTCGATTGTAGGATGGAACTTTTTTTTCCGTAATCTGTTTTGAAAACCATGAAATAGTCGATAGCAAATGTTAATTTCTCAAGATGTGTGAACCCTCTAAAAAAAACAAGCATCATGGACCTGGTTTGCATGGTGTTGACCTGAATAAAAGGATAATGTGCTTAAGCAGCTTATTCATTCTTCAGTGCCCTTTGGAAAGGGAGCGGCTCCACAATGGTTTGCCACTCAGGGCGCAGACGTGACCACTGTTCTTTTCACTTGCTGAATGTCTCATTCTTTTGTCTCCGCCCTGGGTTTCTTCATACGTTGTTCCAAACAGGACTATAAAGGAACTTTTGGGGGCTATTTCTTGTCAAACTGTAACGTTTGTTAAGCAGAATGCACTGAGCTGTAAAGGAATTTTGAACTCTGAGTATATAGCTGGCCAAGCTTTTCATCAGAGATGTGTTGCTGAATTAATTGTCTCTGCTTGTGAGACTTCTCAGGCTAGAGGTTTAAACATACTCCAGAAACACTGTCATAATTGTTTTAAATATTCCACATTAAATTTCAGCATCAAAGATAAATGTGAATAAATTCCAGCTGTGGTCTTACCAAAGGAGCTGCTTTGGAGTTCTGAGTTTTAGTGTTGGCTATAGCCTTAAATGCTCACAGACATGAAAGATGCAGAAGGAGCAAAAGGAGTGTAAGAACCTGTGTTTCAAGGCAGACCCATGCCTTGTTTAGCGCTTTCTGAAGAGTAACTGTGATGCCTGTTTCTCTTGGACTTTCACAGAATCACTGCACATGTAAGTTGGCTTCTTGAAGGAATCAGTCTGGCTCAGGCTGGCTTCAAAGTGTTTTGGAAGTGTCTTCAGAATTTAAAAAAATAAAGGGACCGAAGTTTTTTGGGTTTTGGTTGGTTTTTTTTTTCATTTTAAGCATTGTTTTACAAAATGGGAAAAACTGCGAGAACAGACATTGTTTAATAAAAAGCTTGTGGAAGCTCTTTTAAAAGAACAAATGAATTCAGGAAGAAGAATTACGGGAGTTGGAAAGGGATTAAATTGTTTACGGTGAATTGGACAGTGGAACATGTGGTGTGCTTGCACAGGACATGAAGTATCAGGAGCCTACTGGCATGGAAAGCTGCAGCAATGGGATTTTAGAGATGGGATTCCTCTTTCTGAGTCCTACTGTGATGTTCCTGTGAGAGGCTCCTGAGCCTTGGCAGTTCTTTCCAGCTTTGTGTGCTCAGTCTGGTGGGAAACACGAGGCAACTCACATGGGCTCTCCAAGCTTGCCTGAGGATTTCACATTGCTAAACAGTTCATTTGCACTTCCTGTGAGTTTATCTCCCAGAGATAAAAAATTATCCTTGATTTTTCACATTTTTCTAAGGTAATTTTAAATAACTAGTCAAACTCGAATGAAAAAATAATTCCAGAAATAGTTCTCAACAACAAAGTTTGAAATTATTGTAGAAGAAAAGAATATACAAAAGGGACAATTACTTTGAAAGATACCAGATCAAATTCCTGACAGTTTTTCCTGCAGTAGCTGGAGTAGGTACAGATTTCTTATTTTGATGCCGGAATACTTGAAATAATGTAAATACACAGGTAAAATTATTTCAGCCAAAAATATGCTACTTAAACATGAATGAAACAATGAGTTGGTGAAGTGAATAAATAAAATACCTCCAGTTTAACGACTTCACTCTCATTTACAAGGTAGTTTTAATTTTGAGCTTTAGTCAGTTGTCAGTTCAAAAAGTTGAACTAGGAACTTCTGAAAGGCCATAAGTAATGTGTTAGAAACTGTTTTGAATTGGTGAATTTTAGCAACAGTTTTAGAAAATGCAGCTTTTAAACCTGCTTGTTTGCGTTTTTTTTAAACATTCTAATCTTATATCTTTCCTTGTTTTGTGGAAATGAAGAGAAAAGTTAGGGAGGGACAAACATTTTTATCTGTAGGTCCGCATCAGGACACTCCCAGGGGAGGCAGAATATCACCAAAGGGTTTAAGTTTCGTACTGTTTCAAATCAATCTGTAACAGGGACTTCTGACCCAGAAGATTTTTCAGTTCTTCATCATAAAAAAGCTGGGAGGGCAGTGTAGGCACTTCTCTAAAATTCAGCAGTCTCATTTCAGATTCACTGTGTGAGGCAGGCTGAGAAAGCTTTCCAAGTCTCTGCTTCATGTTGCATGCTGAAGGCTTTCTCTTGGAAGGAGAGATTATCTGTATTTTTCTTTACTTTCTGGTTGAAGTTGGTTTACAACATGAAAAGTTATAGCAAAAAGTGCCTTTATATCTGAGTTCCTGTGAGAGCCAGTGAAGGTGTTAGACTGGGGAATTACTGTACCTGAAGTGGGTTGTCAAAAGTGATTGCAAAACACTTTGAACACATTTAGTAATTTGTAAGTTATAATTTGGAAATGTATCAGACCAAACCAGAATCTTGTAGTAGTGAAGACATGGAATAATACAGGCTTGATGTTTTTATAGATCTAGGGAAAGTCTGTATCATAAATCTAAGGAAAGAAAAAGTACAAGTTTTAAGCCTAGACAAATTCAGGAATCATATCCATATGGATAACTGAAATGGATAATGCTGGAATCTAAAGTGATAAGCTAAAAAGCGTGGAAGGAAAAGGTCAAAGGCTTGTTATATTTTGGCATATTGAATTTTAGAAAGCACATTTTCTGAATATCAGCTCATCAACACAGTTGAAATGATGGGCTCTGGGAGAGATTTATGGAACATGATGACAGAAATGAAGAAAATGGCTTTTTCAAAATGTCAGAGCACTGTCAGGTTATAAAGGAAAAATAGAAGAAAAGTATGAACTAAAGCTTTAAAAGATACTTTTGAGACCTGACTTCCCAGAGTAAACTTTACTTTTTCACTTGGAAATGATACACTTCCTTTGAGACTAGGGTATCCATTTTCTTTGATACAAAAGGGTGTTTCTTTAATCTCTTCAGTCTTTATGTAGAGGTGGATAATTGGATATGTACTTCATATGCTTGAGTTAATCCTCAAACACTGTATTGTTGTCCCCTTCTTATTAAACAAGAGTGTGGTATTGTAACTTGCTCATATAATAGCTCAGACATTTTTTTTAACAGACATTGCTGAAAGATCCTTTGTATATTGGGCTGAGACACAAGAGAATTAGAGGTCAAGCCTACGATGATCTTCTTGATGAATTCATGGAAGCTGTGACTTCAAGGTAAGTGATATATCTGTGCTAGTCCTTGATGAATTCCACTGTGAACCTCATCTTGCCAGAAATAAAGGTCAGTAGCTTATGAAAGAAAGACAGAACTGTGAGGTTCCAAATAGTTTTTATTTTGAGTATAGAATTTATGAGTTTGTAACTGCCTTAACTATCTACCTTTAAAATTGCAGATATATGAATTCACTGCATGAGTGGTAATACTCATCTTGAGATGAGTGAACTAGTTTTTCAAACTGCTGTTTTAAAGGTTTGGATTGCTAAGTATTTGCCTCATAATTTTCTATGCATAGTGCTGTGCCTGCATGATTGTGATTTCGTATGTGAGATGTCACCAGCCTTACAGAAGCTATCATTCTCGGCAACCACTGCCTCTGCCCCCACCAAAATCACAACAGGACCAAGATTTCAGAGTTTTAATTTTAAATGTCATGGTATGGACCTATACCAAAGCAACTCTTTCACTTGCTTCTTTTTTCCTATACAGAAAGTAGTTACATCTATTATTCTACCGTGATGCATAAAATAGTTTTCCTTCCACGTCAAGTAACATTTGCTCATATTTTCCTGTTTGTTAAAATGTTTGGAGTGCTAGTCCTGCATTTGATGTGTATACCTAAAATAGCTCAAGTGCCAGGATCCTTAGCAGAATATGTTTTCTACATCTGCATCCCAAAGTTGGGGTTGAACTGTGGTATCTGTAAATACTTTCCAGCTCCTCAGTCTTCCCTTGTGCCCCCCTGCATTTTGACTCCATGTTGGGACCTTACCTGGATATGCACAACCTCTTTGCTTCCTGCCTTAGTTGCTCTGCAGGTGGTATTAATTTCTGTGCCTGAATCACATATTCCTTCATGTATTACTATACTCTTCCCCATCATCCCCAGTTAGCTGACACTCCCTTGTTGATAAGCTTCCTATGAAAGTTGCTGGTTTGGCTCTACCCTGTAGTGTGTTTCCTCCTCTGCTGAATATTCTATTTCAGATAAAATTGATGCACCTTTCTAATGGATCCACCTCCCTAAAAGAAGGTTCAGAGCATTAAGAAATGGCTCTGTGATCTGTGTTTTGAGAATCTCTAATACAATGCATTCTCTAACTCACCCTTTCTTTAAAATGAACCACTGTTCTTCATACTGAAGGAAATCATCAGAGTCAAGCAGCAGATTATCTCAGTAATGTCTGAAGGTCTGGTTGACATGCTCTTTTTACTTAAACATCTTTAAAGCTCTGTAATTTTGAGCAATTTTGAGCAATTTGTGTTTGCTTGACCTTCTGAAAGATCACTTTGTTCTCAGCTAAATCTCTCATGGTCAGCAATGGTGTAATTTATTTCATGTTTGAAGTGAGGCACTTAAAAATTGTAATTCAAACTTGCTGTGGTTTACTTGGCTGTAATGTGACATCTATGTTGATTATGAGACTCATTTGCTAAGGTGAAGGGAAAAGCGATGTAGTTAAGTCAAAATCAAGTCCATTTGCTCAATAATTTCTTCTGTTCCTAAATTTGAATTTGTGTTTAATGTGCCACTGGCAGACTCAGCACTTGCTGCTGACTCTGGCACAGCGGGTCTGACTGTTAAAGATGCAGGTCATGATTCCCTTGCCAGCCATTGTGGTGTTCTAGGTAATTGTATACTTTGGTTAAATGATAGTTATTTTTTCCTTATGAAAGTTTCTGTTACGTTTTTCCTCTTTTCACTTTTCTTTGCCTTCTGTTGGCTGTTTCGCTGAGGGAGTATTTGCTTCGCTAATCTTAGATACGTGTTTGGTCTGTTCAATTTTAGGTTAGTCGTATTTATTGTTGGTTATTGCCATGGTGCTCCAAAAGAAGCTTTCTTATTTAGCATTGCCTAATCAGCTCCAGAAATGGAAGAAATTCTGGAGAAATCTGTTGTCATGTTTTCAGTACATTTCCAAGACATACATAACTATGAGCATTGTAAAGCACGAGGCTGTCACATATTTTTAATAAGCCTAAGTTAAAGACGCAGTGATGACAGATATTTTCAAGTTGGTAAACTATATGAAATACCTATTTTAGATCTTTTCACTTACATAATTCTCCAGAGAGACCAGATGCTAATAGAAGTAAGAGCCAGATTTCAACAGCACTGCCTGGGAGCAACACGGAGGAAGCAGCTGTACAGGGCAGTGCTCTTTGTATAGGCTTTTCATTGGCTTCTGGGGAATTTTCCTAGACATGCACATCATCTTGATTGATTGTATAACTTTGAAAACCACCTAGATTTTTATAAGCTGATGCAGCATAATTTATAGAATTTCATGTTGAAACATCACGTTTATACTGTAAATGTCATGTGTATTACTGAAAATGCTTTATAAAAAAAGTATAGTTTCATCAACTACAATACTTTCCTCTACAAAGCCACCAATGCTATTCACCCCCAAAAAGTTCTTCTATGAGACAAAACTATTTATGAAAGAGTCAGGATTAAAAAGACAAAGCAAAATTCAAACCAACAAACCCATAACTTAAACTATCCTTTACTAAAAGATTTTAGTACAGTATCCAGTGTGCTGCTATCATGACAGAATGAATCTAGTACATTGTGATTTTTCCCAGGTGTGGGAAGGCAGAAGCATATGGAAACTGTCTGGATTTCTGTTGACATAAATCCAGTGAACAGCTTTTATTTATTTACTTACGTATACATTTATCTATTTCTTTGTTTATTACCAGTGCCAGCAGCTGCCCTCTCAGAGGGCAGGTACTGTAATTTCTCTGGACATTGCCAGGTGTTTCTTTCTCTTGTGTCAGAGCAGTAATTTAGGGGAACAGGAGTATTCTAAATAGAAGGAATGTTTTCTAACACAAGGAAAAAATGGACAGTTGTCTTCATCAGCAAAGAACATAAATCAAACTGGAATTCAGAAACGTTCATTAAGTTTCTGCCCTGTGGAGAAATGGGTCATAAAACATTTTATACAAAGAAGTAAATTTTTCCAAATGACACGTTGTTCTTAAACATCCCTGTTTACAGAGGAAATTCTAAGAGGAGGGATTTCTAAACAAAACTTTGGTAGCTAGGATTTATCCACCAAGGCTTCCTGTATAACCAGAGAAAATAACTCTATAGTTTTATTCCAGTCCTATTTCCTCCATACTTGCCTGTGATGATGCAAACAGAAATATATCAGTGGCCAAGAGGTATTCAAGTACAGCAGTGAAGGGATTATGGCATGACTGAGGGGAAAATATGTAGAATGGAGATGGAACAAGAAATGAAGACAGAGGGGGGAAAAAGCACCTTTTCAATAACAGGGACTTGAGTTGTCTAGTGCAAGAAGTAGATTTAAAGGGGATGGAATTTTTTTCCATATTTCAAGGGCTATTTCACTTGCACAAATCTGGTAAAGAGAACTCCACCCTGAACCCCTCAAAAAATATCAGAGTAGGGAAGAACAGCATCGTACCAGCTTGCTTTCTGCTTCCATTGTCAGTGGAAGGTCATTGTACTTTGGGCAGGGACAATACTGACATGCACCTCTGGCCTGTGAACAGATAAGAAACTTAGAAAATGGAAAGAATCTCATGGAATTCCTGTAGGTTGTTTCCTTGCCTACCTACCACAACCTCTAAGAGTTGGGTGGAATTATTATTCTGTTATGAGCTAAAGGCCATGGATTTGTGATGTGTAAAAGCAACATTGTAGCACTGAAATTATCTTTCTCTGCAAGTTTTCAGTTTCACTTCAAGATGCAAAATAATGGTGGACCCTTGAAAAGTAGTACCATGTGTCGTTTACGTTTTCTTCTGTAATCATATTTTGATTAAATCCTTCCCTGCTCTTTTTATATGCTGTGCTTTGCTCAAGTTTGTGAGCTATAAACCAAGCTGCTGACAATTGTAATTCAGTATGTTCCATCCCAAATTACCATGATGTAGTCATTATTCCTCATTTGCCTGATTACATTATTCACAGATGGTAGCAGCGTTTCATTTCACTTTGTGCGTTACTTTAAAACAGGGTTTTATGGTAAACATGGCTTAGCTAGCTTTGAGAACAACTGTAAAAGCAATGCATCCACAAAATAAAAATGCAACAATGTTCTAATAGATGTTTTCATTTAGTAGATTACATTAGAATATAGTTAAATTTGTGAATAAAGTGATTCACACAGCCTTTACTTTTGGCAAGAAAATATACTAGCAAGAAGTCAACTTAAAAGGTGCACGTAGCTGTGCATCATTAAGGGAGTGGTTGGACCACATGATGGTTCTAACAGTATATTCAAGCACAGATAGTGAGTATAAGAACATTGGTGCCTCTGTCCTATTTGGACTATAGTGGTGCAAGATCAAGACTTAAGTCATGCCTACATGTCCCCATACTGATCAAGTTAAAGTGGCTGTCAGAAAGCATGCAGAAAGAAATGCTACTGCAACAACTCCCTCCTATGGCAGACTGTGTGAAGATCTTTCTGTTTAGAGATTTTGTTGCTCAGTGAGACTTAGGCCCTTTGAGGCAATTTTTCAAGTCTATGACCACCTGCTCCTTCCATCCTTCAGTGAACAATAAATTCCTAGCGAAGGTCACTGTAGACAGCAGGGTGAAAGGTGTCTCCTAGCAGTCTGTAGACTGCCTTGACTACCACTGCAATTGCTCTTTGAACCTTCCCTCATTTCCTTCCTGTGCTTACACCTGAGATTCATTTCCAGTCACTGATGGCCTTACATTCTTTCTGAAACTCCCTGGCTCCAGGCTTCCTTGCCCACCTAGACTTCCAGGTGGACTTTGCTTTTGTACTCATGGGGTAAAACCATTCAGCCATTCAGGAGGCCCCTTATGTTTTTTAACTATTAAAAAAGGCCCTTGAACTGAAAAAAACCCCTACATTGTAGTTTTAAAACAGGGACTGTTGCTTTGCATAACAGAGAGTACTGTGGAAGAGAAAAACTCAGACACTTCATAATCAGGGCTTTTTTTTTCATCGTAGTTCAAGCAACTGTGATGGTTTGCCTGAAGAAAATCTTCAAATTTTGGGATTAAGCACGATCACTTGTAACTATTATCACTTGCAACATTTAAATTGTCAACAGGTGATGCCACCTCTAGGAAGCTTGTTAAGAAACCCTGAACTCTTCTTCAGGCTCTGGTCATTAGTGCAGTACCATGCTTGGAATCATCCTTACCTGCCTGTGTAGGGGAAAAAGAGAAGTAACCTAGTTGGAGTATGTTTTTTGAGATGGGGTGCTTGTGTACACGTGTGGTGCTTTTTGAATTTCCAAATCCAGGGGACTCTGCCATGGAGAAATGAAGACTGGGTAGGAGACATCTACTTCTGTATATTCTGTTAAGCAAGGGGTGTAGGGATTCTTTTGTTTCTTTGGATTTTTTTTCTTTTGGTTGAAGTTTTTTGTTACTTAGTGTCTTATATCCATGTTCTTCCTTTTCCTCTTGGTTCATTTGGTGGTTAAATTGTATGTGATTTCTGGAAATGTTACAAATATTTGCTTTACAAACTATTTGAACCCGCTAAGTGGAATAAGGAAAAGTGAGTCTGTCAGTGAAGCAAAATCATAGTAGGATAGACAGACCCTAATCACATCAAGTTTATTTGTGGAGAGAGACCTATTATTGTTTGGAATGTGAGACCTTAGAGAAATTCTGAGCAAAGATCAGCAGAGGAGCCTTGAAGAAATAAAGCCTCGTTCATCCCTTAAAGAAAACAAAAAGTAATGAAATCCTCAAACACAGTGCTGAGGGAGGAGGCTATTGTTTTCTTTTCGCCAGACAAGATAGAGAGACTGGGGGGATATTTTAGTATTTTTAATATTCCTCATGTACCAAAACTAATTCTGGAGCTCAAATTGGATGTATTCATCTTCTAATAATGCTCAGCTATGTCCCAGACTTACTGACTTACTGCAGCCATTCAAGACCCAACAAGTGAAGAACATGCTGTTCTTAGGCTTTTCTTCTCCAAACTATTTTAAGAAAGGATTTTTCAAATGGAAAAGGCCTGGGTAATCTCAGTTACTTTCCTTCATCTTTTATAGCTCCAGCAAATGGTGGGCAGGATTCCCAACAGAAGTTAGCTGGTGCAACTGTATGGCAAATGGAGTGAATGTTGATTTATTTGAATAATTTGTGTGAGTGTAATATTTTAACAAGGTTTATATTGTTGTTACGGAAGTACAGTAGTTTTCCAGACTGTTAAAAGCTGTAGTTTCTTTCATTCTTTCTTTCTTTTTTTTTTTCCTTTTGGAAACTCTAGTAAAGTAAGATATGAAATTTTTGTCTGTAGTTCACATCAGAATGCAGTAAGTTACCTGTCCCTCTCTCCCAGTCTCTGTGTCTCTCTCCCGGCAAAAGTCAAGAATTACTTCTACCTATATTTCAGCTCTTGGGAAGACTTTCAGTCATTGTCAGACTGGCTAATTGGATTTGGGTACCTCAGTGCTTCATCCCTCTCTGGGCCTTTACCCCTACCAGACAGCAACACTGCGGTGCTTTATTCAGAGCATCCCACCCAAACTGCTGCTGCTGAGATTTCTGATCTGTGGCAGTGGATCAGCCCACACCCACTGGTGTCTTCACTGCCAGGTTGCCTAAAAATAATAAGCCATTTGTGAATATCACTGACAGAACCTATTCATCCTTTGGTTGTTACTAGCTTGTGTTGCCACTGGCTGATTTAGCAATAATCCATCATGGCTCACTGTTTTGTGTATCAGGTACTTGCAGATTCCTCTATAACTGTTTTTGTGCTGTTTTTCATTGTAGTTGTACCCTTTTAAAATAGAATCAAACATGAGAGAATAGATGGATCTTCAGTGGATATCCTAGATCTGAAATAAATTGTTTTAGATCTTTCCATATCCAAGTATCAAGTATTTTTTTCTTGTAAGTGTTGTCATCACCGTATTAAACATTGACAGTGACATTAGGCAAACACCTATAGCCCCATTAGACAAACCACAGTATTCTCAGAATTTAATTATCTGTATGCCTTGAGATTGCTGTGAGACAGAGCACTTGCTAGACTCAACAAGTTTTTGTGAGTCTTTCCAGGAAACTGCAATGGAAACTTCAGTGTCTTGCCTGGCCATCCTGAACTCTGCAGTAACAATCCATACGTCCAGCCATGAAGCCTACTGAAGTGTTGATGGACAGCATGTCTGAAAATAGGGTATACTTCTCTTTTGGTGCTTAACTGGATGTTGAGATTACAGTCATGTTAGTCTTTCAGCTGTGCGAGCCTTGTGGTATGAACTCTCAGCCAGGGTTTTGGGACTGGGACTGGAAGGCATGCCAGAACTGAACTCTGGAGCTGTGTATGTTGTCAGTTGAATGCTTGGAACTGCCTCTCTCCTGCTAACCTTGCAGTCTCTCTGTAGCAGTTTCATGCCAGTAAGGCATGCTGAGAGCTTTCTTAATTGAAGGGAGCTAAAAACTAATGCTTTTAATTGCAAGATGATACAATTGATTCATTTTACCAATCTATTGTCTTTTTATTTAATCCAGAGGTAAGGAGACAGTATTTGGTATCTGCAGAATTTTTGGCACCTTCTAGAAATTCCAGATACACATCTTATTTTTGCATTAGCAATCACTAGTGTTTATACACCACTGTAAAAAATATTAGCCTGGAAATGGCTGAAAAATGCAATATGACACTTCAAACCCATTACCATATGCAAGTGCAGTTAACTGACAGTCACAGTGGTGCCAGTGCTAACAGTTTCTGACTAAATCCTGTTATCTCTTTAGCTAATATGTTTGTTTAATAGCAAAATTATACAGAGTTATGAAAGTTCTTTGCAATTCTGTAGGTGGATTTATTTGAATAACTAGATTTTTGGAGTTCCAAAGAATGCTGATTGTGTCCCCAGGAGCAGATAATAGTGATCTGGTAGGTCATCTTTATATGACTGGGTGTGTATATGAGAGAAAAAAAGGAACACTTTTTGAAGAATAAGCAGGGCTTTTGGTGATTCAAAGATCCCTTTTCTCCCAATCCCTTACTCTTTTAGATATTCATAATAATTTTGTGAGAAGAATTTCTACTGCTCTCCCTGCACCAGCTCCTGCAGAAGAAGTCTTTACTGTTTTATCCCTGGCACAGTGTTACTTTGATAATTCTCCTTCTAAAAATCTGACCTAGCTCAGTGCAAAACTAGAAAGCTGTTTCAAACATTATACTTTAGAAACAGCGAGAGAAATATCACTTCATTGGTGAACTGTATTTCAGAATTTGGTGGATTTTATTGTCAAAGTTAATAATTCATCTCCTTGCTGGTCTGTAGCAAGCCTAAGTGACTAAAAGAGATTGCTGGCAGGGATTGCTGAAATGAACTATGCAGATTTTAATAAAAATTGAGTTAAAGACTGCTAGAAAAAGTTAAACATTTTTCTAGAATCATAGAACCATAAAAGATGGTATTTGTGCAAATAATCAAAGTAATGTTATAGTATCATTTAACTATAATTGCTGTGTGATTCATTTCTACTGCTTTAAGTACCTTCCTTCCCC
>VXBX01000147.1:0-50316 GCA_013400415.1 Scytalopus superciliaris | reverse complement strand
GAGCCCCGAAGAAGAGATACAACACCTCACCCTTGGCCGTATTGACCACCATCAGTGGTCCACTCTGGCCTCCAATCGGGAGACATGGAGGCACACCATCTATAACGCTGCTGCTTCCTTTGAGAGCGCACGCAGTATCAGTCTCGAAATAAAAAGACAATGCAGAAAGGACCGTGCCTTGCCAATACCACCCAAGGAGACTTTCCTCTGTGCCTTTTGCGACCAGACTTGCCTATCACGCATTGGCCTTTTTAGCCACCAGCACGCTTGTAGCAAGCATAGGTAGAGCCCTTCTCAAATCTTCATTTGCAAAGCCTAGCCATGATGATGATCTTTTTTTTTTATCTAGTGGAAAGCTTCATGAAGATAACACACAATGAGAGATAGAAAAGATGTGCACTTTTGATAGAAGATGCCTTTATCCAGTTACACTACTCAATCAGAAGTGGCTACTATTCTTCATATAGTACAAATTCATTTACCAGCATTTGTACTGAAAACACAAAAACAGAAATCCAAAAGACATTGTTTTTTGAAGCTGTGATAATATTTTTGTTAAACATATCAGTATCTCAGTTTACACAGGCAGTATTCTGAGTGGCAGTCACAGAATATGCTGATTTGGAAGGATCCACAAGGATCACAGAGGCCAACCCTTAGCCTGGCATAGAACCATTCCCAAGAATCACAGCATGTGCCTGAAAGTATCATTCAAACACTGCTTTAACTCTGTCAGACTTGGTGCTGTGACCACTTTTCTGGGAGAGCCTGTTCCAGTGCCCAATCACCTTCTGGGTGAAGAACTCTTTTTTCATATCTAACCTAAACCTGCTCTGACACAACTTCAGGCCATTCCCTCAGGTTCTGTCACTGGTCACCACAGAGATGAGTCCCTGCCTCTCCTTCTGTCATGAGGAAGTTATAGACTGTGATGAGTTGTTACCTTCATTAAGAATTGAAAGAAAGGGGAAAGTAAATTTTAATGATTGATTTTTTTTCTCAACTTGAAGGTATGTATTTAGGTACACGCATATTGCCTCCATGTAAGTGGCACTTGGGTGGAATAACCTTACTCCTCCTTTTTAGTGTTCTGGAAGCCCTTTTTCTCAGGAGCAGATTTAAATTAATGCTACCATTTATGATCTCAGCCTGAGCTGACTGCAGCCATTTCCTGGCCTGGCCAGGACCTGGACCCTCATTTTGACCTCTGACTCTGTTTCATCCTGCCCCCATCCCCACAGCCCTGCTGAGCCATCTCAATACTGTCTGATCCTGGTCCTCTCACCAGGAAGTCTGATTGTGTTCTCAGGTTAGAGGCCAGTGCTCTGGGCTAGAGCTGCTCCCCAAGCCTGCCCTGCTTCTTGCTGGGGTGGTTGGACCAGCCCTGGCTGCCAGTCTGGGCCCTGGCCATTCTGGTGGAGGTCCCATTCTCATAGCCCCACTGTATCCAGGGAGCCACTGGCCCCAGTGGTGACCTGCTGCACTGCATCAGGAAAGAAATGCTAAGGGATTTCTGACAGTCAGGAAAACAGCCTCATGCACATGAATCGTTCTTGAGGATAATAGTTAAATATAGCTAAATTTAGCTCTCAGCCAGGTTTTGCTCTGTTTTTCTGAATTAGGTAAGAGAAGTTAGGCTTTTCTATTGTTTTTTGGTTTTTTTTTTCACTCATCAAGAAGCATAAAATTGCAAATGAAAGCAGGAAATTTTGGGAGAAAATAAAAGACAAAAAATTAGCAGACTGATGTGAGAAGAAACAGAAAGGAAGTTGTGAGGCTAGAGAAGACTCACTAGGCTTTTCATTCAAAACATTGAGTTTCGATATGCCTCAGTGTCTCTTTTTACACCTACAAAGGGTTTTGGCAAGTTCTCTTTAGGTTTTGGGAAATCTTTACTGTTTAAGCCTTCTATTTTAGCTTTGTAATATGTTTGCCTTGGTCACATGGTGGAGAGATTTCCTACTGTTTTCACCACCCCCTCCATCCTCACTTCACACTTCTATCCAGAGAGGCAAGTTGGATTCACATGAAAATGCTATTCTTTATTTTCATTTCCTTTTTCCTCATTTTTCAGTACTCTTAAAAGAGGATTAGAAAATCCCTGACTACTTAGAATTTCTCAGATGTCATTATGCCTTATAACATTTCTCTTCAGTACAGCCATTTGACAAAGCCAAAAGAGTACAAAATTTTGTGAAAAAATAATTGAGCTTTTTTGATCATGCCTAGGATGAGCGATATTTCCATGTCATATTTTTATTTTTAAAATCAGATCTTGAGTTAAATGAATTGGAGTAAGATGATTTACATGAATTTAAGAACTGACTCATAAAGTTACTTTTTCATATGTTCTATGAGTCTATTTTAAATTTTACTTTCAAAAACCTACTAAGTGGTATACATTTACTGAAGTTGTTAGTTTTTAATAGAAACCCTCATTCTGACAGTAAAATCCAAAACCCACCATAATCTGACCTTAAACTCTTAGAATAACAAATCTTCATATGATTATCAATGATTAAATCTTAGATATATCACTTTTACTTTTATTTACCTTTAATTCGTGAATAGAAGAATATTAGTTGAATTCTTTCTTTTAAAAAAAGTATGTGTGCTTAGCTGAACAGAAAGTAGTCAGCAAAAAAAATTCCCCAAAACTGTGAAAAACTCATCTCAGAATCTGCATCACTAATGCAGCAATAGTCATGATGCATATGCTGTGACTTGGCACAGGTTCTTAAACTGAGTGTCTAGAAAAGACTGTATTGATAACAAAAAGTACCTGTAAGAGTTACTTAACTATGGATGTGTAATTTTTTTGTGTTTCTGGATGTTACAAGGTACTTTCTGTTGATACGTACCACCTCAAAATAACATTAATGAATATACAGCTTATTGGTATCTGATACTAGTTATAATTACGAAAGGCTCATTTTCAGGATAACATTTATTTATTTAATAATGTGTTTAACAGTACTAAAATTATTTAAGGCCTTAATCATATTCAGTATGTTTTTATTGGTATAGCTCAATTGATTTTAAATGTTTACTTTAGGAAAGAATCTGACCTGCTTTTTTAGCTACCTGGGACAGTCAGCCCAAAAATTATGTCATATGTGCTTTAGCTTGCTTGAAAGCAATGGGTTTCCTCTGAAATAGCATATGTAATGGGACAAGAGATATATTTATCAAAGATATTACCAGTACCTGGGTTTTGTTTAGTGTGGCTATTTCTTAAAATAAGGGCCAATAAAGAGAATGGTTTTGTTTCTTCTGACTTCCAGAATATTCTTTAGCAACCGAGTCATGGTTAAAAAACATTTTAACAATAATGCCTATCTGAAAGCTCTCATAGGTGAAGTAAAATTAAGTGGAAAGATTTAAATTCCACTGTGTGAGTGAGAATGGATAACTTTTCATAGAGGTTATAGGGCCAATGCCTTAGTAAAGTAACTTTAATTCAAGTCAGTCACTGATACAGGTGAATGAAAACATTTTGAAACAAATCTCAAAATAAAGCAGATGTCAAGAATATTAACATTTGTTACTTTTTTTGCCTTTTTTTCTTTTTGTCTTAGAAAGGACCAATCTAGTGAGAAAATAATTTTGGAGCTATATGGAATTCAATAAAACTATTACATTAATTAAAAATGAAGGTATATTGAAAAGGATCCTCAATTAAAATTTGTTTCTAAGCTCAGTAGTGATAGCTATTCATATTTTATATTCCTTGATTTTAAATTTTTTAAAATGAGATATTTCAAAATATTGTCATTCTGGTTCTCAGACAAGAATGTTTCATCCTCTCTAAAATAGACATACCAGGAAAGTGAAAGAATCAAAAAAACATATTAAACATCCCTATTATTGCTTATAATGCTCCTGATGAGCTGATTGATAGTTCAGAGCACAGACTATAATCATAACATTACATGGTAGGTAGGATTATTCTCACTGCTGGAGTATCAATGCTGATTTGTGCATAGTAGGATAAAAAAGAAGACTTAACAAGAAAAGCAACTAAGTATCCTAATGATAAAATCTGATCTGGATGGAAGGCAGTAAGAGTGCTGCAGTGGACAGATGGTGCAGTTTGGTGGGATGTACTTGTTATTCCAAGATGCTGTAGGTCAGCTGATTTGGATTCTCCACAGTCACATTACAAAGATACAAGCACAAAAAAGACATGCCTTGGTGTCTTTAGGATAGATCTATCCTACATAGCTCTCCTTTATTTATGGTATTCTGACGAAAATTCAGTAATTTTTAATAATATTGACTTATATCTTCATCTGTCTCTGACATTTGCAACCAATACTAAATCTATTTTCCTGACCAAGGAAACAAATGCAAAAAAGTTAAATGGCCCATATATGACTTGCTACTCTTAAATAAGAAACAAATGCTAGAAATGGAAAAAAAAATATGTCATTACAGTGCACTAAAAACAGAGGGTCAGTGTAAAATCAGCACTTTATTATCTGTTCACAAGAAATTGAATTTCGAGGAATAGTCATATCATGATGTAGATGTTTAAATACAACGAAACTACGCTGAACCCAGGGAACTTAGTAACGTGTTTGTAACATCATTTTAAAGCAGCTGTATTTTCTCTAGAATCAACTGAAGTCCAGAAATGGTTTAAGCACAATCAAACAGGTCCCAAGCTCTACCATGTCAAATTGGCTTTGCACAGCACTAGCCTGGGTACTTCTGATCTCTCCTTCCCAGTGTGTATTTACACAGCCTATGTTTGTATTTACATAGCCTAGATCTCTCCACTACACATTCCATTCTAACATATCTACAAATGATTGTTTAGGTAAATAAAACACTGTAAATATTATTAAAAATTATTCATCCTAATTCCATGAATTGCAGCAAAACCTCTTGTGCACTGATGATAGTTTATTGTACACAACTTTTTAACAATATGTTTCACGATAAGTGAAGGGACATAAATACTATTATTACTGTTATTAATTTTCACTAATGGTATTGTTTTTATTTACTGTGCATCGTTTTACCATTTGAGAACCAAAGTATGGAGATGCTTGCCAGAAAATTCAGCTGTCTGTAATAGAGATTGCCATGAGGGGCATATTGAAAGCAGCACTGATGAATGAAAAGGCATAATAGAATAAGTCAGGAAGTCAGGGTAATAAAAGGTAATCGAGTTATGTTTGATCTAATGTGGTGAATGCAGAGACCAAGAAAAGGGATATTCTGGATGAAAAAATCCTAAGAGTTTACATTTACCAAAGCAAAAGTACAGTATGATGTGCTGAGGTGTGAGACAGTGGGATTCATGCAAATGGTAGCAAAGAGATGAGACATGTTTAATTTTTCTCTGAAGCTACTCTTGCATGCCTGTATAAATACAAAATAAAAATGTAAACCTTTACCATATGGCACATCATTATAAGCTTGTTGTGTTATGTTCAACAGAAACTTAGTCCTCAGCTTGTAAATAGCAATTTTCATCTCAATGTAAATTTTCATTATATGCTTTGTAATGTTTTCTTGCATAGCCTAAATATGTGTTTAAATTATGTCTAAGTGCTGACATTATCCAAGCGACATCCAAAATAGCCAAAGGATACACTTTGTTAAGATTAAGAAGAAAATTAATTTTGATTGCAAACTGTGGGGTCACAGAAATCTAGACATTTTTGGCATTCATCTAATTGAGGATAAGAAATCTTGAGCATTACTAATTATTATTATCTTAAGAAAAAGCCTGCTCGGGTAAAAAATATCATGGATCACATACAGGTCTGGAGGACAACAATTAGTGTAGGAGGAATCTGCTCCAAAATTCAGTCTTTTAATCATGAAGAAATTTATTTCTATAGTCTTAGATTCAAAAATCTATCTGAAATTAGAAGGCTCTTTTGAGTCAGAAGTATTGTTGCAAGATACTTTAAGTCAGCAAAGTTAACTTGAACAGCTTTGTTAGTGTCTTATCTACAGCAGATATTGGGTGAAGGAAAGCATGAATTGAAATTTTACCAGGCTAAAAAAGAACTTCTCAAGTAGTCTGCAACATTTTAAGTATTGTGGTGTTGAAGAAACAGAGACAGTTTTGCTCCTTCACTTTCCCCTGTCTGCAAGTCTTACCTTTCTTTTTTTTTTTTTTTGATTCTCCCCTCCCCCCCTTAGTAACTGTTAATAGAAATACTTTTTCACAGATTGTTACCACCTGATGGAAGAAATTTTTCATAGAAAAAATGCTGAATGTCTAGTGGCAAACTCTTCTTGGAAACAAGTTATTTTGTTCTGAATAGATAAAGTTTTGTTTAAATTAAATTATATGTACATACACCTGTTAAAAGCACAAGGACCAAAAACCCCTGGAGTTTACGTGACACAGAATAGGCACTTCTGTTGTGAATATAGATTGATGAGCAAATATAAATGCTACTATACAATCAAAATAACCAAAATCTGCTAGTCTATGATAACCAATATACTGAGCTGCCCAAAACTAGAAGGTGACCTGGCATAAAAACATTTTTTTTCAAAAATATTATTTTAGTACCTTCTGAAAACTACGTTATGGATACCTCAAGACACTGTACATATCCACTCATGCATAAAGTCACATTAGAAAAAATGTGAGATGTGTATCCATTCAAGAAATTGAATTTATAGTAAGTAATAGGGACATCATGTTCTGATGTTCAGTGATCATTTGTGGGCTATCAGTTAAAAAAACCCAAAACAAACAAACAACTCTCATTTTAAAAAAACAAGAAGTCTATTAATTCTGTGTTTATACATGTCTTCCCAAAGGATATCAACAAGTGAAAAATATTAGGCTAGATTACCCCCTTTCTAAAATGTAGACGTGAGATCACAACAAATATGTTGCTGATAATGAAATACATAAAACACTATTCGTAATCTGTAGCTCCTTCTAGTGAAAGCTGTCCCTGCCCATGGCATAGTGATTGGAACTAGCTGACCTTTAAGGCTCCTTCCAACCCAAACTATTCTGTGATTTTATGGTTCTATGACTTCCATGCCTACTTGTATTTATGTCCGTGTGTATATATATTTATGTCCATGTGTATATATTTATATATTTTTTTTTCTTATCAGTATATTTCAAAAAATATTTATGACATATTAGAATCTTGTCCTCATTTTAAGAAGAATAAATGAAGCATAGAGGCTGAATTAATGTTGTAACCAAAGTATCAGATCAGGAAACACTATTGAACAAAGGCAAATATAATCCTTTTCTGACAAATGAATTAAAATAGAACAACTTCACTGATTCCAATATAACTATTCATTAGTTTGCAAGTATATGGCTCAGTATGCTATTATTTTTTTATTTACAAGAAGATGTTTTACATGAAATAGAATGTATCTCTAAAAACAGTCATAAAAATAAACCAAATCTAGGGTCATGGTAAACAGTACAGTTCTGTTTCATGCTTATGACATAGACATATTGAGCAACACTAGCATAAAATCTGCCAAAATACTTATGAGAGAGAGCTGTTTTAAATAAGTTTTTGGGAAAAGAAAACCAACCAAACAAAAAAAAACCCTGAGGAAAATATAACATGAAAAACAACAAGCAGAAACATGATACACGAAATGAAATTTTTATGAAAAAAGTGTTGGCTTCTGTGCTTTAAATATAGAGAAAAATCCTACAAAAGACATCACTGGGTTCAAAAAGAGTTTTAAGTTCTGTCTTTGGTCTCTTCTTAAAAAGGTTAGGCGTTCAGTATCAGTTTTAATATTGTGATTTGAGGAAAGGTTATAAAGTTATGAAGACGACTCACTGCCAGATACAGAATTGCCTCAATTTGTAAAATCTTAGAATAGGAGAAACTGACTTAACTGATCTATAGTTATTAAGTATTCTACACAATCTTGTTTGGCAAGTGAGACAGAGAATATTAATTAAGTAAGCTTTGTAAGATGTCAGAGAACTGAAACACCTCAGAAACAAATTGGAACCCTTTTCATTCCCTTTGAAATTTGATTAGAGAGAGAGAGACTGGATATCTTGTAAAACTGTGCATTTTCTTAAAGCTTTCACATATAGTAAATGATAACATAAGGATAAACTTAAACTTTGTGAGAATTGTTGATGAAGCACTGCCATCTTTTGGTTGTACAAATACAGAATATGGAGGAAAGAGATAATTGTCACTGAAATGAGAACATAGGCTGAAATCATAAAATTATTACTTTGTACTAGTATTTATCTACATTGCTTTTCTAGACAAGTGACTGCAATTGTCCATTAATATTCTTCAGTATATTCTAATTTCACCATCCTATCAGTGAAAGTAATGCAACAAAATGGCTGTAAAGCTGATGGAGACATTGTTGGCTTTGATACAAAATCAAGAGCCTAGGTTAATAGGATTTTCTGTAATTTTTTAAATTGCTCTGATTTCTATTTTCACCCAGAACAGATTAGCAAGGTATGTTTTATTACAAGTTAGATACAATGTGAAATTATGAGATCTAATAAATACTGAAGTAGATAACAATTATTGTGTATAAGAATTATCTGAGAATTAGTTGGTGACTCTAAAATTAGCTGTGTTTTATATTAGTAGCAATACAATTTTTTTCCCATTCCTTAAGTTATAAATCTAATACTGACACTCAAAGATTCATTGCTGTAGTACAGGACACACAGTTCTAAGTAAACATTATAGCAATATGACACAATGCTTTTCCTACATGTGAAAGTACTTAATAAGTTAGAAGAAACATTGAAAATGCAATATGAGCTTTGAATGTGAAAGTCCAGTATGACATTCTGTTTTAAGATGTAAGTATTTTATTTCCAGTCCTATTATCATGTCAGATTTTATCTCTTTTTAAATGCAATATTAGTGTCATAAACTTATATAAGCAAATTTCTAGGAGAATAAATATAACTTTCATGTGAATATTAATATTTTGCCCAAAAAATATTGTTTAAAAACTTATGTCAAACTAAAGCATTGCTAAATGAATAGTTAAAGGTCTAAAGTGATCAACTACCTTCATCTTGAATGCAAATGGAATAAAATTTCTGCTTGCAAGAAATCATATCTTTAAGCAATACTTTCAAGCTTGATGTGAAGAGAAAGATGGGAATTCTGCCATATGCCCGAGACTTGTGATGTGACATTTTTCCTGTTAACTCAAATATGGGCAAAAGTGTGAAGTGCAGAATATGCTTGCACTGCTAAGGACTGACTATCATCACACTTGCTTGAAAATTCAGTCAGCAGGCAACATTTGGAAGGTCAGAGGCCTGTGATATGGAAATCAAATAATTTTATGATACTGAATGAGAGATGAGAGGCTTTGAAGGTTTTTTGGTAGGTTTTTTTTTTGTTGTTTTGGGGATTTTTGGAGGGGGAGGGAGGTGGGTTTTTTGTTTTCGTCTTTTTTTAATTAAGGCAAGAAGTTTCTGCATATCTGCTGCCTGAGATGGTGATAAAGGAGCCAATTTGACAAGAACAATTGCTTCATTTCAGATACATTGGTACCACTGGCAGAGAAAGTTGCAGGTGAGACTTATAGTACCTGATACAACAGTAGCAGAATCTGACTAGACATTTCTTGGCACATCTCATTCTCCTATCCTGCAATCACGCATGTTTTTGGGTACACCATACCGGGTCATAAACTCCTTCCTCTCACCTAGTTCAGGTAATCTCCTTCATTCTTGCTCTACACAGTCTGCTTATGCTGACGCTCTCCAGATTACTGCACAAAGCACTGTTGCTTCAGGCCAGGGACCCATCTGCATTCATGTGACCCCTGGATACATGCAGACCTTGCAGATAATCATCCTTCAGAAGCAACTCCCCGTGTGGAGTAATTTGCCACAATATTTAGCAGCTGATACCAAGACACAGAGATTTCTTCTGCAAAACAAATTGAAGCAAGTCATGTCCCCCCATTGGTAAGACTACACTATCTGGAAGTCTTTGAAAATCTCTGAATTAACAAAGTTATCTTTTTAGAATCCTGGTTAGATATAAACAGGAAAAGGTTATATTTATAAAGGACATGGTCTTTCTAAAATAAACCGGATAGACTCTCTTCCATTTTGCCTCTAGATGACATGAGAGAATATGAGGTGGTATGAATGTGTTTTCATTACAGGGAGGGATTGGAAAGTTCAGGTACTAAAAANCTCCCCCTACTTCTTTTACTTGAGATACAGACTATTTACCATAAAATCAAGTTTTTATAAATGCTTGTGAGGATTTAGTGTGTGAAAAATGTTCAGCTGAAAGTTCTAGGGGATATGAATACAAGAGGAAATTACAAATGAGCACTTTAATGAGAAAAAAAATAAAAGTGGGAACACCTGCACACTTTTAGTACTTTGCAGATTGATTTATTTCCCTCTCAATATGCACACATAATTCTCACTAACATAATTGGAGTAACACCTATATATCAAGTAAAAAAATAGCCATGAGTGTTTCTATCACTTCCCTGAGTATCATCACTGTTTGAGTTAGCTTCTGTAGGACAGGGACATAATGAGACTGCTAATAAATCTTATCTTTTTTTAATGTATATCTGAGTTTATAAATGAGCAGTCATTTAGAAATACCCATCTAGATCTTGGTTTCCAATGGGGAGTTGGCCCAAGCTTCCACACACAAACACCTGCATGAATATTTCTAAATGCTAATATCTGCACACTAGNAATATTTAGCAGCTGATACCAAGACACAGAGATTTCTTCTGCAAAACAAATTGAAGCAAGTCATGTCCCCCCATTGGTAAGACTACACTATCTGGAAGTCTTTGAAAATCTCTGAATTAACAAAGTTATCTTTTTAGAATCCTGGTTAGATATAAACAGGAAAAGGTTATATTTATAAAGGACATGGTCTTTCTAAAATAAACCGGATAGACTCTCTTCCATTTTGCCTCTAGATGACATGAGAGAATATGAGGTGGTATGAATGTGTTTTCATTACAGGGAGGGATTGGAAAGTTCAGGTACTAAAAATGTCATGCAGAAAAAATAAAATAAAAAAAATGGAGACTAAATTTGGAGGGTTAAATGAAAGCCAAGCAATATCAAATAGCCTGACTAAAGGAATGACAGCCTAGAGTCACATTTCTGTTTCTAAATCTTATTCTGTCAGGGGAAGTAAATTAGATAGTTTGTATACACAGAGGACACTTTTCCATAAAGTGTTGCAGGTTGTAAGACTGAGATCCATCATTTGTTAATTAAATTGTTCTATGATGTTGTCTTTGCCTTTACTTTTTCTTCCCCCTGCCCATTCCNTTCTATCACTTCCCTGAGTATCATCACTGTTTGAGTTAGCTTCTGTAGGACAGAGACATAATGAGACTGCTAATAAATCTTATCTTTTTTTTAATGTATATCTGAGTTTATAAATGAGCAGTCATTTAGAAATACCCATCTAGATCTTGGTTTCCAATGGGGAGTTGGCCCAAGCTTCCACACACAAACACCTGCATGAATATTTCTAAATGCTAATATCTGCACACTAGTATTAAAATTGGTCTGTTTTATGCATCAGGACACTACTGTTTTATCATGCAAGAATTTTATTACAAGAGAAACTCTTGGTTTAGAAGACCAATCTGAGAAGAAAAAGATATTAAATACACTCTTAAAAGCCCTAGCTCCCAGAACCTGAATGCATATTTGTTAATTTTGTATATTCTTTCCCTTAGTACTTCTTGTTGCTCACTTCAGAGGCAGGTTGCTGTAACAGATAAATCTTTAGTTTGTCTCAGCATGATCATCTTTTATGTATGTGTAGGAAGTTCTATGTAGTTACACTTGAAAGGATAGCAAAGAGCCAAGACCTTAAAAATCCACCTCTTAATTCTTAGGAGTTGGACTTAACTCTAGTGCATTGGTCTTCTTCAGTAAGAACATATTCTTTAATAAAACTGCCTCAAGTTTCCAATTATATGGATGAGCTACTTCTCAGTACAGAATGACCAGTACACGCTCTTATAAAGGCATTGAAATTCTCATATGAAAGCAAAAACCTTATGAAACTGAATACTGAAACTGTCATGGCAATATTAAGAGTGCACAAGGAAGCATGCAAATGTCAGTGGTTTTCTCACTACCATAAGGGAACAATTTTCTTCCCTTATTTTCGTCTCATGCATTTTTACATTTCCAGAATATCTTTGAGAAACTTTGACTTAACTGTTATGTACTGGATTTTCCTCTTTTTAAATCCTCATCCTAGATATGTTAAAGTCAAATGAAAGGCTTTCATCAGCCCCAGATGGCTTGCATTGTGGTTTACAGTGAAAAACAATGTCACCTTAATAGGAAAGTTAGTGCAAAATCTCAGACATAGTAAGTTTGCGCATTTAAAATATTCAGGTAATTTGATGGCTTCTAACTTGTGATGGTGAAAAAAAGTTGTCATGGTCTCCCCAAAGTGATGGATCAGCATTTCAGAAAACCCCACACGTTGATGACCATGGTGATACACTGTTATAAAATTATTTGACTAAGATGAAAATGTCAGAAAACACAGGGGTAAAAATATATATTCTTCAAAATATGAGGGGACCAGTAAGCTCATAATTAAATAGACAAGACTTTTAGTAGAGTTTTTTATAAACTGGAACAAAGAAAGCTTTTAAGAAAATTTGACAGGAAATAAAAGATTGTAATACTATTAGTTACCGAAATATGACTGGTTAAGTAAAAGACCTTTAATATGTCTATAGAAAAACATCACTTATCTTTAAGAAAAAAATTAATATTAGTTTTTCCAGATAAAACAAATAAAATAAAAGTATAGGCAAGATTATTGTCCATAAATTAAATCTTGTTTCAGAATTTGTGTCAGAAATACATTAATTGGTGAGGTGTGGTGACTTTTCCAATGCATTTGGAAGAATCAAAATTGGTTTTGTTATTTGGTAAATTGTTCCTGGGATTAGTCAATGCCTCTGTAGTTATATTTTGTAAAAAAGTGATATTTTTATTTATACAAAGAAGTTAATTACGTACTTAAAGAAAAGCAGATAATCACTGACCTTAATTTTAAACAGAAAAAATGAGACAACTTGTAAATGAACATCTTTCTCTGAAAAACTTTGTGGCAGAAGTAAAGCCCAGAATGATAAACTTTCGACACATGCTTCAGAGACTGGAAAATACAGTTTCCAAGATTTCAGCAATCCAGATGTCTGATATGTTGTTCTATTGCAGTCAGCCATAATAAAAATGTTTCCAGATATGTGAGAATGAGAAAATAGGATTTAGATATCATGGAGTCATGTGCAGAATAGTCTGGAGCAAGTAGATCCTCCTTGTATCTGGTATCTTACGTGAACTGGCACTTTGAGACCATTTTGCAAATTTAAGGTTATAAAGTAAAAGCAATTTCTAAAGATTCTCTAGGAGCCTTCTGTAAATAGTAAGCATCCAACCACTTTATTATGTTTGAAATATCCGCCCCAATTCAGGAATCATTTGTGTGTTTTTATATAGTAGCTCTGGGCTTTGCTTTGTTACCCTTCTCAGTATAAGAAGCACTTAGACTTTTCATTTATTGGAAATGTGACAGATTTGGGAAGAAATAACTGGTTGAAATCAAAGTAATCTAATATTTTCACTTTTGGAAGAACAGTTTGGAAGAACAGTTTTGCTGGTTCTTCACAATAATTCTATGAAAAGTGTATTTAGTACAATTACTGACACTGATTACACATTCACATCTTTGAACACCTTAAGGGAAAATAAGTTGAAAGAAAAGCATTCTGAATTTGAAGTGGATATGTAGTCAAGAATGAAAATAAAAGTGAAGTAGACATTTGCCTCATAGGTAGCTTTCAGAAAAATTCTACTTAGCTTTGTATGGAACAGATGGGATATTTGTCTCTCTCTGAAGTAAGAAAATGCATCTGCTTTTTTCATCCCATCTTCTTCTAGGCTTATGAAACATTCCTGTGTGATAGGGAAGCTGTGAAATAGAAGACAAAATGGTTCAGAAATGCAGAATAAGAAATACACAGTCAAATTGGAATAGCCCTTTTGATTTCAGCAGAGATTTATACATTAAAAGTTCATGGGTGGCTTAACCTTTCACACGCTGCTCTGGTTACTTCTGTTGTGTACCTTCTGTAATCATGCAACTGCCATTATATAACCAACTCACTTGTGCATCCTGGGAAGAAAGTAAAGTTTTCAAAATATCTTCAGTTGATTTAAACATCTATTTTCAAAAAGGCAAGAAATTACCAATCTCTACACTTAATAAAGTATTCATGTTCAGAATGAATGACAGACTGGTTTTACAACTCCCCATGGGATTTACAACTTTGCTGTTAGAAAAGTGATCTTTCACAGTGAGATATCAGAGATCTCTTGTGTATGAGTATTCCAGGGTAATATTCATGTTGTGAAGGATTCAGAAATTATGATTTCATGCAATGGCCAGAACAATTAACAAGGTATTTAAATCTGTGTTCTGTTTTCCAGGGCTTTCCAGGGCTTTCAAATGAAGGCATNAGAGAGAGAGAGCGAGCGAGCGAGAGCGCAGAAGATTTCTGACTTCTGCAACCCTTTGAATCTGCTTAAGTGCATAAATCATGAACTGTTAAATTAATAGTTGCCAAACATTCTGTACTATTTTTTGATAATAATTTTTGATGTTATTGCTATATAGATATATAAATCTACAAATATATTTGTTAAATTAATTGAAGCATTATATGATTTATAAGATTCTAGAACTGTGAATGCTCTTGTGAAATTACTGCATCTAAAGCTGGGACCTTCTTTCTAAATCAGGATCTAAACAAAGATACAACCATCCTAACAGTCTAGACTGTGGTCAAGAAAAAGTTGTGCAGTCTGCATTCATCTTTGGTTTTGGTTGTCCTAGGAAGACATTTAATCTTTCACAATATTTTGGTGTCTTTCAGAAGAAACTTTATTCTTCAGCTCATGAGGCTTTGTTTACATGAGAAAAAATGTTGGTGTTTTATAGTCTTTGTAAGAACCACTGCATTAACTGGCACGTTACTAACAGATACTCTTAGAACTTTAAAACCTATTGCACTCAGTGATTGTTACAGCTCTGACTTGGATTTTTTAAGAGGTGGATTATACAAATAATAAAGCTACAAACCCTTACTTTGTCTACATATCATTAGTTATGCAAATATAAACATACATAACAGAGCAGTCATTAAGCAGGCTACATGTTTTTATTAATTCATTGGTGGCTATATCCTACACTCCTTGCTCACAGACATTTAATGCAGAACAGCTAAAACAAATGGCAGGATATTGAATTAAGGTAAGCAATACCACCTTTCAAGTGATATTTCTTTATATATATATATATATATATTCATATATGCAAAATTCTGCAAATTTAAAGTCCAGGGAAAGACATTTTCATACAGTTTATGACAACTAGGAACACAATCTAAGATAAAGCTGCTCTTAAAGACACTGTTTTTTGGTTCCTCTGAAAAATATCAATCACTCAACACTTTATTGTGAATATGTATTGTTTTCATTTCAAGTATCCTCAGATTCTGGGGACTGATTAATTAAAGTCTGTGGGTCTTCCTACACCAGGTTAGGAATATCATTGAGTTGTAAGAGCATTTACTTCCTCTGTAGCATATTGCCTCAATAATTAATTAAATAGAAAAAAGAAAAGTTGCACTTCCTACTTGAATGTTAGGATACTGATATGAATGTGGGTGATTTTGTTTCCTTAAAAAAAATCACCTTTGAATGACATAAATCAGCAAATTTAACCTAGATTGTTAAAACACTAACTATTGAGCTATTCGGTAGGTGGGGCTTCCCTCTTTTGACTTGAAAAGCTTTGATAGTGAGAAAGCACACCCTATGATGTAATACATAGTTTTACCATAGAAAGGTACTTTACTGAAGAATGTATTGAATTTGCTTGGTAAAGATAAGCCAGTAATTTTTCATAGAAGTGTATTTCCAGCTCAGAGGTGGTTGTTACTATCAACACTGGCACTAAGAACATCAGAAAAGTACCTGAACAGAAAGGCAGAGAACACCCCATAAAGTATGACGACTGGACTGTAGCTTTGACAAAAAAACAAAAATCTTTTTTGTTTTGGGTGTGTTTGTGGGAACCAGAGCATTGGCTGAAAACGTTTTATCTTTTGAATGGGAAAACTGCCTCTCATTGTTTACCCTTTCCATGATCAGAAACAAAAAGTTTTCTTAGAGTCTTTATAAATGGATAGTGCTGTAGCCAAAATTTGTGGATGCATATGATTAAACTCTGTCCTGAACGAAACAATTCAAGAAGCTCTGTAGTATTGATAGGAAAACTGATCTCTGAGAGAAAATATATAAAAAAAAAAAAAGATAGTTGGAAGGAAAACATAGTAAAATAATATGTAGAAACTAATGAAATATTGTGGACATTTCTCCCTTCTAATAAACCAGTTGTCAGTATAGTATTTCTAGAAGTCTAACTTGAGATAATGTACTATTTTCATCTCTGTGATTTTTTTTTTGTCTTCTGTAGATATATTTCTGATGTTTAATTATCTACATCTTTTTTTCTACTGCATTCCCTTCCTTTTCCCCCCTTACCTTTACGTTTTTCCTCTTCTGCCTCCATTGTAACTTTAAACAAAATGATATTATCAGCCAAAATACAGAAAGGGGAATCAAGAGACAAGACAACAATAATTACAAATCAATGCTTACATGTAGAGGATGCAGTGGAACTAAAGATCCCAAATAGAGAAATGGATGAGAAAATATCCTTTCTAGTTATGTCTTGACCTCTGTTATAGTGCATATCCTTATATTCAATTGTATGTAATTTTTGGGACTATGACCCCTTTGGAAAACAACTCCTATTATGGTCATTTTAAATATACACTGATCAATTGCATAAAAAGCAATGTTATTTACAACAGTTGGAAATAATTTTCTCATGGATGGAACAGTATAAGCTGTATGCCCTTATTTTGTTTTTGTCATTCCTAGCAAGAAAAACTATCACTTTGAAAAATAAATATAAATTTTTATAAATCTGAATGAATTTATATAAATCTACATGGAATTATTAAACAGTATTTTAAGTATTATTGATGCTAACAGCTCTTTTTATCTTATTCTCCTACTAATAATTGTCTGAAATAACAGGAAAGTAACAAATTCAGCTCTATTTGGTCAGAAGGTTGGAGTATCTCTCCTATAAAGGCAGGCTAAGAGAGTTTGGATTGTCCAGCCTGGAGAAGAGAGGGTTCTGGGAAGGCTTTATGGCACTAGCCAGTACCTAAAGGGGCCTACAAGAAAGCTGGAGAGAGGCTTTTTACAAAAGCATGTAGAGATAAGACAAGAAAGAATGGCTGTAAACTGATAGTATGTTTAGATGGGATATTAGGAAGAAATTCTTCACTGTGAGGGTGGTGAGGCACTGAACAGGTTGCCCAGAGTAGCTGTGAATGCCTCAGTCCTGGAAGTGCTCAAGGCCAGGTTGGTATGGGGTTTTAAGCAACCTGGTCTAGTAGAAAGTGCCCCTGATGATCACTAGATGGTCTGTAAGGTCCCTCCATCCTAAACCATTCTATGATTCTATGATGAAGTTGGTGGCTTTTTGCATAAGAAGTCAGATCACTATTTTTTTTTTTTAATCAACAGAATGAATAACTAAGGCATGAACAATTGACTGTCCGAATGTGATTTTTTTAGCATGTTCAGAATACAACTAGTATAATTTAGACATCAAATTATCTAAATTACGTGATGAGCACAGTATAAGTGCCTAAACACATTTAAGGTAGTTCAAATCTACAGGATATAGTCCAATACTGTAACTGAAAATACTTCTCCAAAACTGTTGTTTTAATCCAAACGTCAAGCCTAGAGAAAGCTGTATTTCTTTCCTAGGACATCAGAGAAAAAAATACTTAAAATAGAAGTTCTTGATGTTATCAGAAAGAGCAATGTCAGATCACAGAAATGGTGAGCCTGTTATTGAGAGGAAACAACAAAACTTCACTTGAACAAAACCATTAAACTACAGACTCTAAGATGTGAGAGAAGCAGCTAGTAGAATAGCATACAGTATATAGGAGTGAAATGCATTCTCTATATGTGCATGCAACTGAATCCAAAATTGTCAGTACTTTTTACAGTTTTTGCTCCGTGGTTAATATTTTTCATCACAAGTTCCATTTTTTGTTACTACAGGAAAGACACTGGAGGGTGAATGTGAGAACATTAAAATGGGAGAACAGCAAAATATCAACAACCATCAGTTAAAAAGAAAACAGGAGGTACTAGTTTCTGAGTGTGCATAATAATATATTAACTAGTTAAAATTTAGTGTATGATCGCTTCAACATGTTTTGAAAGTATTCTTCATCATAGAATGAGAGGTCTCTTTTAGAGGCACTTGCTTTAGGGAGTTTGTTAAATCTGAAAGCTGTCAACAGAAATAAGGCTTCCACAGCTCCATGTCTTCCAGGTCCAGCCCATTGTGAGTCTGAGCCTGCATCCCAAATAATACATACTCTGGCACAGAACAAGTGCCAGCATCTCTGCAAAAAGTAGCACAGCCCCCGTGGGCAGGTGTTTGGCTCTGGCTGACAAAGCCATTTCATTCCTGCAGGTTGCCCGGGAGCCTCTCCCAGTGGCTGCCAACAGGACAGGGATGCCATCAGCTATGCTGACACTGAGCTGGTCCCCAGCCCTGGCAGCCAAGCCACACTGAAGGATGGGCCCATGACTCCTTATGAGGTGTTTGCCCAGTAACAGACAATGACACATTCTGGGAAACTTCTCATGGACATTGTTCATCTTCACAATGTGTGGAACTGAAAACCTGTTTCTATAGCAAGAAAGTAGTGATGAAATAAAATCAAACACACAGAAAAATAAAGTGAAGCTGTGATTCTGCGATTTTTATTTTTTATTTTTATTTTTTTGTATCAGATTTTGTATTTCTGTGATGTGAGAGAGAATCTTTAGGTGAACTTATTAGCAGCTTCAAAAGTAGAACAGCAGAAAAATAGAAGTCTTACCATAGGAAATAAAGCTGTTTCAGCATGTAGAGATTATGAGGAGCTGAACAGAAATAGAATTAACTAAACAGGGGACATGTGCTGATCTTAAATTAAGATTTCAGCACATCTTAACAGAATTATTTGATTTTTCTAATGTTGTTCATGACAGGTCCTGGGATCTTGTCATGACAAGAGAATGAAGTCTGAATTTAAATTAATTATTTGATTAGTATTAATTATATCTGGCTGCCATAAATGCACAGAAGTTCACATTGTGTGCCAGAACTCTTATTGATATTGCACATATGATGGCTGAATCTACTATGTTTTCCTCTGTATTTTACAGATGAGTAGTGCTTCTTTATAAAAGGCCATTACTGAACTAAAAGGACAGGGAAAGTTGGTAGAAAAAAAGAAACTAAAATATATATGTAGGTGAAAAAAATTCTTCCAGAGAAATGTTATCAGAAGTCACAAGGACTATGAGGACTAGGAAACTTGTAACTAACTTGCTTACAAGTAAGTTAAAAGTATAAATGGCCAACAATAATAAATTGTTAATCATTTATCCACATAGGGTACCTAGGAGTAACTGGGAAATGGCCACCTCACCTGATCATCCTCAAAGATGCACAGCTTCTTCCCTTCCCCCACCATGCCCCTGTCCCTGGGTCCAGAGGCTGCTCTGCTCTACACCCCTCTTGGGGGGGCACTGCCCTGCCTGCCTGAGGCCACCCTCCCATCCTTGCATTTCTCCCTCTCTTTTATAACTCTCTTAGATGAGTCCAGTCCCTTAATGCTTAATATTATCTTGTATTCTGGCTGTGGTTGTTGATAGCACTTCTGAACAAAGCTACTTTTATTCTGAGAGAAAGAAAAAATGTCTCTATTAAATGTCAAAAGTAAGTAATAGCCAAACACTCTCATAGCTGTGCAATAGATTTACATACATACATGAAAAATATTGCCTTGGTTTCTAATGTTGTAATTAGAAAGAACTTGACATACCTAGTCCCTCCTGCTCAGGTGCTATCTTCATTATTATAGGGAGTACCAATTCATTGAGAAAAGATACTAAGATGATGTCATGTGTTTCAACAGGGTGCAGAAACTGAGTTAATACCCAAACAATGTGTTTCATGCTGTGGGTTATATTAGTTTTTGTGAATTTGAACAAAATATCTGGAACTTGTGGCAGTCAAAAACTAAATGGACCCAGCTTGGGGGGGTAAAAAACTGAGACTTTTTTAAACATGCGTTTCACAATATATGGGTTTTATGGGCAGGACACGTTAATGAAAAGCATGGGTTATGTTAATTAGATAACTAGACAAATTCTTTACTAGAGTTGTGTAAGAAAGGTCAGTTTTTACATATGAGAGATAGGGAGGGGAACAAAGGAATTTCTGCAAATCACTACAACATTCCTAAAGAACTTTCTTACTAAGAGAGACAGAGCTATCACCCACAGTTAAAGTTTAACAAGCACAGTCTCTGGGGCATCCCCCTGATATGAGGCTTCAGGCACTCAGAACAAAGAGCTCTTCCCCTCCTCCGCCACTCCAAGGCCGACTGGCAGAGTTGTTTTAGCTGTTTCTGCTGGTAACTGAGTTTCGATCCCAAAAGGAACTCATTTATACTTCTGGTCTGTATGGTATCCTGTTTCCCAATTCATAAGCATGTGAAGAAGTATTTGCTTTTACATGTTTAATATTTCACTGAATATACTCTAACTACTGCAGGAAATTGCAAAATTCAACATCTGTTCATTAATGTTAGACTACTCTTTTTTTCCCCCTGCTCTAGTAGCCTTCATCTACTACTTTCTCCTACTAATTTAGTCTCATTTGAATGAAAACTATTCCATATCTTCCATCACACTTCTTGATTTTCTCAGAATCCTATTATGAGATGCATGAGAATGCATATATTACATCAACTAGTAATAACTGTTGAAGTGATGTTTTTAGATGATTACCTATGATAATTCCAAGGCTTACCTTCTAAGTGATAGTTATGCATTTAGATCTCCCCATTTTGTACATGTAGTTTTCATATACTTTAGCAATACAGTTCAGATTCTTTCAAGGTCTCACACCAGGTAATTCCTTTTGTCTCTTGATAATTATATCTCTAAATATTTTGTGTATCATATTACCAAAGTCAAAACGAATTTGTAGTGTGCATTATGACCTGGAAAGCTGTGTTTTCTAGAGGTAGTGAGGGCTTGCAAGTGTATAAAATTTTTCTGAAGTAATTTAGCCTACTACAAAACATTAATTTATACTGTTGACTAATTTTACCAAAATTTTAATAGAATTTAACCATTAAAATGTAAACCTGGAAAATCTTAACATTTGACAAAATTCTTGAGATTTTTTTTCATTTGGATAGTAAATACTCAATTGATAATGGTAACAGCTCTAATAGCATAATTTCCCTGATTAAATGGAAAATTTGCATCAAAACAGCAACATGGGAAGATTGGAAAAGTTTGCATCATAAAAATTCACAAATAGATTAACAAAACACACAGAGAAGCTGAAGTAATTTTTATTTCTTGATCAGAATAGTGTGATACTCATTCTGCTGAAATAAACACATTATATTCCTTCAGTATATTTCAGTCAATTTAAGTATTAATGTGAGAGGTACTGGGAGTATCGTAACTGCCTGTTAACATCTATCATATCTCTGTAGCATCAAAGTAATCCAGTGATATTTTGTAGGTCCAAAAAGTATTTTTTTAGTAATTTCTAAAGAGAAATATAATATAAATGTTAAATACATATATGGATTTTATACAGCAACAATAATATAAGAGACATTGTTAGGTTGTTACAGGAGAGCCTTTTAAAAATCAGTACTAACCTAAGTAAGTAGAACTTCTTTTATCTTCAGAGGCTATGGGCTAGAATCTAGTTTCTGCAAAACCAAATAAGATGAAAATGGCCTTAGAAAAATCCCATGCTTACAGGATGTTCTTCTTATAGTAAACCAAGGAAAAAGCTGTTATTAATCCTAGAAAAACAAGGCATATTGCAATACTAGGAAAACCCACCCAACAAACTCAAAGTTAATTTAGATGTAAACATGGGAACTATGTGTTATGATGGTTTTAGGGCAATATAACACAGTGATGTTACATGTGAATTTCAGCCTATTTTCACCTAATAACATCTGTCAAATTCTACTTCGTTGTTCTCACTCCTTTCCACTCTCCTAGGAAAGTGGTTAGACAGGGGAAAGAGCATTACCTTTTACTATTTATTCCATGTAAGATCATCAATTCCAATCATTAAACTAGCACTGCCAAGTCTACCACTAAACCATGTCCCTACATGCCTCATCTAGACATCTTTTAAATACTTTCAGGGCTTATGACTTGACCACTTTCCTGGACAACCTGTTTCAGTGCTTGAGTACCCTTACAATGAGGAAATTTTTCCTCCCCTGCCCCAACTTGAGGCCATTTTCTCTTGTTTTATCCCTTGCTACTAGGGAGAAGATGCCAATTCCCACCTGACTAGAACCTCTTTTCAGCAAATTGTAGAGGAGTTGAGGTCCTCCCTGAGCCTCCTTTTCTCCATGCTAAACAACTTCAGCTCCCACAGCTGCTCCTTGTAAGACTTGTGCTCCAGACCCTTCGACAGCTTTGCTGCCCTTCTCTGGACACACTCCAATACCTCAATGTCTTTCTTGTACTGAGGAGCCCAAAACTGAACACAGGATTTAATGTGTGGCTTCACCAGTTCTATACAGTACAGAGGGACAATCACTGCGCTAGGCCTCCTGGACACACTATACATATACAGTACATACAATATACATATATGTTATATATATACAGTATACACTATATATGTATATATATATATATATATATATATATACAGGCCAGGATGCCATTGGCCTTGGGCACCTCGGCAAATGGATGGCTCATGTTCAGCTGTCTGTTGACCATCACTCCCAGGTCTTTCTTTGCCAGGCAGCTTTCCAGCTATGCTTCAGGGATCTTCTGTGACCTAAGTTCAGGACCCAGCACTTCACCTTATTGCACCTCATACAATTGGCCTTGGCCCATTGAGCCAGTCCTCTGCAGAGCCTTCCCACCCTCCAACAGATCAACATTCCCACCCAACTAAGTGTTTTCTGCACTTATTGAGTTATTTCTGGCAATGTTTCTATCTCCTTCTTCTGTCATTTGCTAGAGGAAAATAAAAGTAAAAATTTATAATCAGTATGATACCACATTAGATTTGTTGTTTTAGCAGTGACATCATCTGTTCTCTTCTGTCTGTATGAGTTCACACTTAAAAATAAAGTAGGTCTTCCTGGTAGCCCTGTGTTAGTTAATTTCATTTGCATGTATCCGGACAGCTATAAATTCAGAGGTCAATTGAGTTATATTGATAAATATTATTTTTAAAATCCCACTTAATTGGCTAAAAAGAGTCAATTAATGAAAGTATATTAATATATTTAAAAAAATTATTACTGTTTGAAATTATAGCATATGATATTTTATTTATAATCAGCAAAATATAGTAAAGTATCTTAGATGATTTAGCTTGATTAACAAAGTTGTGTATAGAATTATTCAGTTTTTTTTCATTCATTTTACCATATAATGGTAACATAACATAATGGTAACACTTTTCTGTCAAAGTATTGAAAATCATCCCACTAAATATTTCCGGCTTTTTATTATCTGTATTTGCAAACTATGTCCATCATAATACTCATAAACAATAAGGTGCAATCAATTTTTTTCTGTTCAAAATCATTATCTTTTTGATGTAATATTTGTGTGGTGTGGATGCAGAAATAAAGAAACACACAGAAAAAAAACATTACAGAAACAACCCCTAAAAAGGGAAGACTGGTGATACTAACTAGTCTTGTCTGATCAGAAAAACATTAAAATGTGGAGTCTTTTGTTTTGAATATAGGACTAAAATTGATCCTTGGCATATTTAGTCTAGAAATTACTAATTAGTACTCTTACTCCAGATAACAGAAAGAGCTATTTGTGCAATGCTTTACCAACCTCAAAGAAAATAAGAATATTTCATACTTTGAGAAAGATTAAGCAGAGAAGTAATTTTAACTTCAGATTTTAATTACACATCATTACTTTCACTAGTCATGTTTGCCCAATTTCCTGATGCATTTTTCTAAAAGGGTGTTACCTCTTGTAGGTCTCGGAATATCAGGTAATCCTGATTATTAAAGAGGAGGGAATTTTAACGAGTGAACAGATAGCAACTTCAGTCCTTTTCCCTGAAATCAATTTATGACTGTCATCTCATTTGCAACTGAGGTGCCAGAAGTGATGTGCTTTGCTCTGTAGTTCTCTCAACCTTGCTACTCATGATACTCTTATAGTATAAGCTGTTTTAATGTATAATTCAAGAAAGGATCTGCTTGGCAAGAGTTCTTATCCTGGATTTTTAGTGTCTTCTTTCCTATATTTACACTCTTAGTGAGACTCCAGTACCTACTTGCTTTGAGTTCCAAAGTCATCAGGTTAAAGTCTTAAGTTGACATTTCCAAAGTAAGATGTTCTAGGATTACAGATAAAACTTTACAGAAAAAGTTTTGCTTTTTACCCCATATGCACCAAAACTGAGAAAAAAAGTTAGGCTTAGAGAAGCCCTGAAAGTTTATCTAAATAATAAAACTCTATCCTTAGACTATGCGGGATGAAGTACCTCATTCTTTGTTATGATAGCACCAACCCCTCTGGTTTTTCATCTGTAAATTTTTGATAAAGGTCATGGATTCATAATTGTGGTTGTATTAGGGGTTTTCTGCACTATTTCACTTTGTTCCCTTCAGAAATTATCTCCTGAATATTTTGTGTGACATAAACCACTTGTTTTCTGACTACGCAACACAGAAAACAAGAAGAAAGAATTTTACAAACTCATACAAAACTGTTATTTAGAATCCTACTATAGTCTCAGTAGTATCTTTACTGTATGAGATTCTCAGTAACCATAAAGTTCAGTTATGTTCTACTCTGCTCACATGTTTTCCACTATTATGTACACTCTATACTTATAGTGGGTTAAAGAAAAACATAAGGGAAACATAAGAAAAAAATAAAACCATTTTCTAGTATATTTCATCAGACAAAAATTTTTGAAGTAAGCATTTCACTTCTAGCTCTATAAATAACAAAAAAATATATGTCTTATATGGGCAAATTGATATTTGAGTGAGATGCTTTTTGTGTGGATCTGCATGTACAGAGTGGTAATAAGGATAAAATAATCAGTATTTTCATCAATCACCAATGTAAAGAGAAAAGAAACCCTGCACATACAACCTATTCATGTCATGCATATTTGGTTATATGATTAGGCTGGCTAATCTGGATAGAATACTTCTGGAATCTGTATTTCAGAAAAGACAAAGAAGTTTCAGACAACGTAAAAATGAAAACAAATTAACTTGAAAAAAGTGGGAGAAAGGATGACTTGTAGACATTTAAAATTTAAACTATAAGAAACAAGGTGGGCAGTCTAATATTCTACAATGGTGGTGAAGTCCTAATTATACTAAGGTTAGAAAAATATTCTGGGAAATTATAGAATTACCAGTTGATTAATGGGAGAAAATACTTGGCAATCTTCACAATGTTTTGGAAGAACCTTGAGAGATTTTTTAATTCTTTCATTACCAGATTCCACCCACAGGTCTTTTTTGCTTTCTGCCTTCTCATCCATCCACTCATCATCTGGTCTTCTGTTGAGAATCAGAAAGAAGTCTGTTCAAGGAACTGGTGCTTTGATATTTAAGGCTTTTTGACAGTTCAGTTTTTTATTATTAAAGTAACTTTATTTTGTCATACCCCATTTACACAGTACCAGAGCAGGCAGCTACAGGGCTAAGAAGTCCATGACAATTGACTGTGGAGACTTCTCACTGATAAAACTGCACCTACCTTTTAAAAGAACTTAAGAATCTGCATCTGTTTCAAAACAGAAAAAGGAAAAAAAAATCAACCAAATCAAAACAAAAAGCATGTTTTAAAATTGTTAAATTTCTGTGAACAGAAATATCTTTATCTTCATAACTCAAAAAAGGGTTCTGTGGTTTTTTTTAATGATCGGGATTCAAAAGCATTCTTTCACAAAGGTAAACTTGAAAAATTTCGCAAAGTTGAATAAATCTGACATTAAAGTAGAATCAAATATTAAGGATTTATCTCAAATCAATAAGAGACTTTATAGATGAAATTATATCTAGTGACAAACTACATGATTTAATTGTCAAAATCAATTAATTGAAGGCTTGTGACAAAATTATTACTAAAATGAAACAGGGCTCTAAGAGAAACCTCACATTTTATTATGAGGAGGCACTTAAAATATCTTCTCAACATCAGGAAATTGTCTGAAGTGGCTGCCAAAAGTATAATATCAAAAGCCTGCTACTCTAAAAGAAAAAGCAAACAAACAAAAAATCTGATTCTGTCTACTATATTCCTAGCTCTATAACACACAGGCAGTTATTGCCTTAATTCCTGACCCTGATTTTATCTTTCCTAAATCCCCAAAAGATTGATTTTATTTTTACTCAAGCCATACCATTTTTAAAATACTATCTTTGTTTTTTTACAATCTGCTTCATCAGAACAGAGCACAGAATTTTGGTGAGGTGTGATGGTCAGAATGCCCAGTCAAAATTGAGACATCCAACTTCAAAAATGACATATTTTAATTTACTTAATGGTCTTTACGTAATATNCTTGTGTATATATAATAATAATTAAAAGAAAGGTAACATGAATCTGTTAAGGAAAGCTAGGCCTGTGTATTTTGTCTGTCATTTCAAGCATTCTTGGCTGCTACAAAGCATGCTGACAAGCTATAATCACGAAAAAGAGGACACGTCATTCTTTGTATAAAAATAATAGTAACAAAAAACCCCAAACCTATGCTGACTTACTTCACTGTGAAAGTTACAAGAAACATACAGCTGCTATGAGCATTGTGTCAGTCCTCTCAATGAAAGACATGGAACATCTTTCCATAAGAAGAACATCTCTCTATATAAGAATTTGGGGGAAGAGGGTTATGTAAAGAAGGTAAGTATGAGTCAGTTGGTTCTTCTCATAAAAGAACTGTGTTTTCAACAAGGGCAAATACTAGATTCTGCACCTGGGTTGGGGCAACCCCGGATGTTTGTACAAACTGGGGAATGAGACGCTGAAAAGCAGTGCCATGGAAAGGGACGTGGGGGTTGAATATGAGTCAGCAGTGCTCTGGTAGTCAGGAAGACGAATCGTGTCCTGGGGGGCATCAGGCAAAGCATCATCACCTGGTCAAGGGAGGGGATTGTCCCACTCTGCTCTGCACTGGGGCAGCCTCACTTTGAATATCGTGTGCAGTTTTGGACCCCACAACACAAGAAAGATGTTAAGCCATTAGATAGTATCCAAAAGAGGGCAATGAAGATTGTGAAGGGTCTCGAGGGGAAGCCTTATGAGGAGCAGCTGAGGTCACTTGGTATGTTCAGCCTGGAGAAGAGGAGTCTGAGAGTTCATTGCAGTTTCTTTATTTAAAAGTTGGTTGTTGTTATTGCNAAAAAAAAAAATCCTGATTTATTATGCAAACAGAAATAAGAAAACATTGAGAATCAGCCTTTCTTGAGTTTGAATAGTTTTCCATCTGGTTCAAATCAATATCTTTTTGCTGCAAGACACAAAGTAGATTAATTAAGCGGCNTGCACCTGGGTTGGGGCAACCCCGGATGTTTGTACAAACTGGGGAATGAGACGCTGAAAAGCAGTGCCATGGAAAGGGACGTGGGGGTTGAATATGAGTCAGCAGTGCTCTGGTAGTCAGGAAGACGAATCGTGTCCTGGGGGGCATCAGGCAAAGCATCATCACCTGGTCAAGGGAGGGGATTGTCCCACTCTGCTCTGCACTGGGGCAGCCTCACTTTGAATATCGTGTGCAGTTTTGGACCCCACAACACAAGAAAGATGTTAAGCCATTAGATAGTATCCAAAAGAGGGCAATGAAGATTGTGAAGGGTCTCGAGGGGAAGCCTTATGAGGAGCAGCTGAGGTCACTTGGTATGTTCAGCCTGGAGAAGAGGAGTCTGAGAGTTCATTGCAGTTTCTTTATTTAAAAGTTGGTTGTTGTTATTGCCGTGTCCTGAAAAATCTCTTTTGTTCTTATATGTCTGAGTCTGTTTCAGTTTTACCTGGCCTGATTTATTTAATGAATTTCTTTTCCTATGTGGAATATTTTGGTTGTTGTTTTCTTTATCTAGTTTGTTTTCTTTCTCTAGTTGTGATTCACAAAAGACACTGTTTCAGTTTTACATCTCAGCATAAGTTTGTCTTTTTTATTGATTCTGCATTTTTATGTTCACAATTTCAAAACCACTTAGTAAAATCTTAAATCCAAGTCTAAACTACAAAAAGCAGTGATTTATTTTAGGGAAAAAAAGGAAAGATGTGCAAACCACAGTTTTTCTAAGTGCAGAAACATAAAAGAAATTGAATGGAAAATATTCATAATGACAGCACATGAGAGAGAAATAGCACCAAAAAGAGGATGATGTGACCTGAGGTGGTGCAGTCCAAATGTAATGGAGTCTGACAACATGTTATAAATTAAAGTTTTATTGAGGCAGTAGGGAAGATGAGCAACAACACACCCATATGGCAACTCACTCAGTCCCTGATAGCTGAGGGTCATAAGTGATACCACAGGGACACTGTGTTTGGGTCATCTGTCCACAACAGCCAATTATTCAAATGCCTCTTGACTAGAAGAGTTCCACCACTCCTTGGCCCCACCAGTAGCAATCTGATTTGAGGTAATCTTATCTTACATGGATAATGTGGGAGAGAGATCCTGTCTACACTGCTGGTGTCTGTCAGGAGACTCGGTGTTGGCAGTCTCTCTGTGCTGCAAGCATTAGTGAGTATTAATATATGGGCAATTATGATCTTTTCTATTCTTAACTCTAATTCCTTCTTTATATCATAAATTCAGAAGACTTTGGAAGTATAAACATTTTTAGTTGTAAATACTAATTTGAACTGTTCATAAGAAAGATGTTATTTTACAAAGCAGTTATATTTTCCCTTGTCATAAATCAATAGAAACAAACTTCAATTAGCCCAAATTTGAACACGCTAAGAAATATTTTGGCAACTGTTTCTTAAAAAATTATTTAAACTTATGAAGTATTTGCAACTATATATTCTTTTTCTGCAAGTTGCTGTTTCCTTTTTTAAAAATGAAACTTTTATAACTACAAAAAGAATGGAATAAGTAATGACATTGCCAACATCAATTTGCAGGTAACTTTATATGAATCTTGGTTCAATCAGACATTAGGATGAACACACAAAAGATTTCTCAGTATTCTTGTGTATATTGAATAGCTAGAAAACTTCATATGTTGATTAATGTTTGAAGACACAAAAGTGTTTTTCTTGTCACTCCACAGACTCATGATGCACTTTTGAGAACTCTAGGGGCTAATAAAGCAGTGAGACCATCAAAGAGATGCAGATACGTGTGTGTTTGGTAGGGAAAAAGGTAGATGGAATAGAGATCTTGACATTTCTTGACTGTTAAGATTGCTCTTATAAATGTCACTCTGAAGTCTTTTAATTCTCTGTATATCTAACTGAAGACATCACTGCAGTGTGTAAGTCTTTTCAGCCAAAATGTGAGATTCATCACATAATTTCTTCAGTACCTCTGTTTTAAAGGAACCTGTCTTCAGTGACTGGTAATAAAGAACTATAATTAGAGAACATTGAGTACTGCCCAGGATATGTCTGTATTCTTCATCTGATTAGTACTAACAGCAGAAAACATGCTGCTATATCAAGAACATTGATATGCATATTTATTCAATCAATCTGTGAAAGCCTGGAAATTATGATAAAAGCGGGATAAAAGATGTTCACAAACTGTAATATATGGATCAGAACTCTTTTCACACAATATTTTGATGTATTTCTCCAGTACGTAGGTCAGTGAGTATGAGTCAATGTATTACTGTAATAAGAATAAAAGAGTCACCTGGCCACAGTCCCCTTATGATTTCAAAATCTGCCATTTTGCATAGTTTGATTTCAATCTGTACTGCATGAATATAAGTAATGCTTTTTTCTTCAAGTTCAGTCCCTAAAGTGGTGTTTTTGACTTAGATCAACATGTCCAAACAAAATTATATTATTTTTTCTGTTAGTAATACAAGTTTATTAAAAAAATCAGAAAAATGTTAGTATTGATACCGTATTGAATTTCTGCCTAGAAATCAAAAATATTGAAAAGCATTTGAGATGAGAACATAATTTACTTCTAATGGTTGTGTGTTTTGTAGAAGATCAGGGTTATAAAACAGAAAACGTTCTGCTAGTCAGTCAGTATAAAGTATCAGATCTTTCCTAGACTGATACTGAAGAAAGGTGATTTCCTTGGGGGCAAGCCACATGTCATCAGCTCAACATTAGGGATGACATTTTCCTATAGTATGTTTGGTGTCAAACATAAGTCATATCAGTGTCAACAACTGTGAGATCTCTTTGGGAAACAGTGCAGATCAAAGTATTAGCATTCATTACTTTTACACATCAAAGAGTTGCTCTCAGAGTCAAAGTGGAATAAGGAAGTCAAGGAAAATTAAAAAACAACAACAAAACAACAATAGCCTCTCCTCAAAAAAAAAAAAAAAAAAAACCAAAAACAAAACAAACCTGTAAAGGATGCATTGCCTGCATGAAAATGTTATCTGAGACCAAAACCTGTCATAATGACTATTAATGAGATGATGTACTGAGAGAGAATAAAAAAGAGGCTGAGATGAGACTCTAATAATAATTATAAAGGGATTAAAATAGAATCTGTTTAAACAATGTAAGGAATGATCAATGAATTAAGTATCATTCAAGACAAGTAAGATCAGCAAAGGTAAGTCCCAAATGATAGCACAAACTACCTAACAAGATCTGATAATTAATAATGACAACTGTGGCAGAAGTTTCTAGAGTTAATAAATAAATCTGATCAGTGACTAAGTTAAGAGGCTGTTTGCAGAGCAATTTCATTGCCTTTCTGAGTCAAGACTGTTACAAGACACAGTATTGATCAAAAGATAAATACAGCAGATGCATTAAAATTTTAAGTATTAAAAATTAATTTGTAGGTCGGCAATTATAAAACAGGTATAAATAAAATTTCATTCAATTTGCTAACAGAGTGTCGTGTAATTGCATGTTCTCTATCTCATTCCTGTTAGAATATGAGATTGACAATGGAATTCCTTAGACCTGCTTTGTGAAAGAAGGTAAAAAAATAAAAATAAAACAAAATTTCAAAAATCCCGTTGTTGCCACGGTCCAAATAACACATCCTCAGTTTCAGGGTAAAAACAAAAGGCATTTATTAAAGTTACATCTCAGAATATATAGTGTTAGTAGGCGATTCATTATAATTGAGGGGCTGGGTTATGATAAACATGAGAAGAACCATAATAATCAAAGCAATACATTGTTAACTAAAAGGAGGGGAAGGGAATGTGTAGCTAATTGTGTTTACAACTATGAGATATAGGAGAAAGCGGGCGGTGATACAAAAACAGACTTCAAACAAGTTAGGGAGTACACATAAACTGCAACCAGGCATCCTTGAAGGTACAATGATAATGGACATCTGGAGGCTTGTTTTAGGCCTTATCTTCCAGAGGGACTCTCTCAGTATTTTCCCAAGGTTTTGCGGACATGCCAGTCAGGCCTTGGCCTGCCAGGCTGTTTTCTTTCCCTTACACATTGTGGCTTTCCATTTGATTCTTATTCAAGATTTCATCTTCTATTTATTGCAATATTTACCACTATTCTAATTCTTCCCTCATTATGAGTCACATATTTTCAGCGGATTTTACAACCTATGTATCAGTCAACCTTTATTTGCCTTATTATATTGAGAAATTACTGCTAAATAACCTTTACTGGCTCTTCATCCAGTATACCAGTGTTTGAATTCAGGGGGTTTTGGACAAGGATGAGAAAAAAATACTATTTTCTTTACTGGTGTTCCAGACATTAAACTGTTATCTGCTGAGAAATTCTGAAGTATGTAGATATATTTTCAGAGATGCTAGAAAGCAAAATAGCCATGTTCATCATTTCTTTAACACAGGGACGAGAGAAGCAGCGGCTGATACTCATAATAAGAACATGTATTGAATGAATAATTTCAGTCCACTTTGAAATAAACTGCATATGACAGATGAACTCTGCACAGAGCAGGGGAAAGATTCCTGGCTTTTTCAAATTAGGACTCTCAGGCATTTTATTTTATCAGTTTTTAGATCATATTTTTTTCATAGTACTATCTTTTTTGCCAGAAGCCTCAGACTCATTCAAGACTACTTACATACTTCCTTCAACTTATAGAAGCCAGTACTGCTTCCCTGACTGGCTGGGTTATTTTTTTTCTGGTGAAGAGATTACTATGATATTTCACTATCTGTTCTAGTGTTTTTCTTGCACTTATTCTACTATTTGTTCTTGCACAAAATAGGCTGTGCATTACTGGCTAGTGGTTAATCACACATAGCCATTGATTATCTTAATTTCTATTTTCACAGTGCTACCTACACCTGCTCAGTAACATATCCCTAGAAACCATACATTACTGAAAATGGAGTTTTTTGCTTTTGAGTCTATATAGCAGGTATGGCTTGTGTCTTTTACAACCTCACTGACACTTGATTATGTGAAACCACTGTATAGGTATTCCATTTCCAGTTGACTCAGACTGGATTTTGCTTGATAATAGATGACAAAAAATAGGTAGATGGACTTATTTGTGAGTTGTTTTGATGATGCAAGTTAAAGTCTTGATTTTTTTAGATTCAGAGAAAAGCTTCTACAGTTTTATTAAAGAGATTTTTTCCATATGTATTTGGTATGGAAAACATTTGACTGACACACTCCACATTAGCATCCTTCAGCCTTGTCCAATGCCTGTAAGTGTAATGCTTCCTCTACTTACCAGCCCTTAGAGAAACATATCCTGACAGCTGTTGAATGCCTTCAGCTTCCAAGTCTACTGAAGCTGAAGGGACTTATGAACACTCAGCACAGGATTAACTCTGCAATGATGTGATGGGTTGTTTTTTTGTAGGCCTTCCTTGGTAACCAGGGTTAAGATCTAGGAAGTATTCCATCCCATCTCTTTACGTAATCAGGTGTATATAAACCGAAGGAGGAGGTGTTCTCTCTCCTTTTTTGCTTCTTTTCCTTCTCGGGCTCGCACGCTGACGAGCTCCCGGTGTTTGGGCCTGGCTTATCTGTGTTCAGCGAGGCCTGCTCTGGGGGTTGTTTTGCCTGGGCCGGAGGCGAAGGTTAAGAATCTGCCTTTCTAAGGAAAGTATTGAATTTACTATTGTATTTGTTATTTACTGAGTTAATTTCTGAATTTAGATTGTATATATATATATTTGTTTTGTCTTATTTTTTTCCCTATTTTGTCTCCCTCTCCCCTTTCCCTTCCCTTGTCCCTTACTGGGGTGGTTTGGGGGTCCCTGTCTTGTTGTGCCTAGTATATAAATTTAATATATGTAAATATATATATATTCCTTCAATTTTCTCTTGCTGCTTTTTTGCCGTTTCGGGAGAGGGAGGGGGGAATCTTTCTTGTGAGGTTTGGCTGTTGGCAGAGAGCCAACCCGAACTTTCACAAATGATTAAAAGAAAAAGAGAAAAATAAATCTTTGAAGGCATTGAAAAGTTTAACAGAAGGTGCAGTGAACTATTATTGATTTGTACCAGTTCAGGCTAAATGTGTCATAACCTTCTTAAACATTACTTGAATTTGTGCCATGTCCATTTTTATACTGCTGGATTACAGTGTAGCAATGAGTATGTATCATAGAAAATGTAAATGTGAAATTAATACCCTTAAATTCTATCTTGCAGTTAAAGAGGATCCTGAATTACCTTTTTCAAAATTTGACACTGACAAACTGGAAAATGTCCAAAGGACTTTGCAATTCATCAAGTGTAATGGCCAAGAAAAGAAATTTATTTACAGTACACCCACTTCTTTACAGCCACAGTGGCAGTAGACTGAACTACAGTCCTTTTACAGAGTTAGGAATTAGCTTTCAATTTAAAATCAATAACATGTTATATGAGGTCACTGTTTAGTAATCCTCAGAATGCTTTGTGACAGAGTCTTTCTGATAGATCTAAAAGGTTCATAGACTTTATCCAGTGATAATGAATTTACTGAAAAATGAAGAACTGATCAGGTATTTTGAACCATAGCATTTAAAAATTTCTGTTTAGTAGATATTCTGTTACTCTCTCAGAGGTCTTCATCATGCCTGTATGGTTTCCATATGGTGCTTATGCCTATTTAATATGCTGCTTTGAAAATAGTGATTTGGTTGTAATATAATAAATAAGAATAAACAAAATAAAGAAAAAAATGTTAAATATAGCTAAAATTCCTGCTGATGGCACATAACGCTATCACAGTTTATTTTAATATTCATCTTCTACAATTAAGCTGTATTTATAAATTATAGTCACAATTTTAATGAGATTGTGTTTTTACAGTAATTCTGAGAATTTCCTCATGTTATTGTACAACAATCTGAAAAAATGTTAGAACAATATTTTCTTATATGGAACTATGCTTTTCATTTGTGCTGCAGTGTTCATAATACAAGGATGTTTTAGTTGTCTCTGAGCAGCGCCTACACAGACAAGCCTTTTTCTGCTTCTCGTACCACCCCACCAGTGAGAAGGCTAGAGGTACACAAGAAGCTGGGAGGGGACACAGCCAAGGGCAGCTGACCCCAACTGACCCAAGATGTATTTCACACCATATAGTTAAATAGCAGAAATACAGAGAAAGAAGAAGAGGCTAATCCACAACAGTCCTTTTCCTTCTCTAGTCCTTATCCCATAGTATTTATGACTTGCTCAGGTCACACACTATCCACTTCATTCCTCTTCCCCCAGCTCTTTATTGCTAAACAGGGTGTTGTAGGGCATGGAAAAACCCTGTGGTTAGTTTGAATCAGCTGTCCTGTATGCGTCCCCTCCCAGCATCTTGTGTACCCCAATTTCCTTGCCTCTGGGGAGGTGTGAGAAGCACTGCTCAGTAGTAATGAAAACAACCCTATGTTAGCAATCCTGTTTTCAGCACAAATACAAAACATGGTCCCATTCTGGCTGCATGATTACATTTCTTGCCATTTAATACTTCTAAGGCCAGAAAAGCTCAAAACTGAGAATTTCAGCTGAATATTTGGCTTACCCATATTTCTTTTTTTTTTTTCCTCCTGATCTTGGAGGCTATATTGTTACATGAAGGTATATTTTGGTTAATCATATAATACATATTACCTTGTTTCTTTTTCTATTAGCTCACCCTTTTCACAGATCTAACAAAAAGCTATGCATATTTCACAGAATTTAAAGCCTGATTTCACAGAACATTCTGAATTGAAAGGTACCAACATGGATCATTTAGTCCAACTTTAAAGTGAATAGCCCATATAGGGATCAAACCCACAACACTGGTTTTATTAGAACCATGCTCTAAACAACTGAGCTAATCTCAGGTTCTCTAGAGATACTTCCACTTAATGATTCAATCTAAATAACTACTAAGATTTCTCACTAATCTGATGCTACTAATTAGTAAAGTGTTACTATAAATGTTACCATAAATAAAAATGTTATATAGAGATTACAGTGCAACAATAGTAGTACACATTCTATGAACACTAATAATACCTAATTTACTTATCCCTTCATATGTAATTCTTTATAAGTACAATGGGTTACTTTAACATTGCTACAGCAGTAATTTCCTGAAGCCACTGAATAAACTTTGCATATCTTTAGTTCATGGAAAGGATAAAGCTGAGAATCTAGTCTTTAAAACAAAACTAGAAAGGAAGGATTTAGAAGGACTAATTCTCTTTAATACTATGTCCAATTAGTCAGCTAAATTGTCTTACCTTAAAAAAAAAAAAAAAGAAAGTGTATGCTGGCACTTCTGCTGAGTCAACATGGCCCTCTCAATCTAAAGAACAGAAACTGTATGTAAGCCTTTCTTTCTCTGAGTTTGGAAATAATATTAATTCTTATGCTTCTGTTCTTGTACAATGTCAAAGGTATTTATATATGCACTGTCAAAAGATCTTGACTAGGTAGCTAAAGTTCTCAAACGTTTTGCCAATAAAAAATACTAGTAAGTGTAATAGACAAAATATTTTTTTTAAAAAGAGAAACAATAAACAAACAAAATCCCTAAACAAAAATCTTAGTCTTTATTCTCTTCTAGAGATTAAGACACTAAAACTATGAGGTATTAATACTAGCTTGTGAAAAGTAATAGAATCAATAAACTACCACAGGTTGTCCAATATCCATGTATGTATTTATGTATTTGCATACAGATATATACAAGCACTAACTTTAGAGTTGTTAATAACCTGTTTTCCGTTTACATTATAGAATACATGATAGATCAGAAATGATAATCTGAATTTCCATTTTCAGAAAGAAAACTGCAAAGGTAAATGTCTACAAGTCACTTACATATACTTGTTTACCCAATGCAGCTCAATTTTTAATTTTTTTATAATTATATAATTCATGAATGGAATTGCAGTTGCAGTACTCCCCTTGTGTTTGATTTTGACAGGCACTCTATTTTTCAGGAGACATACTTGTCATACAACTCATATACTCAGAAAGGTTGGACACCACATTTTAAAGTGGCTAATGATTTTTAACAACTATTGGGCAAGAAAATAAAAACAAATTAGGAAAATAATTACAGTTTGAAACAACTGAAGTGTCAAAAAAGTCAATAATGTATAGATTTCTCAGTTTTGTTAATGGGGAACAAATATACAGTATGGTTATATTTAACTTTGAGGGGTTGTTCTACTGCAACACCACAAAACTATTTCATTCCTCTTACTAATAGCAATTTATTTATCGAAGCTTTCTTGTTTCACTGAAAAATAATTGTGGTGGCATAGATAGTACTACAGGGACAGTACTACCCTGATATACATACTATGCAAGCCATTGTGCAAATGATTATGCAAGTTCAGCTGCTGACCAGGGTGCTGTCTTGGTGTTAAATTATGCTGAAACCATCCTGGTTCACCAGACTTTGAAAACATATCCTGCTTTTTGAAGCAGGATTTGACAGATAAGCTTAGCCTGTGGGCTTGTAAATCTGTTACTACCAGTCCATCACTTTATAAAAGCCCAGTCCAACTTACATATGGCAGATCCTTCCACATACTTCCTTGAAGTGTGGAGCTTCTCCCGTTAAGCAGGGAAGCCTCTTCATGGTTACTCCCCAGGGGTTGAAATAAAGAGAGAAAGCTGGCCGCTATCTCATATGGTGAGTTATGTTAATCTCTACTTAATGATTGTTTCTTTTGCTAGCTTTGATAAAATTGCTTTGATATAATTGCTTTTTTACAGTGCACTATATTACTTGGTTATATAATATCCTACTAGTAGATTTTTTTAGCTTTTACACTGTGTAGTAATTAATTGTGGTTAAGATATTTTAAGATAAGTCTGTTCACCTGTTTGTTAATTTGTCATAATAAATAATTCATTTTATATAAATATATCCATTTTGTCATCATTGAAACCTTCAGGACAAAGTGATTAAATTGCATCTCTGTAATTCCTTAAATCTAAAACACTTATGCAGTCCAAGCCTAAGATTGGATTCAGTTGCACCTAAAACCTTCTCTAAAAAGGAGTTTAGAAAGCAAGAGAGTCCTTTCTGCACCTCGTGACTCAATGGCGAGGTTTTCTAATAACTCTGTCTAAGCCTTCCACTCTCCTGTGACAGATAGGTGAAGGAGAAAGAGTAAAATAGCAAACCAAGCTGTCAGCACAGCTGATCATGGAACTCACCTTTGCTGAGTACTGGAGACCTGTAGTCTATCACCAGTATTTTCCCAGAGAGGATGTGCAAAGTTCATATGGATAATACATCACATAAAATTGTTACAGTTACATAAAAATGTTAACTGCAACTGTAGTATTTCCCAATAAAATTAATGTGTGCTTCAGTAGATTCCTTTAAAATAGAAATAAATAAAATTTTAAAATACAATTAAAATTGCCATTATAAAAATATAGTGCTTTTCAATATCCCCAGAGTATTAGTCTGCTTAAACTGTGAGCAATTAACTGAAAAAAGCACAATTAATTAATGGTGTTAGGAGTATTAGTAGAGAAGAACCATGGACATGTGTAAAGCAAGAACGATACCCTAAGTTAAAAACTAGGTTACTGAGGAAATCATCATTAAATATCATAGTATGACCTTGTGTGAGAAAGATGTATCTTGTTCTGTGTAATTCATACTCATCGAAAAGCACGTGTGTTATTTTACCTTATGTAAGCTTTAAGGAAAGAGTGTGGAAAGATGGTAGCACAGTGCCTGAGTTCCTGGACCACATTTCTTGTTTAGACACTTGCCTTGCCATTAAAAAAAAAAAAAAAGAAAAAAAAAAAGAAAAAGAAACAAAAAATCCCCAAAGCCTCTCCTCTCAGTTTTACAAGGTAAACAAATATACACAAATTCAGGGTGGGGCAGGGGGGGTGGGGAAAGACTTAAAATATATATCTGTGAAACTATGAAAGTTTAATGTTAAATATATAGAAACTTTGTGTGTGAATGTATTATGAACTTTCTCAGACTCATACACAGTGTCATTAAAAAAATGGAATTGTGTTTTATTTTAAAACTCAGCTTTCAACAATTCTCAACAATACTGCATGACAGTCGTTTGCAAAGTAATCAATTTTATCTCACTCTACAGTAGAAAGAAAAATATAATTTTCTTCTTTATTAAGTTGTAAAATATGTAAGTACTCTCTCTGACTATATTTACCCTGAAGGTTCAAAATATTTGTAGAAAGCTTTCTGTGTGCACACACATACACCCCCACACATCCACACATCCAATTCCAAAATTTACACTTTGACTTTAAAGGAGTAGATTTTTTTATTTAGTGTTTCTGCTAAACAGTAAACATTGCAGTGATAATACTAGTGTCTTGCAGAACAAAATGGCTTTCAAACATTTTTTGGTATATTTTGTATGAGACTGCATTTCAGGTTTGTTTGGCTGTGTTGTTTCTGTAAAGAAATAGTTGTCAATAGTTTTCAGTTATATACTTCCTATTCATATTTAAGTGATAAGAAAAAGGTAGGTGTCAGTGTGTTTCATGTGTAATTCAATGTATCTATTATTAGATAATCCAAATTTACCTAGATTAATATGGATTATTTTTATTTATTTAGCAGAACTATGCTTTTCTTATAATAATTGCTTGTGATTCTTAAAATTTTCTTTATGAAAAAATGGCTATGACCTAGTTTGGAATAAAAATAACTTTGCTGAGCTCATTGATGGCACTATTATGACTGCAATTTCTTATATGAGATCTATTTTATAACACTGGTGCAAAATATAGATGATCTAATCTAGAATTCAAATGAGAATTATAACATACCTCTCTTCTGCAGTCTACTAGAATCCTCAGACTGAATGGAAGTCTATAGTGAAGAATCTAAAAATGCTCAAGCAATATGACGCTGTATGGTACAATTACAGGTCATATATACATTCATGTTAGTACTCTAGGGGCATTAGACTTTCAATTTTCCTTGTCACTGGTCTCTTTTTTCATTAACCAAAAAAAAACAAACCAAAACAAATAAATAAACAAACAAAAACCCAACAAAACAAACAACACCTCCCCTACCCCCCCAAAAATAACACCAAAAACCCAAACCAAACCAACAGAACCTAAACAAAAAAATCCACACCTTTATTCCTTCACAGGGCAATAAAATGTAAACATTCATTTACCTATTTTTTATGTATTTACTTATTGCTGCTTTCACAGAAAGATAGACTAGTAGTATTTGTTTCAACCAACATTTGAATAGGCTCTTGAAATTGAATAAGAGGTACTTGTGTAACTCCTGGCAGATTGTAAATCAGATTTAGACCTTGATCTTTAATATATTTAAGCACATACTTCATCCATTAATTTCATTTGTTCTATATCTGAAAGACAACACCATCAAATTTAATTGCTCTTTATCCAGCTTTAGGAATAGTAGATTTTCTTGTAGTCTATGCATTCTTTAAGTGCATTAGGTCTATCCTCATGAAAAGTGATTATCACAGCAGTTTTTCAATGTAGCTGATACATGTAGCTATATATATACAAGAATACTGCCCTAATTGTAAAGAGTGGAACTCTTTATTTCCATGAGAAGCATAGTTGAGATACACTGCCTTTAAACAATGATATAGTACAAATATGACTCCTCCTATATCAGGGATATTGGACCAAATTATCATAGCATCACAGAATCAGCTAGGTTGAAAAGACCTCTGAGGTCATCATGTTGCCTGGAATAACTAGGAAGAAAACTTCCACGACAGGACAAGGCAGAGAAAAATCCTTTACTATGAGTTTAGCTATAGCAATCCATGAGGCGCTCCCGCCCGGATCACAGAATTCTACAAATTTATGATTCTACTTAATTTCTCTATCTAGAAAATACATTCAATGTCTAATTAGCCCGCTNTTAAGGCTTATGGCAACAATCAAGTCAAACCTATGATCTTACACCACCTTGCCAACTAGACCATGGCACTAAGTGCCACATCCAGTCTCTTCTTAAACATCTTCAGGGATGGTGACTCCACCACTTACCTGTGCAGCCCATTCCAGTGCCAAATCACCCCTTCTGTGAAGAACTTCTTTCTAATGTTCAACCTAAACCTCCCCTGGTGTAGCCTAAGATTGTGCCCTCTTGTTCTACTGCTAGTTGCCTGGTAGAAGAGACTGATGCCCACCTGGCTACAGCCTCCTTTCAGGTAGCTGTAGAGAGTGATGAGGTCTCCCCTGAGCCTTCTCCTCCTCTCCAGGCTAAGCAACTCAAGCTCCCACAGATGCTCCTCATAGTGCTCCAGTCCCTTCACTAGCCTCATTGTCCTTCTTTGGACAAGCTCCAAAGCTTCAGTGTCCTTCCTAAACTGAGGAGCAAAGAACTGGACACAGTACTCAAGGTGTGGACTCACCAGTGATGAGTACAGGGGAAGAATCACTTCCCTAGTCCTGATGGCCATATTATTCCTGATACAGACCAGGATGCCTTTGGCCTTATTGGTCACCTGGGCACACTGCTGGCTCATGTTCAGCCTGCTGTCAAATCAGAACCCTCACATCCTTTTCTGCATGACCTAACAGCATCTTAAACAATTCTTGAGATGCCTGCCCCTTTTCCAAAGGTGATACACCCTATTTTTCCCCTGAGTTCCTGAGAAGGCTCCCCACCCAGCCAGGCCAGTTGCCTTCCCTGCTGGCTCATCTTTCGGCACATAAGAACAGCCTGCTCCTGTGCCTTCAAGATTTCTTTCTTAGAGTATGTTCATCCTTACTGGATGCCTTTGATTTTAAGAGCTCCTTCCCAATATACTCCCTGAATCAACTCCTTGAATAGGAACTCCCTCTGGAAGTCCAGGGTAGAGGTTTTGTTGGTGGCCCTCCTTGTTTCACCAAGTATTGAAAACTCTGTATGATCTTTAGAGGTCCCTTCCAACCCAAACCTTTCTGTGAACCTATCATAAATAATACATCCAGTTAGAAAAATAAAAGGATTTGTTTCTCCTGGGGATAGAGAGGTAAAAAAACCAGCAAAACCTCTGGATGCAGAATCCTCATTAAAAACTTGTCAGGGTAATTAGTAACGCTGCCAACAAAATACCTGTCCTGGTTAGTAAGCACTTCCTGTTCCTCATTAACCAGATGACTTTTCGGTTATACATCATATCTCTGACAGTAAAGCCACTTCCATGGTTAATTGCTTAAATAAATGCATAATTAATGGCTGGTAATGGGATTATGAATCTATGTAGAAATAATAGAGTAGCAACATGAACAAGTTGCCTTGCTAGGCAGAATGAAATTAGTATATGCAATATATGTGGGTTTGCCTTTTTTTGTTGTTATGTTTAACTACATTAAATAAACTATTATTTCCCTTATACATTAAAGAATTTAGCTCTTCCAGGAACTACAAAAATGTTTTTAACAACTTTTAGAAGTTTTCATGCATTTAACTTACCTAATCACAAAGAGCTGAGGAACGACCACCACCAAAAATGAAAAAAAACAAGCATGTTATTGAATTGTTGCAAAGAGTCATAATCATGGCATAAAGTAGTAATATAATTTATAGCTAGATGAGATTGCGTTTGGGTTTTTTGTTTGGCTGGTTTTCTGATTTTTCTTTTTTTTTTTTTTTTTTTTTTTGTTTTTTTGCAACATTTCACNTTTTTTTTTTTTTTCTGAATGTTGCAACAATGTTGACTGGGAAAAAAATTATTTTATAGCATCAGTGCAGTTAAGACCGTTTTCTTAATTTTTCCTTTTTCTTCTAAATTTCATTTTCTCTTCCTTCTGTTCATTCTTTTATTTTATTTTTTTTTAAGGAAGAGGTGTCAAAGATGTGAAAAGTGGGACTAAATCATGAGTTTGTTGAATTACAGGAGTTTTGCAAGTAGTTTAATAGGATTTATGCCAGGTAAAATCTTTGCCATAATTTTACCTGTTGTTATTATTTAAGGCCTCTGTGTGCTGCAGCTGGTTGAACACAGGAGAAATATACATGTCTTCAACTTATGTGTCTAATTATCCTTTATGCTAAAAGGCTCTTTATCATTAGGATGGCACACTAGCTACTGTCAGCCAGCTTTTTACTTCTAGAAAGAGTTTAATAAGAATTTCTGATAAGTGCTGAGGACAAATTTCCAGCTTTTATAAACACACAAACCAATCTGTTCTTTAATGAAGTAATGTTGCCTGAAAGATGCTGGAAGGCCACGTTTCCTTACAGTTGTTTTAGAAGTTTAGGATTCCATAGGTGGTAAAACCTGCTAATAAATTTATTTCCAGTTTACAAGAGATGTTGTGAGAATTGTTCTGGAAGTGCTGAAGGATGGCTGTGTGAACATGTATAGCATGAAATAGCACTACAGTCTGAATTTTTAAAAATGGAAGAATGGAAGCAAGACTTCTAGTACCTGGAATACCTGAAAAAACAAACAAACAGAAACTCACAAATAAACACCATTCTTACACCATTCAAGGTATCCAAGATCAAATATTTTGAAAGCAAGTGACTACATGGGAATTAAAATTTACACAAATTAATAACATGAAAAGTCCATCACTTGTTCTTCACAGAAACATTTAATTGTTGGAAATGTCAAATATGTTGTCCAAAGTATAGCTCTGTAAAGACAGAGATAATTTTAGAGAAACAGACGGAAGTCCTTTGCATAATAAGTCATCATCATCATGGCTAGGCTTTGCAAATGAAGATTTGGGAAGGGCTCTACTCACGCTTGTTACAGGCGCACTGGTGGCTAAAAAGGCCAATGCAAGACAGGCAAGTCTGGTCACAAAAGGCACAGTGGAAAGTCTCCTCAGGCGGTATTGGCGAGGCACGTTTTTTTCTGAGCTGTCTTTTTTCTTCGAGACTAATCTCAAAGAAAGCAGCAGCATTATAGATGGTGTGCCTCTATGCCTCCCAATTGGAGGCCAGGGTGGACCATCTGCGCCNCTTCAAACAGCTTCAGTGAGAGACAGCTTCCAGGTAAACCTTCAAGCTAGACTTGAAGATCATTCCATAGATCCCTCTCCCAAAGCGCTTTGGCAACATATTAAAAATCGCATCCTGAAGTCCTTGGAAGAATCCCTAGGGTTCTCCTCCAAGAAAAACAAAGACTGGTTTGATGAAACTAATCAAGAGATCCAGGAATCATTGACAAAGAAGAGAGCTGCTCACCAAGCACACCTTGCTCAGCCATCTTGCCATGCACATAATAAGTAGTCTTAACTAAAATAGAGGCACTTCTATCTCTATGTTTTTTTCAAGAAACACAGATAATGCAAATAAATTTTTATGGAAGTTACTGCTTCCATAAATTCATGCTATTTTTATCAAAACCAATAAAGCTACAATGCCATATAACAGCATTGCTTACAATCAGTAAAATTAATTTTAGCACAGACTGTGGATTACTAAACTTCAAGCTTAATATAATTTTGTTTCCAAGTAGAAGTCTTGATGAGAAAATAATGCTTGGTAAAAATGACTGTCAAATTAAAACACAATACAAATTAAAAATTTATTCCTCGTGCAAGGATACTTAGAATGCTTATAATAATTCAGACATCAAGATGGAACATTTAAAATGTACAACAGAAAACAAATGGCTGACTTGACATTTATGCAGAGTGAAACCTGGTAGTATGAAAACTTGTTAAATAGACTCATTAGCAAGAATAAGGTAAGTAAATTAGATCCAAAATAAAAATTTAGCAACCTTATTGTGCTAGGAGTGCTGAAATAAATGTTAGTAAAGACCACAGGTCTTGGACATCTGAAACGTATTACAAGCAAGGACTCTTAGGATTACAGTGGCTCTTATATCACTTTACTTATGTGTTGTTCAGTGTAAATTTGTTCTCATATTTTATCCAGGATAAAGTATTTCTGATTATAGCTTTGGACAAAATGCTCTTTGGACATTAAGTCAATGAATTTGTGACAAACTCATGCACTGTGATCTTCTATCTTTAGTCCCTAGAATATTTGCCATAAAAAAGCACAAACATATACAAAAATACCAGACAAAGCAACAGCTTCTTTAGCACTCGTGTTCCTGGAATTGCTAATTTTAGACTGAAGCTTCACTTACAGCTTTGTTAGTGTGTTATTTTTCAAATCATAGGAAAAAAAAAAAAAAAAAACCAAACAAAACCACCCAAACCAAACACCATTATATGAATACTCAATTAAAATCAACCTTGCCAAATTTACTAAGTCTAAGACACAGCTACACTTTGTGTTAAACTAGTCACCATTTTGATGAACTAGTTTCATGTCTTTCTAAGACACTCAATAAATAGAACCTTGTAATTAATTTCATTGCAAGAAAGAGTCAAATTGTTATGGTCATAATTAAGGCCCTGAATATTGTTTCTGGTGCTTTCATTCAAAAGTGGTATTACAAGAAGAGAAACAATTACTCTAGATAACACTGTGACAATTCAAAAATCCTTTGCTTGGCTTTCTTTCCTTTCCTTAAAATCAGTTCTGCTTGGGAAAGATGAAGGAACTGAAGGTCATTTAATCTGTGTACAAGAAAACTGTTCACTACCAGTCCAAGAAAAAGCAAGGAAATACACTTCAGCCTATGAGAACTGTGTTTGCTAGACATTCAGTAGACAAAGCTTGTTACTCAGAGGGTTACCTTGGCACTATCAGCAGTAAATTGACCAATGCTGCTAATGTTTCTTAGGTGCAGCAAGTTGTTGTCTCACTATTATTCTTCTCTTACTGTATACAAAGACATATTCAATCACATAAACTTCCAGAACATCCTTAAATAATAAAAATAGGCTTTGGGTTATATATTTTTAAAACAAATTATGTTTATTAAAATGAAACTTGTTTATTATGTGAATTCTTATTTATAAATTTTAAAACCCCAAAGGCTTATATATCCTACTTTTGTTTTATAGTAAATTTCATCATTACAGTAAGCCATAACAATTTATAATTTCAAAGGTTAGAAGGTATAACCTGATTTAACCATAGACACTGGTCTTATATCTCCCTGGTCTGTGCAGAATTCATGATAAATATTAATTATTCATGGAACAATTAGTTTTAATTAGCACTTTTGTAGAATCCCATATGGTTTCAGGCCTCACCCGTTCAATAATGCAAGCCATTTGAAAGAAGATACTGTGAAAGACTAAAAAGCTTTACCAGTGACAATAAATGTTATGAGGGAAAAAATTATATTTAAAAACTTATCCAAAACCTCATGTATTTAAATTCCCATTCTGACCTTTGCTGTTTCTGCAGTGCAGGATAAATTGAATTAGACCACTGTTTTGCCTCAGAAAAACAAAACAAAACAAAACAAACAAACAAAAAAACTGAGATGAAAACAACAATTGTTTTTCTCATTGCTAATGGCATTGCTCACATAGTTTAGTAAAATTGTGTCTGATTATGCTATCACAGTTTTACAAAATACTTGTTAGTTTTACCATTATAATATGCATGCATTCAGGTTCCTGGAAAATTAGTATTAATTATATTCTGATTAGTGAGCTTTATAGGTGTTAGAAGCCTTTTTTATGGCTCTCTATTTGTCTCTTATTCATCCTCACAGCTTTTGGAGACAAAAATAAAGCAGAAGAAATTACCATAGAAATAGAGAAACAACATAGTTTTAGATGTAATAAGTCAGAGTTTTAAAGTGAAGGACTTTCAAATGATCGTGAGCAAGGGAGATTGGAGATTCTACTATCAATGGGAAAGGCTATGAGCTAGAAATTTTGGGTATTATAGGATGACTATAGGTGAGATAAGTACCAGAACAAGCATACTCTGGCTCTAGTTTGATTTAGACACAGGAGCAAATCAATTGGCTCAAGAATACCAAGGCTACTAGATAAAAAACTATAAGCAATCAGATGACTAAAAATCAATGATCTTGACTAAAAGTTCTGTGTTTGTCAAAGGACAGCTGTATTATTTTTTGTATTGTAGCCATCCCTCATGGCTCTTTTATGATCCCTACTCCTTGTTCTGTCGAATTGCTGTACTGTGTCAGGAGTCTTGCAGAGGCAAAGCCCTGTGAGGACTGGCTAAGGTCACTTGGTCTGTTCAGCCTGGAGGAGACTGAGGGGAGACCTCATTGCAGTCTACAGTTTCCTTGGGAAGGGAAGAGGAGGAGCAGGCACTGATCTCTTCTCTGTGGTGACCAGTGACAGGACCCAAGGGAATGGCCTGAAGTTGTGTCAGGGGAGGTTTAGGATGGGTATTTGAAAAATGTTCTTCACCCAGAGTGTGGTTGGGCACTTGAACAGGCTCCCCAGGGAAGTGGTCACAGCACTAAGCCTGACAGAGTTCAAGAAGCATTTGGACATTGTGCCTCTTGGGTATGGTCCTGTACAGGGCTAAGAACTGGACTTGGTGATTCTTGTGGGTCCTTTCCAACTCAGCATATTCTGTGATTTGTTGTTCTTGGACAAGTCATGTCCACTCCATTGGACCTTGTACTTATAGCTTGAAAAGTTCTAATGTTGCCATGAGTATAACACTCTCTACATAATAGCAACACTCTATGGGAAATATGCTGGAATACCCTGAGTATATACTGTACTTGAATACAATTCCAAGGTACATGTTCCTGGATATGCTTTGATAGAAATCAGGGTAAAAATAACAGTATTGGCGTATTCTGAAGTTATTCTTGTAATTTTCTTATATTTTCTGATTTTCTGGAAATAGTTGCAGGCAGCCCAACCACTTGCCAGTAAAATTCCAGTTGACAGAAGATTTTGTCAATACTAAGAAAGTACTTAGGTTTTATAATGACATGGCAGAACAGAGTCTCTGTCTCAGATGAAACAGTCTGTCTTGGCCTGAGATGATTTTCACTTGTTTTCACAACTGGCTGAAGGCCAGGTGATCACTGCCACACTTCAGCTGTAAGCTCTGTGAATACCTCCTGTGGTCAAGCCTGATCAAGTGAGGAAATCATCATACAACAAAGAATTGTCCGTTCTGTTCATTTAGAGTGGGGAGGAAAATACAAACATCATAGTCTTCCCATCAAACAACTTGGATAATTCAATACTTCTTATAATCACTCTCCCCTTTCTTGAGCAAGATCATTAATTTTAGTATTCTGAGGGACATTGGAAGGCAAAACATAATACTGTAGAAGGTGATTACATACTATCTTCTTGTGTAGGGATTTTAGGTGTTCTGTTAATGAATCTTTTCTGTATTTATTTCAACAATGAGTAATAGTATTGTTGTAACTAGACAATACATCTGCTGTGTTTTGATTAGATTGTTAAGATTAGGCTAACAGTAAATCTTGGACTCTTTATATACGCCATATTCTTTTGCCCATAATAAGATTCTGAGTATGGTACAGCAGAAATGTTCATTTTGTGACATTTGACACAATGAGACATCTCATCAGAGATATACATAAACAGCACTTTTTCTAGGCTGAAGTAATGCAGTTCTGCAACACTTTCAGCATACTGCTCATTTCTGCTCTTCTCGTGAACCAAATCACCCTGTGGAATGTGCACTCAGTCAGTGTATCTGGCAGTGTAGCACGTACTGTTAGGAAATTCCATTAAAATGACTGACATCAAAAATATTATCTCCAAGCTAAGGGCACACTGTTGATATATGAGCTTAATAAGTTTTAAAGTAAAAAAATATAGTTTATTCCTAGACTTCTTATGTTAAACCCAAAGTATCATCTATAAAATTCTGGCATTATGTCTATGTCTATCTAAATAAGGCTACTAACAAACAAACCAAATATATCTGCTTTCTATGAAAGCTATTTACCTTGAAAACAGAATGTAGGAGCAGCAGGGATCTTCAACCTAAATATTAATTTTCCAGGAATTGCAACCAGCTAACAACAGGAAAAGCAAGCTGCTAGCTAAAAGCCTACTGGAATAGTGTCATCTGCAAGGTCCTTGCCTACATCAAGTGCTTGATATATGATCACACTAAGACAAGAGTGATTCTGATAAACTGGGCATGTAACTCTACCTTGAATGACTTTCATGAATCAGCATGTGTAGACAGGATCTCCAGGGGGGAATGTTTTCATAGTAGCTTCACTGTATGATCTAGACATGCAGAGATAAAGTTTAGCAACTTGACAAATTTATGGCCTTATTTTGTATCCTGTAAGTTAAAGGGATACAGGCGTTGAAGAATTAAAGAAATAACTTACAAATGTAGGAGAAAAGCAAAGTGTGAAAGTAAAGCACTACCTCTGTAAACAGACTCTCTATCAGGATATAAGAACTGATTTGCATTGAAATAGAGACTGAACAGAAGGGCTCTTAACTAGTGGGTGTGGTGGAGATTATAAATAGAGACCATACAGGCTTACATCCATAGAGGCAGGAGATGGCAAATGCCTTGGATAGAAAAAAACATGTCTCAAGATAGCAGAAGGAATTCTACATCCAACACAGATACCTTCAAAAGGAAACTTAAGCCACAAGCAGGCAACACCTCATTAAATGTTGGTGAGTGAGAAGTTAACCAGAATATTATCTGTGAAACAAAAAAGACATTGGGACAGTCCTTTGTTGGAAATGAGAAATTAAATTAGGTAGAAACAGCAAAAAAAGCCCCAAAAGAGCATAAATGAATCTTGTCAGGTCCTCACTTAGAGGAAATAACAGGAAGATCTGTATTTGTAGTGATGCACTACTCTGCATATGAGCAGCAATCAGAAATGTTGTTCTGGGTTTGTGTGTTTGTTTGTTTATTTGTTTGTTTCACCTCTTGCTATATCACAGATTCACAGAATGGTTGAAGGTGGAAGATGAGACACTGGAACAGGTTGTCCAGAGAAGTAATGAATGCCTCATTCCTGGAAGTATTCAAGACCAGGTTGGATGGGGCTTTGAGCAACAAGGTCTAGTGGAAGCTGTCTCTGCCCATGGTGGGGGGGGTTGGAACTAAACAATCTTTAATGTCCTTTCCAACCCAAACCTTTCTATGATTCCATGAAAATATTTTGTCAGAAAACTTCACATTGTAAGAGTGGAGAGCATTCCTTACTTAAACACAGGTTCAACATTTTAATGAACTGTTATTCCTTGCTATTATTCATGCAGGCAACCTTCAAAATATTTCTGTACGCAAAAGCTCTGCTCCAATTTCAGATATAAATGTACATATTGACTTACACTTAATGAATTACTAAATATGGAAAATACTATGAAAGGAGTAAATTATTCAGAGCAAATTTTACAAACTTATATGAAATAAATAATGTATTGTAATTTTTGGAAACGCAGATAAACTTAATTTATTCTGAAAATAACTAAATAATCTTTTATGACTTTTAATATTTTCTACATTGATCTCTGTGATGGGTTGGATAAAACCCCAAAAAACTTAGATTAAGGCCTTAGTTTAGTTAGGCCTGAAACCAAATTTANTATATGTACTGTAACTTTCCTGTAAATATATGTATATAGTTTTTTCCAGTTTCAGGGGTTTTTTTTGCTTCCCTCCTCTTACTGGGACCACGAGGGTCTTGGGGAGGTTTGGC
>VXBX01000144.1:345314-398418 GCA_013400415.1 Scytalopus superciliaris | reverse complement strand
CGTGAAGCCTAGCCATGATGAGGCAACAGGTCATGACCATCACACAGTGCAAGTACTGCCTCTGCTGCACAGTGAAAGGGTCACAGGTATCCCACCTCCATTCTCCACTCCATGGGAAGAAAAAAAGGAAGGTGAGAATCACCAGGCCAGTAAAATTTTTTTACAAAAATTGCAAAGCACTGAGCAGAAAAAACAGACTGTATTCAGTACTTGCAGAGGGATGTATCAGAACCTCAGGCTGGAAGAGATCCATAAGGATCATCAAGTCCAGCATCCTGAGAACATAACCTCAGACCTGAAGAGAGGTTACAGAATTGAATATACAGTACGCATAAGGCAGAAATTAGAGAATATTCCTATGAAAAGAACATACCAGGACTGGGGGACCCTTTGGTTAACTGAGAATTTTTTCCCAACTAGGATGAAAGCAGCAGTGCAAGTATAAGCAATTGTGGCAGTGCCTTCGCTGAGGGATTATATCTTGTATCCATTTTACTCACTGATCTAGTTTACTGTAGTTTAAATTTCCAATTTGGACTCTAGACCATATTAAGTGCCATGTTCACATAGCAAGAAGATAACTTCACCTCATAAATCAACCCATAGATATTTTTAGATGTATAAATATTTACATATTTACACATATTTACATGCACTTGTGTATCTATTGATAACTTATGGCTGCTGCCTGTACACTGACGTGCAGCACTGGGAAAGAGCCACAGGAACTGTAGGTCTATGTGCCATTACAGGGCTACAATCTCTCTGGGATACAGACAAGGTGGGATAGCTCAGACAGGAGTGTGGCAACGGCTGGGTACAGCCTGTGGGAGGGACAGGCTGGGAAGACAAGGAGAGGGAGTTGCTCAGTCCATAAGAGAGCAGCAGGAATTCGAGGAGCTGTGCCTGGGACAGACAGGGAGCTGGTGAGAGCTTTGGGGTCAGGGCTAGAGGGCAGACAAGCATGGGAGATGGGATGGTGGGTGTTTGCTGGGGTCTGTCTGCTCAAGGAAAACCTATTTTCAGCCTGTTGGGAGAAGCAGCCTCACATTCACATACCCTGGTCCTTGTGAGAGGCTTGAACCTCCCCTGGATCTGCTGAAAGGCAGCACAGCAGGACACACGAACAGCGCTGCTGGAACTGATCCTTACAAACAAGGAGAGTGATGTCAGGAAAAGGAAGGTTTGGGGCAGTGAACAGTGGAGTGTTTGTTTGTTTAAAGCACAAACCAGCAAAGAAGAGCAAGTTTCAGGGATCCCATCACCTACTTAAGGTTAGGTGCATGCTTAAAAGCTTTCCTGGATCAGGGCCATTATTGGCCATTAATATATACACAGAGAAAAAGTCATGCCAAATAGGTTATAATGCATCTAGAGAGCAAACTTAGTCCTGAACACTGCACATGCATTATTGTGCTCTGACCTGATGAAGCATACATAATTATAGTGCTTGCTTTAAACAATGTGCCATGTTTCATGTAAAAATTGTAAACAGAATGCAAGCTGGACAAAGATTTGTGTCATACCTTTTAATTGAGAGCAGGAAGATTTAAGTTTAAAAATCTCTTTGGATGACACTAGTCATGCCCCTTTATAAACTACTGAGTCCTTAAAGACAGCTTTCTCCTAGGAAATATAAATAAAGCCTGATGTGTTATTACTGAAAATATTTTTAAGACCTTAACAAAGTTTGCAACCAGCATTATTAACTACATAGTAACAGGGGCTTTATTCATCAGGATGCACATGTAATTTATTCCATGTAAAATTCGTTATCACTAACATCAAACATGCTGGGGATAATAAATGACAGGGCAGAAATAAAACAAAGAGAGCTTTGTTTCAGGACACAAAAGCAAATTGACCCTTTTGATTTATATGTTTTTCTAAAGAAAGGGAAATGCTCATTTAGCAGATTAAAAATGAAATAGGGAAGTTGAACAACAAAAATCGAGATGAAGACAGTACTTGTTAGAACTGTATGGAAAGATAACAAGTGATTATAACTGAAAATGTGAATAGTCCAATAAAACACAAGTATGATCAAAGCTGTGAGAAAAGCAATTAAGCTGTTTTGACACTTGACTGATATGTTGAATGTGTGAGACATTTAAACTATGTCCATGAGCAATTCTGTTTACAGGGCACCTACCAGCACAGATTTCTTTCATCTCACCATACAAAGCAAAAAAGGAAATATTTTGAGAAACAGTGTCACAGGATTATTCAGATTTATTTTGCTACACTTTCTTAGACTATGTGCACTTTATATTTCTATGGGAATGACACCTTTTAACTTATGAATAATTGGAAGATTTATTGTAAACACAGGGTGGAAAAGTAGCTCCCGAGCTCACATAGTTTCCTTTTGGAGAAACATCTTTATGTAAATAACTGAGTTACTCAATATGCAAGCCTATCAAGATAACTGTAAGCTTTATTCTTTCCAGGCTACAGGGAAAAATTATAAATAGCTTTTTTAGTATCTAAATCCAAGACATAAACTGGGTCCTGAAGGGTTTGTAAGTCCAATACAATTCAATAACAATTTAATTGTGGCAAGCATCAAACTCAATTGCATCATACATCAGTCTGAGATGTAACGTTAAGAACAACTGTAAGGTGATAAAGAGGACACAGTTATTCCTAATTGTTAGCACGTTTTTGATGCAAGAGCCTAACTGCAGGATCACAAGGGGGTTTGCATTAATTCCAGTGAGATCAGGATTTCATGCCTATCACTCAAATGCTCTACTCTTGTTTTTAAAGTTACTCCATGAGGGTGTTTGACAGGAAATACAAACAGATGGTAGCAAATAAGAGCAAGACGTGATTTCAATGTTTTTGCAAGTGTGAGGCAGGGCTTCAGCTGCAGACATTTCCAGGGAAACTCTGAATGAAATGTCCCATTCTCTGACATTGCAAAGGCAGCTCTGCATGGCTGAGCCCCTTATGCTGAGCACAGGACAAACTCCTCTGGCACCGAATTAACAGGCAAGCAGAGGTGGCACTACAGAGTAAGCTCTGAGTAGAAGATTCCTAACTTGCTGTCCTGAAGAGCTGGTGCTTTGAAACACAGGAAGATAAAAGTTCCAGAGAAAAACCCCACCAAATCATCAGCCAATAAAATCCAGTGGCCCCTATTCCTGTATGCTTGTTGTTTCTGAAGGAGTAAAATAGTGATGAAAAAATAACATTTCCTTTGTGGAAAGGAAATGGGGAAAGGTTAGGGAAAAGGCTGGTATCCTGCCTTGTCATCTACACCAGTTCTGACTGCTTTCTGCTCTCATTGCTCCTCTGCACTAAGGAGTAGTGGAAAAGGGCAAAAAGAGGCAAATACGTTTCAGGTTGTTCTGCCCTAATGCCATGCCAGAGCAGTGTGGAAGTGGGCAATCTTGTTCCAAGAAACTGCAGGACAGAGTGCTATGACATGGCAAGATGAACACATTTAGTACATTCAATTTAGCTAAAGACATACTGACAAATCTAAATAAAAACCTTCACAGATCCTGTTAGAGGCTACATTACCCACAGCTGGAGTCTCAGGTCTTGAGCAACAACCAGAGCACACTGAAGACAAAAGAAGAGAGAAAGATAGGGAAAAACTAGGCACAAGGCACCACTGATGCAAAAGAACTTACATTCTATGAAGCCACACAACTCAAATACCCCCTTGTAAGCCTTGGAAATGGAGAGATGGAGATACAAGTGCAAACTTGATGGTTTGGAATAAAACCAAAAGCTGAACTAGCCTTCAAGAAAGCTGTCAGGGCTCTCCCTTCTCTCATAAAGCCTAAAACACTCCAGGGCCTGTTCTGCTGCCATTTGTGCCATGTGGAGCTTGGCTTTGGGTGTCATAAGTCACCAGTCACTGCCAGCTTCTGCAGACATGGGCAAATCTCACTATTTCTTTGTGAGACAAGGACAACATTGCCTCCAGAAGGCATGAATGAAAATTAGAAGATTACAGCCATTCTTGCCTAGAAAAGCTTACATACATCCACCATGGGCAAAATGTGCACCACACTGAGCTCAGTGAGAACTCTGGAGGGTGCTGCAAGGACAGGCTGTGCAGGACACATTCCAAGGTGATCATTTCTCTGACGCACCAACTCCCTCAGCTCCTCCCAGGACTTGGGTGACTAGAACTGCACTTCAGCCTTGCAGGGCAGAATTGGATATTTGTTTGCCACCCCATTCCTGGCTAATCTCAATGACCATCTGCCCAGTTCACTTTTTATGCTCTTCTCCACTCCATTATTCATCCCCTGGCAGCTCCCATTCAGTTTTCTCTCCTCAGCTTCCTTCCTTTCCTGTTTTCCTTTTGTGCTTCATCATGTTCTCCAGGCTTCTACTTCTTCACATCCCTCCAGCACGTATTTGAGTATCCATCCCTCCCCTCCAGCAGCATTTCCAAATTTCTTATAACATCTTGGCTAACTTCTCAAAATACTGCCTCAACGTACTGCTCCCACCAGTATCCTGATCATTTCATGTTCACACCACCCTGCCTGGCCCCTGTCAGGAGTAGCCCACTACCTTATTTCTCAACATCAACCAGCTCACCTCCAGCCTTTTAGGAACAACACCCTCTTGCCAACCCTAGGCATTAAGCAGTCCTCATAGCAACTTGAAATACAGAGGTTAAAAAACAAACAAACAAACAAAAACAAAAAAAAAAAAAAAAAAAAAAAAAAAAAAAAAAAAAAAAAAAAAAAAAAAAAAAAAAAAAAAAAAAAAAAAAAAAAAAAAAAAAAAAAAAAAAAAAAAAAAAAAAAAAAAAAAAAAAAAAAAAAAAAAAAAAAAAAAAAAAAAAAAAAAAAAAAAAAAAAAAAAAAAAAAAAAAAAAAAAAAAAAAAAAAAAAAAAAAAAAAAAAAAAAAAAAAAAAAAAAAAAAAAAAAAAAAAAAAAAAAAAAAAAAAAAAAAAAAAAAAAAAAAAAAAAAAAAAAAAAAAAAAAAAAAAAAAAAAAAAAAAAAAAAAAAAAAAAAAAAAAAAAAAAAAAAAAAAAAAAAAAAAAAAAAAAAAAAAAAAAAAAAAAAAAAAAAAAAAAAAAAAAAAAAAAAAAAAAAAAAAAAAAAAAAAAAAAAAAAAAAAAAAAAAAAAAAAAAAAAAAAAAAAAAAAAAAAAAAAAAAAAAAAAAAAAAAAAAAAAAAAAAAAAAAAAAAAAAAAAAAAAAAAAAAAAAAAAAAAAAAAAAAAAAAAAAAAAAAAACAAAAAACCCCACCAAAACAAAACTAACAAAAAGTCACTGTAGAACGATTTTTTTTTGTTTTTTGAGCCTCATACTGAATTTTTACATGTTCAGAACATGAAAGCATGAGAATGCTTTCACTTGTTAATTAAAAATGAAATTAATTTTTTCTAGATAGTATCATAATTGGCATTGCCAAAACTAATATGAAAAAAATCATAACTCCCTAACTTTTCAGAAAAGGAAATCACCTTTGTATTCTGTTGCAATTGCACCTGGGACCTGCCAACAGAATTAGTACAAATGCTGGCAACAGCAACACCATCACCTGTCTTTGATTTCTTGCAGCTTGTTTGAAATTAGGGTTACATTGTGTCTCAGAGTTTAGAGGAACAATTGTGTGAGTAGGAGTCACACTATTTTCATTATAAGAAAGGGTAATGAGCACCCTGGATTGTGCTGCTTCAGCAGAATGAAGAAGCAAGTTAGTTTCAAACACTAATTAATGCCAGGAATTGGAGGGAGCAGGTTTCGTGGAGACAGTATTTTTGGTCATCTTTATTTTACTACACTACTGAAACAATTTTTGTCACAAATCACATGGAAACAAAAGTTATCCTACTAGGATATAAAAAAACCAATTCTTCCAAGATGTGTTTACACTGCTTCCACATCCATCACCAAGCAAACATAAGACCTTAAGCTAAAACACTTGAAACAAGCTGCTAAGAATTTAGCTCAGCCTCTATACCTTCATTTCTTCACCATTTCTTATGTAAAGTGATAAAATACTTCTGAGACTTGTAGCAGTTACATTGACAGGTACCACAAGGATCAAATCTATTACATTTCACTGGCAAATAATGGCAACATGCTGAGAAATACGTGATTGCATTTACTCCGTTATAATCCCTTTTAGATGCTGTATCTGTGGTGATGTCTTTTTAATAAAGCCTGGCTCCTGGTTCTCTTTAAAGTCGACAGTAAAACTTCCCTATGTGCCATTGAGGGCAGATCCAGGCCTAAGTTCACAGAAATAAAATTAAGGAGAGCTTAAACAGCACTGCTCACATGTGCTGGGCTTGAAAGAAATTTAAGAGCAAACCAGTTGAGTTTCAGGCTGGAAGAGATCAGTGAAAGTTTCACTGAAGCAACAGGACAGATCTGCTGTTGCCGAAAGCAAGCAGAGGCAGAAACACAGAGCTGAACATAGGCACACATGCATAGCATTGTTATTATAGAATTAGGTTATATTAATAATTGGGTCACTCCAGCCCTTTCTGCAGCAGATAATCAGAGGAAAACACCAGTACTGCAGGTATTTCAGTTATCCCAGTGCATGAGTAACAGATATATTTGCCATCAAATCACTGAAATTTAGTGCAGGTTTAATAGAAAGATAATTGTGGAAAGAGTTGATTTAATATTAACAACGGTGTAACACAGCAGCACATTTGGGAGAGGAGCAGTCAAAGTACACTGAGCTGTGTTTGGTGGTACCAGAAAAAAGGCATGAAGTACAGAGTGCCATCATCCACAGAGAGCACAGGGACAAGAATTTGGATTCAAATTAGTAGGTCTTAAAGTAGAAATGAGGAGAACAGAGTCATCTGGTTATTTTAATGGACCACAAGTTGACTATGAACTGCAGATATGCATATATGAAAAAATATATTGGAATTCATTAATGTTTCCCTGAAAAGGAATTATGAAATTTATTAAAAGGTCACTCATGAGACTTTGTGCTGAGTATTGTGTGCTGTTCTGGTCATAGAAAGCTGGAAAACATGTTACCAGAGCAGTAGAAAGTAGACTGGAAAACAGTTTGACTTGCTTAGCCTAGAATTAAATAAGACTCATCGGGGAGTCTAAAAGACTACAGTTGCTCAAAATCAATAATAGGGAAGAAGGATCATTTAAATGAAAAACAATGTCACTCCAGTACTGAGTGGTGTAAAACAGGAATAAAACTAGGTTCAAAATGAGAAAAATATTCCAGATCAGTCAACTTCTTGAGACACAAAGAGCAAAGTATCCCTCTGCTTTTAAAGTGGTAAGGTGAGCTTACCACCTACTGGTCTTAGGCTTGAAGAACTTTGCTAGTCACATGTTTCTAAAAGGGGTAAATTTAAAAAGATCAGAGTTCCTGAGTAATAAAAAACTGCCTGGAAAACAGAATTAAGGAAGTTAAGTGATTGAACTGAGACAATCTAATACACTTGTCCAGAGCTTTGGCATGTCTTAGTTTTAAGCTCTCAAATCATAGAATTCTGGTTTAGTTACAACTTCAGACATAAAGTTGAGTTTATATAGTTTTGATGAAAGACAGCAGTAAACTAACCAAGACTACATGGGTGATGATTTATCTGGTGGACTGAATGCATAAGGTAAATTCAGACAGTGAAACACATTTTTACTGGAGTTCAATAATGCTGTTTTGGAGTAGGACTGAAATTCTTTGTAGTTTTACTTTCATAACACTGCCCAGCTGGAATTTCCATTTCAGTGATTATAATACAAAGCTTTACAGTGGTATTTTAACTGTTCATTTTAGATGGTTTTCACACGGAGAAGTTTACTTGAATACCAGATATACTATAAACATACGGAACATCTGGTAATTAAGTATAGTGCACAGTAATCTCCATAAAGCCCATATCTATGGTGAAATCTTTTTAATAAATAGTTGATAATGGAATGAAGCTATTAAAAGAATTACAGCACACATGGTGAAGTACAGCCATTATTAATCCCAGAGCATGAATAAAAGCTTTTAACTGTCCATTTCACCAAGAATCTTTAAGACAAGCCTATTCTGAAATGAGTGTCTGCATAGAAATATCCCATTTGCAACAGGGGGAAAAAAAAAGACTCCATAATTCTACCAAATATTTTCCTAACTATTAAAAAACCCAGTGAGTTCTGTACCACTCTCCAACTGTTCATGCCCCACTTCATGGCAGCACAACCTCAATAGGGTGTCTAAGGCAGCCAGGACACCAGTGGGAGTGGAGGCTCACCACTACCTTACCCCCTTTTAAGAAATACAGTTGAAACAGTTTATGTCCATCATTTGGGGTGCCCATTCACCCTTGGCAACAGAGAAGTTTTCTTCTCTGAGCAGAGTGAGAACACACCTGAAAAATGGAGCAACCACCTCTCCTGGTTTAAGATTTCTTCAGAGGACTCTGGCATTGTATATACATGGATTCATTTATCCATTATTAACAAAGTGGAGATCCCAGTCTTTAAGCTCAGTTCACTGATACTTCACAATATCCCAAACAAGTCATGGTGACCCCAGCCCTTAAGTTGCATTACCTAATTGCCTCCTATACATTGTTTCAAGAAACACCCATCAGAATAAAACAATTAACAGCACCTTTTTGTACCTTCCCTTCTACCAAATGGAGAAAGAAACACAAGCCCTAACTTTTTTTAATAGCAATTTTTTTCTCTTGCATTTGATCAGTGATGCTTATTCTTAAGTCAAGGCTAAAGTCAACATCCACCTTGAGCTATTAGGTTGGAAAGAAGGCATGTCTTCAGATTTACTGGGCTGTCTGTTTATACTACTGGATATTTTTCACCCTCAGCTTTTCCAATGACTACTTAAGGCCTCCTGTACTTTTCCCAGAAGTGCTAGTACATTGTTTAAATCACTGGTATGACTCATTAGCTTATTCTGTATTTTAGCCAGTTAAGTTCCTCTACCTTATACTCCTCTGTTTTCATTTATTATTCTTTTTCTTCCATAAACCAATGTCAAACCACCTTGTGCAGCTGGTTGACAGTTGTCAAGCAAGACGTGAATTCATGCCAGCAAACATCAACACCATGCCCCACGCTACACAGAACTGCTGCTGTGGCACCACTTCCCTGGGTATGCCCAGTTTTCAGCTGTAAATCATTCTGTTTCACACAGCTCTGAACAGGGACTGAAAAAAATCAGTCAGTATTCTGCTATTGGCATTTATCAAAGACCCCCTCACAGTTGTTCACCTCTGATGAATGAGATCAAACAGGTGACTTAATTTCTTCTGTCAATTTCTCCACCTGGTCCCCCTTCACAACTAATGCAGTTTGCCACTGTATTCCATACATCATATTCACTCCTTCTCTGTTAAGTCTTTGAGTCTCCTTACAAGTGTATCTTTATGGGTCTGTGCCTCCAACAATATAGGCCCAGGTTTTTATAGCAAAACATCAAAATCAAAGCACAGGAATATTTTTCAAATATACTGAATAACAACTTTCAATAAATTCAGCAGGTATTCACCAAACCTGATTTAAAACATGGGAATCCAATTTTACATATCTGAGTTCAAAAGTACTGGTCTTAATTATCTTTGAACCTTCTTTGATCCATTCCCCATACAAAAGAACCTTCCTGTTTTTCAGGTGCTGATCTACCCAGCTGCACAAACAAAGCAAAGCTGTCACAAACCTGGACTTGTTTGGCAAGCAATTTGTACAGGGAGAATGACAGAAAAGGAAGTATTTCATGAGGATTTCAAGCTCCAGTCAGCTCAGTGTATCCTTGCTTGTGCTTGAGCACATGTGTCTGGCAAACGACTCTGGAAGCTCACAGAAGGTGCAGCAGGTGTTAAACTCTTAAAATGAACAAGGATTTTAGTAGCTACATGAGAATAGTGCAACATGAAGTGTTATTTCACTACCAGCTCCAGATGTGTAATGGGCTTTCTGAAAAAAACTAAATACATTTATTAGAATATAAATATGTTCAAGGAATAATTCCAAAATATTATGAATTGTTGGTGCCAATTTCTATATTTGATTTCTAAAGCTCAGTCATTACTCTTCTGAATAGAAGAAATTTTCTTTTTCCCTTTTTATTTTAGAATATTTTTATGAGAACTATCATAAAAGTCAGTATACCCTAGAGTTGCCTTCTGAGTATCAATTGAATTTCTTCTTATTAGAAAAATGGACACTCATCTTCTAACAATCTGAAAAAACCCAAATCTCTGTAGCCACTGACACCAAATTAAGTTTCAATTGCCATTAAAAAGAAAAAAAAAAACAAAGCAAACCAGGATTTGGAGTGTTGTAAGAATCGCTGACTATATTTGGAACATACATGGTTCCAAGTCCATGAAAAGTGCAATCTTGTCCATTAAAAAAGTCTTCCTATTCTCTTGAGGGCTCCTTATGTGTGCTGCACATGCAGGACTGCAGGCCGGTCCTGTCATTACTTTGCATTGACCTGAAAGAATTTAACTTCTCTGTGGATGATGGCAATAAACACAATCCACTATCTGAGTATTAAGACATGCCTTACAAGGCCTGAACGTTGGTGCCTTCCTACAGCCACCACAACCCCCACACACATCAGAGACAGCAAACAATGAGCCCCAAGCACAGAGCACCTGGGTAGTTGTTCTGTGGGAACCACCTTGCAGGAGGCTTTTCAGGTGAGATACACTGCTGTAATAAGGTACCTCACAACTGCCCTATGAAGACAGCTGTCACACATTATACTTCAGTGTGGCACTTTTCATATACTAAACTAAAGCTGTAACAATGCCACAGGATGGATGTGCATACAGAATTGTCAATATGAGCTGTGAACTAAGTGGAATAGTAGTGAGAGAAAAATCAGGCACTAGACATACAACCCTAAATGAAAGGCTACTTCAAGGAACTCTTATAAAGAGGAGGGTGTATGGCTTACTATATAAGAAATTCAGTGGCACTATACATGAGTCAATTTTTTTCTGAAAATATTAAGACAGCAAGCAAGACTTCCATTTATTGTGAATCACAGTTGCTCAGATGACTTCTCATCCACTTTTTAGCCAATTTGGGCTCTAACCTTGGAGGGATTTTTCTTTCTAGGGGTGGCAAGACTGCATGGACAAGAGTTGCACAGGTAAGTCCACTGTCTTACCTAATCAACACACTACAATGTGTAAAAATGTTTTATGAAGAAATATTTAGATACTAAAATAAATGTGCAGGGGAGAGGGAGAGTATACGCTCCCAGAAACTTGACTCCAGTAGAAAATATTTTCCTCAGTTTAAGCTGAAATGCTGCCTTTTCATGGGAAGATCTACTGTTACACATTTTTTTCTACTATACATCTGCATAGAAATCTCTGGCTTTGGTGATTTGATCTAATAAGGTCATAACAACTAAATAGTTGCCTAACTAGAATAAGCAGTGTCTCAAAGTACTAGAAGTATCTTGCCATCATCCCCTTCCTCTTCCGACAGACGTAGGCATTTATACTGAAATAAAGTGGCAACAATATCCTAAATCCTGAACTAGGCTCTTACTGTGCAGTGTCCTATGCAAAACCAGAACAAAAGGCCCACTCAAAAGGCTTCTTTAAAGCATGCAATTTCAGAAGATAATGTGAAAGTTTTAGTTCCTATAGAATAAATCCAACCCAGAGTGAACAGGAAGGCAAGGGGTGAGAGGTGCCATGGATGGAGCTCCATTAGAAAGGTACCTGTGGTTACTGTGCAGGGCAAGAGGGACAGAACCCAGTTCTGCCTGTGCAGTACAAGACACCTTCCTAAGAGGGAAAGTCTTACATCCCATGGGAAGGAGCTGGAGAGGTTGTAACACAGCACTAGGAGATTCCCCTCCGTTACCGGGGGGCAAAGTGCACATATGACATTGTTTACTTGGTCAAGTAAGTGAGGTCTCAGACTTACTTATGTGCCTCAAAAGCCTCTTTGTTTAATGCAGATTAAAGAAGTACTAGTTGCCTCAGGCAAGTTTGGCTTCTCAGGGACAGACAAACAGCAAGGACAGAGCTGTACACTACAGGCCTATCCTTAGTATAAAAAGGTACCAGTAGGGTCTTCTCTAGGCCTGGACAACAATCTCTTGTCAATTAACTATGATGTTATCCAATTTACAGGCAGTTAAGGAACCAGCTACATTGCACTGCTACCAGATGTCAGGTTAGTGAATTTTTCATGGGTCACATGGAGGAAGTTGAGAAAGTCTGAAAGAAAAATCATTTCCCTTCTGTGAACAATGCAAATAACATATATATATATATATATATATATATAATATATGCTGTTTGTTCCCCTCCTAAATAAACCAGCTCACCTTCAAAATAAACACCTCACCATACAAACCGTTCAAGTGCATGACTGAAAAGCATCTTAAATACATTTTCACATCATTCAAGTAAAGTCTTTAGCACTTCTGAACACATGATTCTTTACATTAGTGCATAACCTTCCTTGTAACTTATAATTCAAAACATCTAAAACATTAAAAGAAATAATTCCATACTGGCTTTTTAGTGATCTGTGTATGTGAAACACAATGTATCTCCCAGCTCCCAATGCCGTTGTACCTTATGCCCTCAAATAGGGATTCCTTAAGTACAAGCCTGATGCCACCAACTGAAACAGTTCATATCTGGGTATCAAGTATCCACTTTCTCAAAGTATTAAATGCATATTTCTGCCCCCCACCCCAGCAAATCACAACATATAAGTTTGTTATAGTTCATCAGGAGCAACAGGTTTAAAAAGGCCTGTAATCACAATGAAGAACAGCAAAATATATTTGCTAATTTATCTCTTCATCAGTAGTAAAACAATAACAAAGTAAAAAGCAGCTGTTCTCTTGCAGTGAAACCTCTTGCTTAAATCACCAAACTAACATTTCATACCTGATTTTGTCTTTCTCCTCTATCACCAAATTCATGAACACGGTAAAACTTCAGTTATCACTGCCTTTGTAATCTGCCCATACAGGTGCAGAAATCCCCAGCTGCAGTAACTCAAGAGGCTTCAAGGAATTGCAATAATAGCTAACTGCTTTTATAAAAATTAGATTGGTTTTTCTGGTACTTTTCATACCTGACTTGAGAATTCCATTAGTTTGTCATTCTTTCACCTGTGAAACAGTCTCTCCTTCCTCACATGCCCCTGCACTCCCTGAGCTGCTGCTGTTCAGGCTAGAGACCACATTCAGCATCATCCTTACAAGCTTTAGTCTGCTACAGCACCACTCATAGTGCACACGAACTGCTCAGCACATCAGTAGCACTGTTATGCCCCTTAAAACCTTGCTCTGTACTCTCTGCCAGATCTGTGTCCTGGGTGGCCTTCCTGCCAATAATTCAAAAGGACTTTTGACAAGGCAGCATTTAAGCAGGGCGGAGCTCAGCAATACGAGATGACAGGTGGTGCATTGTTGGGTGATTACCACATGCCTCAGGTGGCAGCAAGAGGCCAAAGTGCAAGCGACTTCAAGCACCCAGCAAGTACAGTAATCCCCCTACCACGCACTGCTTGGGTCTGCATCCTGATGGGAACATCAGGGAAATAAATCAGTCATCTGCACTTAAAGGGCATTATGGGAACAAATACTATTGTTAAACAGTTCATTCAGAAACAGTCCATGTATCAGAGAAGATGCTGAATGATGCCTTTTTTTGTTATGCCTGTCCACAATCTGTGATTGTCTATTGACACAATTAACAAGAAACACTCCTCTCTCTTCCTTGCAAGAAACAAAAAGGTGTCACGTGTTTCATCCTGGCCCCCCAAAAAACCAAGCACAGAACACCTCCAGACGAGGACCTGCTGCCCTTAAGAAGGTGACCCATGAAAACGCAGGTGTTAATCTAAGCCTCCAGGCACAGCTGGATTAGCAACTCATACAGTTGGTTTTGCTTCAAAAGAGAGATGAGCAATGGGTGCCTTAGTGCAGTGTCATGACAGCTTTGCACCTATCCAAGGACAGCTATCCCTCCTCTGTGCTCACACCGCACACCAGGATTTGGGCCTGGGGCTTTTTTCACAGTCTGAGTGCATAATTAGAAAGTGCCTGTAAGGTGCTGGGCAAGCTACTGAAGTCTTTAAATAACAGTAAAAAGAGCATATACTCTGCAGGGATGGTATTCAAACAGTTGATGCCTCTGTTTCTAGATGTAGAAGCCTGTGTATGGGAGTTACCATATTACTTACAGATGTGAAGCTGATGTTAACTGAGGAGGGTTAGGAGACCCCTCCTACGTGGGCCCCTGCGGTATAGGGTGCTGTATGACACAACCCCCTCCATACCACCATGGTCCCGCAAAGGATTCCCCTCCAGAACACACTTTTGGAAACAGCTGCAACAATTTCCTTGCTGTGAAGGAATGTAGGATTTTAAACCTTTTTGATTCTGTCCTGTGCTGAGATTTATTCTGTTTAGCTCTGACTGGTTGTGTGAGGCTGGGTTTCCTGCCTCCATAAAGGCCAGCTCAAAGCTGACACCTCTCCCTGTCTGCCTCACACACAGGTATGGGAACTGAGCACTCAAAAGCCTCTTTCACATGTAATCATGTCAAACACAGCCAAGCCCCCCACCTTGCACACCCCACAGAGGAATCAGAGCACGCAGTTCCGTCATGGCTGCTTAGTCAGGCAAGCCAGCTTGTTGTGGACAGCTGACAGATGCTGCTGGAAGCTCAATTAATTACCCACCAGGATGGTTGTTCTGTTGAAGAGATGGTGTTAACATTGTTTAAGTGTGGCCTTGGTGACCCCCGTACTGCAGAATGCCTGTGCCCTGGGACAGCAGTCCAGCCCCTCTCTGCGTGGGCACCCTGCCATCTGAACAGGCAGCCAGGAGCCCTCCACACACCTGGATTCAGGGTGGATACTTGGAGTGACATTAATAGTGGGAATTGCCCACATGTCCCTTCACCCCAAGTTCCTAAATCAAGCTTCATGTGTCAGTGTGTTTAAGGAATCTGCATCAATGAAATGAGACCAATGAAGAGGGACTACAAGGATCACGTGTAAAATGCAACCTCTCTGTCTCTCTCATACCTACCAACACACCTTTGGCAATGAGAAATAGTAAAAAAAACTTCTCCAGGAGGTAGGATTGCTTTATTTTCAATTGCTAATCCTAGTTATATTTGCAATGAGGCAAGTGCTTGTCCATGCCCATGATATGCAGTGTTCAAGAAAGAGTTTGCCCTTCCCATATAATCCAGGGAAACAGGAGTTCGGGGAACTGCAAAGGGTGCTTTTGATGTTCTGAGCCCTCAAATGCCACTGTCTTAAACTCTGAAAAGCATTTTTATCTTTTGGGAAGGAATGATGTGAGAGGAATAGGGCTTGCTGTGCAAAAGAATCTCTGAAGCCCTTTAGGACTTTCCTTTGTAGTGCTGCTAATTATCTCTATTAGATTTATGCTCATTCAAATCACATTTGAAGTTCATCTCCCGACAGGAAAGTTAAAGAAATAGATTTGATACAACAGATGGACATCCAGGGATGTGTGGAGAAGGCAGTAAGGCCTGTTAGCAGACAGGAGATAGATGAACCTGTGTTGCTTTTCTCCACTATGAGACTTCTTGGTGGAATCATGCAGCGGCTGGACCTCTGTGAAGCACAAGGCTGTTCTTCCAGTGCTCCTGCAAATATATTCCTAGAGGTTCTTCCTCTCCTGTGTTTAGGACCACGTGCAACCCTGGATCTACACTTTAGCTAAGCAAACACATACATTCACAGAAAATTAGCTTCCACCTGCATCAGGCCTCGTGGAATTTTCCAGGAAACCTGGGCAGAGTTTTGTGTTTCTAATAAAACCAAAACAGTTTTTAAATCCAGCTTCAAGCTTCATTGCAAATATTTCTCACAGCCCTCTGTAGCAGGAATAATTACTGTCCTTATTTATCGGGTAGATTATACAAATTCCCTAGTAAGTAAATTGTAGGATTAAGGTTAATGTGCTAGATTAAACTGACAGATTGATTTACTTCGTCTGAGAAGGAAAGGCGAAAGGATGGTGACCTATCATGTGTATTAATTCAACATTTAGCCCTGCCTCAGCTCCAGAGATTATCTCTGCAAATGCCAGGTCTCAGTCTACATTCCAGTGCAGTACTGCATACACAGAAGTTCTGTTGTCTTCAGTATTTTATCTGTTCAGCTCCTGATTTTTCAGATGGTAATGTGATGTACTTTCACAGTGGCTTCCCCCTGGAGTTTCAGAGGGCTTACACAGAACGACACCTGCATTCACCCCACAGAGTGGTACTTATCCTCATGTTACAAGTATTCACTCTGACACAGAGATTAATGCCAGTTTTATTCTATGACTTGTCTGGATGAAGTGCACAATTTGTGCATGATTCAGAGTCACTGGATTCTTTGGGAGTCCCTTAGAGTGATTTTCCTTGTTGTAAAAGCCACAGTCCAGTCTATGAAAATGTCCCAGACTGTACATACTTCAGAGCAAGGTGGCCACTTGCGTTTCCTGCTACTTTCTGATACTGACAGTGGTATTGTGATCAAGTTGCCTGAGGGCTGATGCTGCAGCTGAGGACAGGAATGGAAAGACAAGCAGGGATCTTCCCTTCTGTGAGGTCTGTACCATCAGTGTGTGTAGCCCAAATGGGGCTGGGCAGCCTCACTTTTCAAGTGAGCGTTCTTGCCTGCTTTCCTGCATCCCATTCCCCATCAGTAAGCAGGTTGCATCCAAGAGCACTGCCTGAGCACATGTATGCTCCCGAGTAGCACAGACTGCCCCGAGCTGCCCAAGCAGACCATTTGCTGCAAAGTAGCATAGTATATTTTGTGGGACTACTGAGGTGGAGACTTCTGGAAATATATTGTGTGTCCATCCTTGCACCACTTAACTATGCGGTGAACAGGGGACAGAGAAACAGATACCAGTTGGAGAAGCAACTTCCCACAAACAAGGGATGTGGCAGAAGAAGGACTCTGGGCTCTGGAAAACTGACCTCCAATGCCTAAAGTCCTAGTGTTAGTGCTGTGAGCTCTTCAACATGGGATGTGGTAATGCACCAAAACAGGCAACACTATCAAACACAGACTTGTCTTTCCTCACTGCAGCACTAGTGTCATCCTTCCCTACTCCTGTAACCCTCCCAGAGGAACTTGGAAAAACTGTCTAGGTGCAAATGCCACCTATGTTTGCACAGCAGGTTGAGAACAGGGCTGGGATTTACCTCAAACCCCGTGACATGACCATCTCTCTGTTCTACTCCCTTCAAATAGAAGTTTTGTCCCCCTATGCTGGCCTCAACAGGTTTCTATATTTTTCTATCCTTATTTTAAGAGGCCTGCAGAAGAAATGTATAGATTACAGATGTGGTGCTCCTCGTCTTAGCTAAGTTTCCAATAGGGATAGTTGTTCTGGGACAGAATCCCAGCCCCGTCATTTGCTGCTCGCCTGCCAAAGGGGACTGCAGGCATTGCCAGTGCTCTGCTTGACTGAGCTTGAACAGTTCACAGCATCTGAGGCAGGGGAGGAAAATTCCATGGTGAAATAGCTGTTTTAAAGTGCTGTATCCCACAGTGACAGCAGAGTGTTTGCTAATACTAATGCAGTTTTCAGAGAGAGACTTTAAGTTCAATTTTCAGAATGTATTTCTGCTTGAGAGAGGGCCAGGATTAAACCCCTTTTCAGTTCAAAACTTCAGTGAACTTTCAACAGAAAACCAATTCTAGTTTCACAGCTGATGTTAGTTTTGCAAGATATGACTAGTTAAGAAGAGGAGGAGGAAGAGATTCTAGTGACACATCCAGCTACTCTTCTCCATGTATAGAGATCGTATAGGCCTGTCCCTCAGTCAGCAGTGGGATTTCTCTTGTCTGAAACAAAGAGAAAAAAGAAATATAGGAAGTGACCCTGAAAAACATAAAATTTCTTCAGAAATTTATTTGTAAGCACAATTTGCATTTTATAATATGTAGCATATGTTCAAAACTCCCCTCCATTTACGTGTGATTTTTGTAGATAATAGGATATATAGAGGTACTCCAAAAAAACTAAAAATCCCAAAAGCAAAGGACCAGAATGACAGTATCTATCAGAAAACCTGATAAAGACCATTTTAAAGGGCCAGTATAAACTTCTTTTCATCAAGATACTAAAAAAGGAAATAATTCTACCCAGAGAGTTGGATCCTACAGAATGGTCTTTGTTTGCAGGGGTCAAATAGTCACAGCATTTTGATGTGCTTACGTCTGATAACTCCCAGTAGAGATAAACATATTTAGTGCTTGAAATATAAGTTAACACTGGACATACTAAACATATGACAAGAGATTTATTAGAAAGAACATTAAAGACTATTATTAGCCCCAGCTGCAAATATCCATCAGGAAGGACTGGCTGTGTGTGAGCCAATTGTCTTCAGAATGGTGGGCCTTTCTAGAAACCCTCTGCAGTGGATTTCTTTCCACTGATTTCAGCAGCCTTTGGGTCTTTTAGTAGAAAGATATTTAATTTAATACCGAGAAGAAGGACTGAAAAGCCAGACACCAACATTTGCTTTGCTTCATCTTTCATATTTAGCCCATGCTGTTGATGGTTAAAACTTGTTACTTGTTTATCTTTTACATTTAGGCAACTTCTTAATAACTACATAGCCCCTCCAGAGGAGCACTGCTGCCTCTCATCAGTACTGCAGTCTCAACATGGGAATAATGACAACTATTCTCAGAAGACAGCAGGCTGACTGGGATACACTGAGTAGTCCAGAAGCTCCCACTAAGTTCATAAATAATGCTTCATGCCAGGTAGGGGGAAGAATCTGGCCTTGCTGTTCTTGATGAACAAGCTGAGTAATTCACAGTTTCAGCCTCTCATTCATAACTGGTACAGACAGTGAATCTGGAAGGGTGGATGAAAAGGCTTGTCTTCCAGTGCCTGCAAGTAACACAAATGGACATATCTAATTGGCATATTATTGCTGTACAGTGCTTTCTGGGTCTGGTGTCACAGCTTATGGCAGTTTGGGGCTGATGCTTCATGTTCTTGTAAAATGTCAAGTTACATTAGGTCAGTAATCTCTTGTACTACAGTATAAGACAAAGCCACTGAATGAATACAGAATAGAAGTATTTTTAGTTGTTCTTTTTCCCTGGGAAATCCACCTGGCTCTTGGCTCTCTATGTTGAGACACTGTAAGGTGAAAAAGAGAGTAAGAACAACAATTATGTAGAAAAGTTCAGAATCTTCAATGGCTTGCAAAAATATATACTTAGGGATTTGCAGTCCACCCAGGAAATTCTGCATGTTGAATCACCACACCACTGAAAGCCGGTGTTTTAACTGCTGGGTGAAGTGCATAGGTATGTGCCAAACTGTTGAAAGATCAGCTGCAGTACTGTTACCACAATGATATCCAAGCCACAAATCCTCTTGTTGAAATAGGTTATTCATAAACTGCTTCTATGATAATCTATCTGTGAAGTTAGCTGGGCTTTTGGGGAAAAAAAGAAAAGAACATCTGATGTTCTTCTCAGCATTAACTCACTGCCATTAAATGAGATATTGTAACATTTTAAATGTGCACATATTTCCTATTCATTTCTAGCCATTCTGTAAGGCTGATTCTGTAAAACAGCTGTGACCTCACTGATACTGCCATGATCTAAGCATGCAGTCATCTTCAGGGGGAGCCTCACTGAGTCACAGAGGATCTCACCTTGCTCCACAGACAATAATTCAGGTTGGAAGGGACCTCAGTCCAACCTGTTGCTTGATGCAGGGACAACTGTGCAGTAATACTAGGTTGCTCAGCTGGGTCTTAAAAGCCTCTGAGCATGGAGGCTGCACAGCCTCTCAGTCTAGCCTCTTCCACTGCCTTTTGGTACAAAAAGTGGGGGGTTAAATCCAGCATGAACATTGTTGGTTTCAAGTTAGGCCCTTTTTCTCTCATCCTCCTACCACACACCCCTGTGAACAGCCTGCCTCATTTCAAAGAGAAAGCCAATTCAGCATACTTGCTACCAAGATCTTCATAACTTCTCACAAAGTTCCACTTCTACTATCACAGAACTCAAAATACACAATGATTCGTAAGTAAAATACACCTCAGAGCTCCAGAGACACCACCAGCAGTGAAGCAATGGCTAACACCTGTAGATGAGACCATGCCCTTGTATGCAAACACCATGTTTTAGGGACTAGGAGTTTGCTAAAGTAAATGTGGGCTGTTCAAGGCCAACTGGCCCCTGAGTCCAGGGTGCTCTTAAGCACTTTTCATCACCCATTATATATTGAGACACTGCAAGTTTTTTTCCCAGTTCAGCTGGTTCACATGTGACTCTGTCCTGATCAATGTCTTCTCCACCTGTGAAGATTTAAAAACTAAGAATCAGTTGCATAACATATAGCTTTTTTTTCTAAGGCTTATGCTAATCCAACCAAACCACTTCTGTGTGCCTTCATGAAGGTGAAAAACTGCTCCACAGATAATTTTCAAAGGAAGCTTGTACAACAGCTGGTGCTCTGTCACAGGCAAGGATAAGCACCGTCATGTAACATTTATTTCCTTATCTGAACAGTATCACTAAACTGATGGTACCCAGGTCAAGTCAGGAAGTTAAACTCCTTCCTTACATATGAACACAATGTTCCCACAGTGCTAAAAAGTGTGAAACAATGTGATGAAAGAACTGGCTGCTGGGATAGAGAGAAGTAGCTTTCTCCAGTCACATCGGGGTGATTTTTCAGAGGCATAAAGGACACTCATCTCCCACTAAGGATCAATGACCATTAGCCAGCCATGCTCACGCAGTGCCCTGCAAGCTCTAGAAAGGGGCATTCTGCATCTGTGCAAAGACAAAGCTCCACAGCGAGGTGTCTAATGCAGGGCTCAGCAGGTTGCCCACCTCATGTTCACACACTGGTTCCTGCAGCTGGCCAGGTCACAGTTATACACCAACATTCCAAGTATCTTCAGCAGGGGATGGCTCCTTCCCATTAGGTGGCAGAGAAGGGAACAGCCTGGAGCAGAAACCTACCTTTAGGAGTAATTGAAACATAACATCCAAGCTGGAGAGAGAAAGCCCCAGTGAGATCAGAGTTTTTGTATTGTTAGTTTTGTTGATTGTTAAACAATACCACAGATGTGCTGAACCATGAAACATACAAACATGCAAGAGAAAAGACATATTTTGTCAGTAAACTTTATGTAAATGTGGCACAAATATGAAAACAATAGTAAGGTTTAAATGAAAACATGGTCCGTTTTTTGTGGACAAAACAGCCAGTTTACTGTAATACCAGACTTTTGTACTAAATTAGTAGTTTTTCATTTATTCCATTGAATCTTCTTTTTTGACAGGACTAGTGAAATCTTTTCTTAATCACAACATGAGGAAGAGGAGTGTATTCCTAGCTGTCAGTCCTAACTCAGTGTCCCACCAGGAGCTGTGCAGTGAAGTTGTGGGGTGCAGAGACCCTCTTACCACCCTGCCTGGGACAGGACCGTCGTGGGCAGCAGCCAAGCCGAGCTACACCCATGGAGACACTGCGTCCTGCAGGGGCAGGCCAGTGTGTCCTGCTTGGCTTCCTTCTCACTATTCACTCTCTGCTGGTTTGCCCTACCAAAGCAACCAAGGTCACAGGAAAACACCATCGTGGCCCCTCAGTCCAGGCCAGATGTGCCGTAGGCGTACAGACCGGCCCAGGCTGCCATCAGTCAAACACAAATCTCCTAAGTATGTACCACTTCCTTCTGTCTGCCTTCAAGGGCTCCTCCAAATCTCTCTGCCTGCTTCGCCAGCTTAATGAAACATGAGAGGGCTCCACCAGATCAGAAACAGTGAGGGAACAGCAACTCACTACGAAGACATTTTCCTTTTTTTCTTTTTTTCCTCCCCAGAAATCAGTCAGGTTTGCATTACAGTACCTGCTTCACTTGTAAAAAGCTCAGACTGGGAAATTCTGTCTTCCAGGTTTTTAATTAGCCTCCTTGTGACTCCAGATGTGTCAGGACAGATGTTTTTGCAACCTTCAAGAAGGGCAAAATCACATCTGTTGAGGAAAGGCTGAGACTTCAGTTCAGCTTTATTGGAAAAGTTTTTGGGGATGAACAAGGTACTGATCCTATACTAAGGCAAGTGGTTTTGTTCAAAGATAGGTGCAGTTTCATCTCAGAAAACTAAGCACTCCCTGCAGTCTGTGAGTCTCAGGTTGTAGGTCTCTCTCAGAGGGAGACTGCAGGATGAAGGGGGGGCAAAAGTTGACCATCTGGACATGGGCAAAAAAGACTCTCTCTGCATTAATGATGATGCAGCTTTTGGGTCAGTGATGCAAAAACCCAGTAGAGGAGCAGGACATTGAACACCTCATTAATGTGGTCAGAATGAAGTGTTAGTTTTGTTAACTGTAGATGTTCCCACAGCCTTTACACAACAGCTAGTTGTAGACAGAATATCTAATCATACATACCCCAGAAAGGTGTCAGCTACCCTGAATTTTATTTGTATTTATATCTGCTGTACATATTTTTTTGCTGGAGTTTCAGAATATTTATTCTTTTGTCTGCACAAAGCACACTAACTTTGCTTTGCACTGGCAAAGCAAAGCACAAGGGGAAAAAGAAAAACAAGGCTGGGAAAGAATGTCTTATTCTCTTCAAGTTTTGCCATGATACCATTTAAAACAACCTTTGTGAGTCTTTAAATTTGTGTATATGTATATCCATTTGTTTATTTGCAAATGCATATAGAAAAATATAAGACAGAAGTGTCTTTGTCCTTCCCTCAACTACAAGGGGAGCTTAGATGGTGAGATCATCTGTCAACATCTATGCCATAAATGTTTAAATATGGACAGAGGAGAGTGTCATTGATTATCTGGTTCCTTTATTCTGCAGATTGCAGGCTGGATGAATGGTGGTTTCCCAGGAGCAGCAGGAACCCGGCAGTGAGCTGTCAGTCCCACCCAGTCAGCGGAGAGCTGGAAAACGCTCCTTATGCTTAGTCAGCAAGTAGCAGGGAAGGCAGAGGTTGGGTTTGCTGGGTGCAGTATCCTTCCCTTTCTATCCCAAACTGCAAATTCTTTGTGTGCTTTGAGTTCCCTGAATTTTTAACTCTATTATGTAAATAGCAGCTAATTAAAAAAAAAACAAAAACAAATAGGAGCTCAAAAAAAGAGCTGTAAAGCCCACAAAGGTCAGTGTGCAGATATCACTGCCTTCAGAGGGCTCTGGAGCAGGTCCTACCTGCTTGAAGTGAGAACGTAAATGTGAAATGTTTTACACACACAAAAAAAGAACTTCCTATGCCAATGTAACTAAACTTGTGCCTGCTTAGGAAGTTCAGCTCTTTATGGGACCAAATTAACAACTTCTGTCCCTGACTGAGATGAAACTGAACAGAAACTCCTCATGGAAGACTTTCCAACTACTATTAAAAGCACACAGAACTGATATAATATTATTCAGCTCCAATTCATTGTTTTCCCAGACTTCCACACCTTTTTGTTGTGCTAGTAAGTTTTCCAGGACTGGGCTTTTCCTTGCCTTTTTTTTACAGTGGCATGTTTTGGAGGTCTGTTTCCTCCCTGCTGCAGCACTAAATGGCTGCCCTCAGGAATATCAGATCTCACAAAATCCATTTTAAACTCCACTGGAGAACACCACCAGCTTTCATGGAGTTTACATCATTTGAAAACATCCAGAGTGATGTCCTGGACAAATCTACAAAGGAAACTGAAGCTAGATGCCAAGTTCATATCTTGCTCATATAAAGTCAGTATTTGCTGGCTACAGGGGATTTCTCAGGATTAGGACTACAAATGGGTTGGCAGAATGTCTGTGAGGTCTCAGAGCCTTATGGTGGCATCATTGCCCTATAAACCTACAGACCACATTGTGCAAATCAGAGTATTCAGCCTGCATCTATGAAGGCATTCAACTTAAACTTTCTCGTTCATTCTCCATTTGGCCATTTGGAACAGAATGTCTGAGAACGAAGAACTTGGAAATTTAATCTGTAGGGACATTTTAGGTACAGAACAAACTACAAAATAATCCAGTTTTCCTTTTATGAAATATACATTCACATACCCTCCCATCTTCCTGAACTCTATCCACCATAGCAGTTCTCACCACATCAGAAAATACTTTTCTTTATGATGATAAAAAGAAGCAGTTTCATCTAATAGAGTTGTTTCTGGCCATCACAGAAACAGCAATCTTTCTGTTAGTATTGCTCCTACGTTCTCTCCTCTGGCCCCAAAACCTGCAGTGGGATCACTGTGTGTTTAAATGTGATGTAGTCCATAAAGCACAGACACAGAACAAGCAAGGGCAAAGAAAAGAGGAATGACAAACTGTTTGAGAGGGAAATCATAAACTTATTGGCTCTGCACCTTGGAGATGCAGCAACAGGTTTTGCTGCAGCAACCCAAAGCTCCCAGGAGACCTGGGAAGGTCTGTGTGGACTGACGATGATTACTAGTAATTTTTGTGTTCCTGAAAAGGACAGAGCACAGGAACTATGCATTGTTACAAAGCTGATCAAGGTATCATTGGTTGTTAAAATGTTGTTAAGTAAGATTTTATTAAATAGTTATTATTAATATTATATAAAAAAAAAAAGTATTCCACTATTTCCAGCCCTAAGAACTTACAAAAACCACAGGCTTTTCTGTAAGGAAAAACAATATTTGAAACTTTGAGATTGTGTTGGGACTTTTTGCTGTCTTTTTTCAGATTTCATGTTCCCAACTTCCCTCTACTATCAAGAATGGTGAAGTAATGAAATTGCACTTCCACTTTCAGAACAAGGCTTTTTTCACAGGAGATGCAGAAAATCATCAGATGTAAAACCATAAGGACCAACAACACTGAATATTGTGGATGCTTTTTTCAAGTGATAATTGTAAAGTTTTAATTTCTTACTGTCAACCATGATATCCAGCCTTTGAAGAGTTCCCCTAACTCATGTCATTGTTTCTGCCTTTCTGTATTCTTAACCAGGCAATTTATCTTGCTTTCACTGGGTTTTACTGAGGGGAAGTGCCTGTAGAAAACTTCTCATCACAGGGAACAGTTGACTTGCAGAGAGTTGCATGGGAATTGTGTAATTTCACACAAGTAACATGAGGAGAGGAAAGCACACTAACCTGCTTTTCTGCACTCATAATTTTATCAAAAGTCAACCAAGGGAAGAATTTCAAATTACTGTCTGTCTTTGTCACTAGTTCTCCCTCAGAAGTGATTGCCTACTGGAGAGAATTTGCAGCAAAAGGGTAAACCTACCAATATGATTACTAATCATCATTAATTTATGCTATAGTAATACAAACTGAAAGAGGCTAAAACCAGGGCAGCAGATGGCAATCACACCATGTGAAGTTTGGCTTGTTCATGAAGTCATGAGGGCTAAAATCCAGAGCAGAAGGTTGAGCTCTCATGTGCCAATGGACCACCTGAGCCACCAAAGCACTGCAGAGCATCTTCATCTACTGCTGCTTTTATTAACACACCCCCAGCACAGTGCAATAGTGAGATAATTCTACCTGCTCAGAATAAACAATATTTCACTGGGATTGAAATATTGGCAGAGGCTTGCAATACATCTTGGGTAATTAACTAAATGGTAATTGCTATGTAGAAAGGATTTTTAAAAATAAAAAATCCACATTTAGAAAAGTAAATGTTATAGGAGGTGCTTAAAATTAAGCATCCTTTAAGAAGGAAATAAATCATGGCTTCAACCTTCCTGCCGATAAAATGGGGGTAACATTACATAGCTGTTTTCTAAATTAATACAGGATGTTAAGATGGGAGTCTCTACATTAGGGTGTGATAGTGCTATTTTCAATCTCTTTCCACACAATATTAAATGCAATTCTTCCAAAACCATGCCCCATCTACACTGCTGCATAGTCAGGTCTCAGTTTAAAAAAATAAAGGAGAGTAAGTGATCAAGCACACGTTACAGCTGCACCACAGGGTCAGTAAGTGAGAAGTTAAAATAAGAAGTTCATTCAATAAAATATTGATTCTGGAAAGAGACTACAGGAAATCATACCATACCACTAACTTAATTTATGACTATTTATATTGCAGGAATTATACCAATACATCAAACACAATGCCTTCAACCTTAGTTCAAAAGAGAATTTTATCTCTAAGCTTTAACAACAGGGCTAAAAATAATTCAGATTATATGGGCAGCATTTTAGCAGCCCATTTTCATCTTCTTTAAAAGCAACACTCTAATGCATGATGGTTAAGGATCAAGTTGGGATTATGAGGAGAATGTTAAATATATACCAAGTAATACATCTGTTTTGAATAAGAGTTGTTGCATAGAGTTCCAGTTCATTTTTTTCAGTTCTTTGCTGTACGTGTTGTAGCTGCTAAGTGAAACCATGCATCAGATAAATACATCACTTCAGCAACAGATTGCTGATCAATTGTCTGACATGCTCTGAAATATGTGGGTTAAAAATACTTGAGGGCAAAGGCTTTTCTAGTTCAGAAAAAATCTGTTTCACGTTCTGCTGTGGTTCATTCTTGCATGTCTGAGCTTGTAGGAGTGCTGCCATTGTCTCCAGGCTGGTGCTGGGCTGTCTCCTCCGTGGTGGGAAGGCAGCAGGCGTTGCACCATGTTCTCTGCCTTTTTCAAACACTGCTCTGAGGGAAAGGTGTGTTTGCTGTCCTGCCAGTTGCTGGCCAACAGACAGGTTGCTCCCAACAAGAGAGCCACTAATATGTTCCGTTTGCTGTATCTTATGGCTTGGATATCGTTTTGAAGCAACTGATTTTTCAGAAAATTAATTTAGAAGTTTTGATACTTGGATTTTTTTTAATCTTTGATTGGAATAGGAAACTGCAAACTTTCCATAGCCTGCAGTTTGTCAAAATTACTGTGCTTGACTCACTAATACTTTCACTTCAATCATGCCAGAAATTCACACTTATAACATATGGATTTTAAATAGCTATATTATCAAATCTGTTTGATAACAATGTCAATATCTAGCATGACTAGTTCTTGATGTTCAACAAAAATACTTTTAATGCTTTCATTGAAACAGCTATTTATCATTTTCCTGGTTCTTGCAGGGGAAAACCAAAGAAGGCCCTATGTAACCATGTGGCACCTGAGAGCTGTGAACCACAGGACTCCCTTCCTCCTCTGTTGCCCTTTCCCTGCTGGCACATTCTGTCCAGTGTGCCCCAACATTGTGCCCCCAGGACACGGGGTCAGACTCTCTCACTCCCTTTCCCAGTGTGAAAGTTCGGGTTGGCTCTCTGCCAACAGCCAAACCTCACAAGAAAGATTCCCCCCTCCCTCTCCCGAAACGGCAAAAAGCAGCAAGAGAAAATTGAAGGAATATATATATATTTACATATATTAAATTTATATACTAGGCACAACAAGACAGGGACCCCCAAACCACCCCAGTAAGGGAGAAGGGAAGGGAAAGGGGAGAGGGAGACAAAATAGGGAAAAAAAATAAGACAAAACAAATATATATATACAATCTAAATTCAGAAATTAACTCAGTAAATAACAAATACAATAGTAAATTCAATACTTTCCTTAGAAAGGCAGATTCTTAACCTTCGCCGCCGGCCCAGGCAAAACAACCCCCAGAGCAGGCCTCGCTGAACACAGATAAGCCAGGCCCAAACACCGGGAGCTCGTCAGCGTGCGAGCCCGAGAAGGAAAAGAAGCAAAAAAAGAGAGAGAACACCTCCTCCTTCGGTTTATATACACCTGATTACATAAAGAGATGGGATGGAATACTTCCTAGATCTTGACCCTGGTTACCAAGGAAGGCCTACAAAAAAACAACCCATCACACCCAGCAACCAGACCACAAGTGGTTGCTCCTCTGGCCATCACATGCCTGGGCAGGAGTCCAGGGACAAGCAAGCCTGTAGTCCTGGCTACAACCAGCTTGGTTCAGTAGGGCCAGAAGTTGGAGACCCCACAGCAGAACACAGACATGAGCATACTCACAGGGTTCCCAGACCCACACCACTTCCCAGGACAAGGGAAAATGGGTGCATATGGACACTGCAGGTGCTAGGCTGCAGCTGTTCTTCCAGTTCCTCCAGAACTCCTGGAAGCAGTCCTCCCCTTTTCCTATTTTTGATACCCTCCCTATCTGCAGCCTCACCCACTTGTCTTCACAGGACCTCTCTGTCAGCCTTCTTGTGGGGCAGAGGAGAAGGGCATTTAACTTTTTATTTCCTGATGAGGAAATAAAACCAGTAGAAACAGCTGCCATACAAAGGCCTAAGATCAACACCCTGATACTTGTCTCATCCAGCTTCCAACTGACTTCACTCAGGAACCAGAGGTATCTCCAAAGTACTGAGTAATTTAAACTGTACTTGATGCCCTCTGCTTCTCATACAGCAGAAAATAGTGAACAATCACTCCCTCTTCAGCATTTTCACTAATTCCTATTGTTTCATTGTCCAGTGACATTTTTCCATGCTGAAGTGCTTTGGACAATTGATTTTGGTCAGAGCATCACAGTCATGTTTCTCTGCCACCGCTGCAATCTCTCCAAGCTTTCTCACATTTATCTCAGGATGAAAGAGTAATCAAACAAGTCCACATACAATAAAGGGTTCTGAAGCTGCTGGCTGCCAGGAACTCAACCATTCCTACCTCAACAGGTATCAGAGACAGCATAGTAAAAGCACAATCATCACCCGTCATTCAGACTGATCCTGGGCTGACCTTTGAATATTTTCTCACTGGTGTAATTCTCTGTGGTTTTCTGATAACCTAAGGCAGATGCATGTGATGACAGAAGAAATACTTTGAACCTGATATACTGTTGGGTTATGGCTTTGTGCAGTCCTTTTTCTGTGACTGTGAGGCAGGCAGAGGGAGTTCTTACTCACTGTAGTATCTGCTGAGAACCAGAGGCATTCACAGTCCCACTAGGATCTGGCTAAAGACCTGGCTCCTTTCTACTACTGCATGGAGCAATCCTTCTGGGACAGACTCTTCAGCAGTTAGCTGCCAGTGCAAGGGCAACAAATGCTTGGTGTTTCTGAGGCAAAGAAAACCTAGTCACATCAGCAGGTGTTCCTGTAGCCAGTGGAAACTGGCACACATAAGAAATGTACCTTCCAGATGGGGGAAAAAAAAGGATTTATGGAGTGGGAAATTTTCAAAGGGGCTTCTACAGTCAAAAGGGACACCTACTACCAGACCTGCCATCAACTTGCTGTGTTCTTAGCATCCCTTTCTCAGTGTTTTTGTCTCCCCTTTGTTCTCATATCAGGTTCATCTGAACTGCTGCCCTAAGGAGCCTCTCCCAGGATCTGTCTGCAGTTACAGTGCCTGTGAGTGTTACACAGCTACGACAGCAGAGTTCTGCAGAGAAAAGGGGATTGCTGAAGGGGATTTTGCGCCATTATTACACCAGGCTCTGAACCCAACAGGTCAACCCGGCAGCAGCCTTTTCCTGGCAGCACAGCTGTATCCACACCAGGAACTTTGTTGGCTGAGCTCCACTGGGTGGGGGGGATTTATTTTGTTTTCAGACCCAGGCTGGCATCAGTGTGTGAGCAAAAGTTTCTAATGTTGGCCTAAAAGAAATATCTGTGGCATCTCTGATCTAAAAAGCTCTGTTACCTCTGCAAGTAGCAATAAGATGTCTCGTCCCTCAACTCCACCTACAAAAATACTTCATTTGTGTCCTCCACAAAGGAGGTGGGAAGGCTGGCAATGATGATGGATCCCAGGAACGTCAGAAATGCTTTATGAGTTTTGCTATCACAGCAGTGTTTGATTGTTTCATTAACAAGGCGATTGGTGACTCTTCTTATTACTGCTGGTATGTGAGGGACACAGGATTGTGATGCACATAGAGAGGAATCCACTTCAGCTTTGGAAAGCAGAGAAAGAGCACCTGTAGGAACACTGCCATGCAAAGTCGTTTTTTAAAAAGGGGTTTGGTTAATTTGTTTAATTGCTGGAGTCACAGATATTCTACTTTCAATTCTAGTACAAGGATGGAAAAGTTACACCAAATTAATATGCATTTAGAAATGAATTAACACATTGAACATTAATCCCAGGATAGCTGTTTACTTGTTTATATTGTGTATCTTTTTGCTATAGGACCTCATTAGCCTTGCTAGACAAAAAAAGCCCTCCTTGTAGGAAGCTCCTCAGAACAATAATGTAAGCTGGAGAATTTACACAGTCTGAGAAACAGCTCTGAACAGGAAACAAAGTGATGTGAAAGGACTTTTCTTCATGTGCCTTGTGTTAGAAATGACAGTTTATTTTCCTTATGGCTCCATGTGGGTTGCTTCAGTATTTCCTTTTGAAAAACAACAGTACATCTAGCACACCGCACTCCAGAGAGACAGATAAAAAGATTAGTCAACAAAAAAGGCAAACAGAATAAGCAATTACTAAGTGCCATACCTATACACATGCCAGGCTCGTACCACTTTACCCACTGTTATATGAGCTGCTGTCACCAAGTGCATCCTCCACTATCTTTAAGCACTTCTTAGCCTTTAACAGGTATTTTTTTCTGATTCACTTCATTTAAAAACAAAGCAATCTTTACTGAGAGAAATTCTGTACCTCATGTGACAGATACCTTGAACCAGGACCAGTCAGACATACTCAGAATTGTGTCTAATAAAAAAAAGTGACCAGTGCCAGTGCAATATTAACATTGGTCATGTTATAAATGTGGAGAATGGAAAAGATCTTGAAACATGAAGTGAAACCTTTTGTATTTGGGCAGTATAATATATGTCTTTGATTCCTAAATATGTGAATTAACATAATGATTATTATTTTAAGGGAAATAAAATGAAATGTACAGGCTATGTAGAGCATAAAGTCACATGCCTGTAAAAAGCCTATCTGTTTCATTTCCTGATTAAAAAAAAAAAAAAAGCTCAACACTTGAAAACATGATTACTTCATAAAATCTACAATATGGTATCTTAATAATAACTCAGTGTTATATGAGGCTAAAATCTGCTGCCGAACATGAAGGGTGCCAAGTTAACACTGACTTGCAGATAACCATTATTGTGGTGCAGAGTTTTTCCTGGATATGAACTTATTCACTGAGAATGCATTTTCACAAATCAAAGCAGTCCATAACTCATGTAAAATCTGAACATTTTTTTTCAGTGACAAAAATCCTGTAGCTCTATTAATCCAGTATATGAAGAGCATTCAAGAGCATGACCCCACAGGACTAAGGTTAAGGCATAAGTTGGGATATCTATTTCACAGTTTCTGCTTCAACTTCACTGAAGAGGAGATTTTGTCTTTTAGTTCTCCCTCACTGGGCTGAGAGTAAAAGGAGAGAGGAAAGGAGGAATATTGAAAATTACCATATGTTCCTCTTTATTCAGATATATCACTATTTCTGTTTGCTTTCATTAAAAGTGGCCAGAAATATTTTGCATAAGACAGTTATGTTAACATGCCATTATTAAAATGTTTGAATTTGGTTCTACATGAGCCAGTGTTCAAAATCTCATCCTTGTTGCCGAAACTAAAACATCATTTATTAACCTATTTTTTTAAATCAATACCTTTAGTAATGTATTTTCCAAGTCTCTCTTCCTTTATAAAAACCTGCCTTGCAGAACCCTGCCATATCCAGAGAAACAGAAAGGGGTCAAATACAGGCAGGATATAAAAATCTCGCTGCAGAGACAGGAAGCAGAAACAATATTACCAATCAATAACAAAGAGAATTAGCACAGAGCTTTTACCAGAAAGCATGGGCTACTGGTGCTGTAGCCAGTATACTCATTGCATAGAAAAGCAGAATTCTATCAGTTGGAAGAATGTTTCACTTCCATATGTAATATAAAAAAAATACATTCAGCATTTGAACTGCCTGGATCAGGTGATCGATCGGACCCTGACCACCTACCTTTGCTGAGCTCAGCCTCCCTTGGCTGCATTCACCATTAATCCCAGCTCATCCACTTTAGAGGGAGCTGAAACCCATCTTGATACCACTCCTATTTCAAATATAAACCCAGAGGCTTCTAGAACACTCCAAGTCCGTTTAACAGACCAAAGAAGGTTAAAGAAATCACAACAAGTAACAAAATAGGGGCCTAGCTGGGAACCTGTTTTTCCAGGCTTGTGGATACCTTATTCATTTCATTATTTTCTTTTCTTTCACAAGTTTCCTGTTTCAGACATTTTAAGAAAAAGCTGTATTTAAGATGTCAAAAAAAAAAAATCTTCTCAACAACCAGCAATACTCTCTCTAGGGGTTATTTTAGGCAATTCTAATTTTATGGTTTCCTCTTCACATTGGATAAGGATCTTGCATAGTGTCAGGGATTTGGTATGTGGACATGATCTTGGCCCTGGGATATGAAGTTGTCATAGTTACTCTGGATAGTTTCTAAACATGATCAAATCCTCCACAGGATTCTTCCTGGGTTTCATGGTCTGCAGGGGGCTTCTCTTTAAAAAACAAGAGTTTGCAAAACTGTGTAACACAGTTTTTCAGGTAGAGTTTGTCATTGTTCTTTCGAAAATACACATTTTTTAAAATTATAGAATAGGGAAAGGATGAGAAAGAGAGACTACAGACCAAATAAGAGAAAGCTTATCATCTGAAAAAAGAAGAAAATGGTCCAATTCTTTCATACTTTCAATAAATTCTTTCAAACTATACAATAAATTCTGGTTTGTTAACAGCAGTGTAAAACTAGAATGAATTCATCAACACTGGAGAAGCTGAGCTTGGATTATACTGGAACAGCTAAGAGCAAAGCCAGGCCTTTAGTTTTCACATTTTGTTCAGCTCTTCTATAAGTTGATAAGTATCATAGATCAGCAGCTCATGATCTCTGAAAATATATGGAAATGAAGTAATTTTCTCCTGGACCTAAAGGTAGAAGAATGCTTTAATTTCCTTTAGCTTCAAAGTAATAATTCTGGAATGAGGTATGGTCATTCTTCAGAATATGGTATTAGAAACCCTCTGATACAGGAGAAAACAACATTTTCCAAACTGTATTTTACCCTAAATATTCAGGTTAGTGTCTATTCTTTTCCACTGTCAATACAAGAGGCAGGAGCAGAATAAATCATGAACGGGGGTTGTTCATTCCAAAGGTGACTACAGGGTATGTTCATAGTAGAGAAGTTAACCAGCAAAATTTAGTAATTGGAATGTGGTTTAGAACAAGTTCTTTAATGAGAACTATTGACACAAAATACTGCTGTTGAAATTAAAAAAAAAAAAAAAAAATAAACCCATCTTAGTAGGTTAGGCCTGCTTTGAGTAGGAGGTTGGGCCAGATGACCTCCAAAGTCCCTTCCAACCTAAATCATTCTGTGATTTTAAACAGACTGGACTTTTTCTTGTAAACAGATTTGTTCAAGAGACTAAAAGAGATTTGAAAATCAAGATTGATTGGATAGGTGCTTACTATAACAGCAAAAATTACAAATAGTCACTTACTAGTAGCAAAAATATTACTTCCTCAGAAATACAAAAAACAATGACCTTACCATTTGATCAGTCAAGTAAAGTCTGGTCAGAGAAAAATATAGTGTATAACACTTACAGCATTTTCCCTATGCTTTCCCACTGATGGAACACAACCTTTTGCTCAACTGCAATCCTCTTGTTGGATTCCAAAAAACCCAAGGAAACAGTTGAATACAAAATTTTATGAATGTCATACTGGAAAATGTTTCAGTGTATAACTTACAGGATATGCATCACTCACAAACAGGCCACTTAATTTTTATTGCCTTGTTGGCAAAGTTAATTATGTTATAACTGCTAGCAACTTTTCATCAGAACAGGAGGCTGTTTTACCGTATTTTTTACATTTTGCTCCTTGGAGTGCACTAGAAAGTATCACAAATGTAGACAGAGGACCGTTGTTAAATGGTGGTATTTGTTCTTGTAAGTGCAATCTAAAATAAAGTTGCAATAAGACAACAACAAAATGGAATATAAGGCTGATGTTATGGTAAAGAAGTGGAATTTGCCGCAGTGAATTAATGAAAAGAGGAATATGAGATTTATATTAGGTGAAAACCAGGTATAACTGATTTTAGTATTAAGTCTCCTGGTGTATTTATTTGACAGTGCTTTGGGGTTCCAGTTGTGGAACTGTCACAGTCAGGTGAAGTATTAAACAAAAGCAACAAGAGTCACAAACTCTCTGCTGATGCCATTGGGTGTGTGCAGGCCCTGCTTCCCCACCTGAAAATCCCACCAAGCTTTCTGCTTCTATCCTACTCAATCCAATCCCAAATATAATCCCTTGCTATTTCAAGGAAGATATTGGACTCAAAATGGGCCCTGTCACAATAATTTGAACAGTAAATACAATAATTCTTCCTAGTGCAGTTAGAATACGCCCAGTGAGCTCTTAGTCCAAATGTAGTCATTTTTATGCTTGCATTTATGTGCAGATCTGTAACCCTAGGAGCTATTTTGGTATTCACCATGTTCATTTCTGTGTTTTCCCAGTGTTTTGATGTGAAGCCACAGATATTTCCTCAGACAATGAAAATGCAGAGACAACAAAAGTCTCCTTTCTCACCAAGATGTATATGCACCCTCTCACTTTTCTTTGGTTTTTTTTCCTCTTTGTTAATCATCATCTACTTGGAAACATGGATTTAAAAGATCAGTCTGTCTTCAGATAAGGGTGTCTTATCACCAGTATCTGTAAGCCTGGGCCACTGCACAAGATGCTATAAAGACACCAGCTAAAAAGACAATTCCTCCCCTGAAAAGCCTATCATAGGACACCACAGTTGGACACAACACACCCAGAAAAAGAGAGACTTGCAGTGGCATTTGGCAAAAGCTTGGTTAAATTGTCACTTGGACAATAATCCCCTGTCAGGAGATCACTGGTAAGACCTGTATGACTACATAAAGCTGCTTGCTCAGCCAAGCTAACACTAGGGAAAACAAACAACTAATTCATGGAAATTGTGTTGCCCTCAATATATTCCTGAAAAGGCAGGGTACTGGGCAGGACATCACAGCAACTCAGGAGCACTGAGAAATCCAGATTTGAACCCTGGAGCCCCTGTACATCTGGAGAAGGCAACCTCCCTGACCTTGATATTTTGAGGGCTTTATCTGCTACTGTTTTCTCACTTAATCATTTTCAAACCAGTGTCAAGGAGGGAAGATCCGAGGATGAGAACTTGAGAGTTCTCCAGGGTCCCACAGGTGGGGACTCAGCCTAGCTAGAGAAGATTATTTCCTCCTTCTGTGTCCCTCTTCCCCCTTCCTACCCCTGCCTCACCACGTAGTCCCCTCCATACTCTTGAATATTTTGACCTTGAGCTTAACTGTAACCAGACTCTGCACTACACTCCAGTAAGGCTCAGCTAAAAGACTTGATGAGGAAATGCTGCTGAGAAACATCTGGGCTTTGTTTTATGCAGCTGAAGAGTTAAAATTATGGTCATAAGTACTATAATGTATAAAAGCTGCAAACACCCAACTACAGTGTTGGACTTCCAAATTGCACGAATGTATTTGTCTCTCATATTAGTACATGTTATTTGAAAAGAAATAGCACATTGTAACAGCCTAACAAGAAGCAGCCTTTCTGATGACATTTGAGACTTCTTTGCTCCACTGTATTGGAAATATTTTAGACTTAGAAGATTTAAATTACAAAATAGCACTTTAAATGGGTCAGTCCTGTTCCCAGTAAAGTTAGAGGGTTTTACCATCAGCTTCAATGAAAATGGCTTAAGGGCCAAGATGCATTTTAGCATTATTATTTTTCCCTGTGTTGTCCCAAGAGTCAAGAACTCTTTCCAAAGGTCTGTCTACTCCTCCCAAAAAAACCAAAAAATCAGACAATTTATCAAGTGTCAGTCACTGCCATGGCCAGACATGAAGGTCTGTCGAGACCCTCTGCGCAGGTGGAGAGTGGGCTTTGAATGTCACAGTTCCACCATGCACAACACACTGGGCACAGAGATACACCCGGTATTTCCAGGTGTAGGACTGGAAAGTTTTAGTTACCTTTTAAGATACTTTCTCACAATATCTAACTCACTGTCCTATTTGCTCTGAGATGAGAATTTCACCTCACATACATACTTGAAAGATAAAACTCAACATGAGTGATAAAATCTGATCCTGTAAAGGGATTTGTGTTTGAGTAAACTCAGCATCCTTTGATGCATTTTTTTTTGATTGACAGGTGCTGGATGACATAAATGAAGAAACACTCCCATAATTGTTTTTTTTTTAAATCCACATTTTAATTTAATAACACAAGAACAAACACCATTTCCCTTCAACAGAGTTTTTCCACCAGCCTTCAGGATTAAAATGTTTTCTTTGTTGGTTTTTGGTTTTTTGCTCAGATTTTTTAATATATATTTAGATTTTGCATTTTGCATTTCTGTTGATCCTTAAGTGATATGTGAATAACATAAAAGTTTACAAAAAGTATGGAAGTTATGCATCCTAATGTTTAGTTTATTTTTCCTTCTTCTGTTACATATTATTTATCTTCCTTTATATTAATTTATTTAACATTATAAGCTCTGTTGAAAACTACACACTGTGCATATGTCCAGGGTCCAAACTGATGGATTCTTGACCTAGTTTTGGTATGGATAAATGGGGCACAAACCATGAACAAAATATGTTTATGGGCTTCCTGGAAGTTGTATTAAAAAAATGTCTGAGCATTATTTAATGTGGTAGCATTTCTCGCACTGGAAGAGGACGCACCTGATACCAATGTTCAGGCCTGCACTGTCTTTTCTGTTTTAATAAGTAAGCAATGAGTACTTTCTGGCATACCTACCTTGTAGTTTTCAGCTGAGAACACTTTATTAGAGTAAGGGAGACGTGTAGGACAAGCAGCTAAATTGTTTCAAGCAGACCTGAGTAAACAAGGCGTCAACTGCTCATCAGAATTATAGAATCATAGAACCTCAGACTGGTTTGAGTTGGAAGGGTCCTTAAAGATCATCCAGTTCCACTCCACTGCCATGGGCAGGGACACCTTCCACGATCCCAGGTTGCTCCCAGCCCTGTCCAACCTGGCCATGGACACTTCCAGGCATGGGACAGCCACAGCTGCTCTGGGCAACCTGTGCCAGGGCCTGCCCACCCTCACAGGGAGCAATTCCTTCCTAATACCTAATCTAACCCTGCTCTCTCTCAGTGTGAATCCATTCCCCCTTGTCCTGTCACTATATTTTCTTGAAAATAGTACTTCTATGCTGTTTGAAAACAGACTGCTACAGTAAATAGATCAAGTAGTAACATTTTCCCAGCTGCATCTTGTTATAATTTCTGTTGAGCACTTTTTATATATATATACACACATATACCATGTATGAATAAGACATGTTACACTGAAAACACCCCTTACAGACTGCCTGCCTGTTTTTTGTTTGTTTTTTTTTACATGAATAATCAACCTGCATTGCCATTAAAAGTGGGTCTCAGAGGGTGAGCCACACTATTTACATATTTATTACATGCAGATAAACACAAGATTTGCTCCTGATGAAGTTGAGGGTTTATAATCCCCAGTTATGGGTAACGTCTTATATAATTTCCTGCAGTATTTCCTCTTTACATTACTTACTCTTGTATTCTTTGAACTGTAGCAAACTTGCAGCTGTATCAGGGAGGGTTAGGCTGGATCTCTGGGAAAGGTCCTTCCCCCAGAGGGTGGCGGGCACTGACCAGGCTCCCCAGGGCAGTGGGCACAGCCCCAAGGCTGCCAGAGCTCCAGGAGCATCTGGACAACACTCTGAGGGACATAGTGGGATTGTTGGAGTGTCTGCAGGGCCAGGAGTTGGACTTGATGATCCTGTTGGGCCAGAAAGTGAGAAACTGGATCAGACACAGACACTGGGGCACAGAAACACAGTAGACATGAATCTGATGTCCTTGCAACATGCTCCTATTTGTGGGAAACCTCACTTTGGATTTCCTTAGGTCTCGGTGTAAAAAAGCTCTGACCCTGTAGCAAATATTAATTAAGCCACTCACATTAGGGTTTGGCCCTGCACCCTTGAGGCACAGAGCTAAACATGACAGGTGGTACAGGGAGATGGTTTGGGGCAGTTTATTCACTGCTTTTCCTCTGGTGCTGTGCTTTGGTGTTGTTCAGCTTGAAGAGCCTTAAGTGACCCTTTAAGTTTAAACACAGCCAAACAAACTTTTATCCCAGACAATTCTGAGGGAAAACACAGTAATGTCACGCAAACGTGAGGCAGTGACTTAATTAGAACCAAGTTAAGGGAGACGGAGGGAAAGTGTAAAGCTCCTGAGAGCACTGGGGGTCTGTTGAAGGAGTATGAAGCCCTGGCAGTGATGGGAAAGGGTAATATAAGGGCGGGAAAAAACCCTCACAAACCCAAACCAAAACAAACCAATACACATTTTACAAGGGGGGGAGGAGGGAAGTTAGACTCTAGCTGTATATTTTGAAAGGAAAATGTTAGAAAAGCCTTCAGGGAGAGCACCCAAAGAGTTAATTTTCAGCAGCACTTGAGGCAGCAAAGCCAGGGACGGCTCTCGGCGCCCTCTGGTGCGAGGCAGCAGCAGGAGTGGAAATTTCCTCTGGAAACCAGCTTTGTTCCAAAGTTCAGACAGATAAAATGACTCTTAAACGAGCCGACCGGACGAGGGGTAATTTCCCTTCCCAAGGGGAGCTTTGTTTGGGGGGACAGCTTAGTTGGGGGGTGATAAGGAGGAAAGGGGGAAGGCTGCTTGATAATTTTATTATTGTTATTATTTTGTCTTTTTTCTTTATTTCCGCTCTGGAGTCTCAAATTGGGCCGCCTGCAATATGAAGAAAGGAGCACTGAAAACCAGGTGGTGAATGAAAACCTCGCAGGATTCTCGGAATAATGGTTGCAGCGTGACAAACGTGTTTCAAAAACAAAAAAATAAAAAGACCACGCACTCCTGTTTCCCTCCCGTCTAGAGTTTCCAAGGGAGGGCTAGTCCAAACGAGCACGGAGGAGAAATATCTTCTTCCTACATGACTTCAATACTAAAAGACAAAAGCCGAAGAATCAAAAAAGACAAAAAAACCTTCTTGACTTCAAGCACCTCTCCCTTAAAATCGGATCATGCTCCCTAAACCAAATAGACACCCTTATTTTAATTGCCAGGAGAGCGAGGAGCGCTCTCTGCTAGCAGGCTACGATTTTTTTTTAAGCACCCTTTTTACATCTTTATCATCACTGACAGCAATAATAGCTACTTTTGAGGAACAAATGCACAAAGCCAACCTATAAACGCACAGGGGCAGACAGAGCAAAACGGGAGAGCAAACCTCAGAGTTATTCCTACAAGTACCTGCTGAGGAAATATACTCTGGTTTTAACCCTTAAGAGAAAGGCGGGGAGCGGAGGCGGGATGTGCTGACTGGGAGACACACACACACACACGCACACACACACGCACACACACAGCTTTCCAGCTCATCTTTACCAGCTGTTTTCCCTTCATTCCTAATATCTTAGAGAAAATGCATTTTCCAAACCTTCCTAGGAGACCTGACTTTTTGGCAGGTGCCACTTTCTGGCCGCGGTGGGGACCCCGACTTGCAGGTCCGCCCCGCGGGGGTGCCCAGGTGGGCGATGGTCCCCGTCGGGACCTGGATATTTTATTATGGTGTTCTACGATCTTACCGCATTTTCAGCTGGCCTTGGACTGCAGCTCTTTGTCTCGGCCTCCTTTCCACGGGGGCAGGGGCCGCTGAGGTTCTCCCTCAGCGAAGGATAAATTTACCCTAAAACCAAATCATAGGTGTGGTTTATTACGTTTTCTCTCTCTTTTTTTTTTTTTTTTTCCCTTCTTAATGACGATTTTTTAAAAACAGACAATTTTTGTTTGTTTTTAGTTTGTGTGTTTGGGTGGAGTTTTTTTTCTTTTAAAAAAGGAAGCTTTTTATACAAGTGCTTTCATCTCCCGCCCCTGACAACACTTGAGAAAATTTGGGGAAATAAGCGGCAAGTTCCTGACGGTCGCTCTCCTTTTTGCATATCAACTAAAACGCGTTTCCTGAGGAAAATAAAAAAAAAAGAAAATACAAAACTAAACACAATTTATTTACTAAAAGGTAGCAGATTCCTGTTGTCCGGATGCGGGCGAGGCTCCGCACCTACCCCATTTTTAGGCATACACGCGTAGACTCTTCCACCCCACTCTCCCCACCGAAGTGTATTGAAAGGGTAAAACGTACTTGTATTTTTTTTAATTAGAGGACCCATTTTGCAGCCAGTGATAACTGAAAGCAAACTGTGGCCGAATTCTTGTAGAAAAGGTCATAACTGTGTGGGTTTGTCCTATTAATAGGACACAGGAAGAGCCGGGAGAGCAAACGCCTGCCTTGAACACAGCGTGGGATGTTATTTGAGGTAATAGACCGAGGGCAGGCACGAAATCAGTACTTTGTGGATGTTCAAATGTGTCGTTTTTTCGCGTTAAATAACATTTTAGAAGACGCTTCCCGTGGCATTCCCACTGGAAGGACGCGCGATTATTTGGAAACAGTGGTAAAAAATGGGGAGGGAAAAAAATTGCATCCAGATGACAGCTCCTTGTGGAAAGCTAATCAACATTTAGATTGTAAATGTTCTGCTACCAGGAGCTGCTTTGCCGCAATTAGTTTTAAATAATAAACATATAAATACAGGAAATAACTGAAACCATATCGGAGTTTACCTGGAAATGACTGGAAAGGAACAGAGCATTCTCGAAACTCTCAGTAGTACCTTCCAGGGAAGTCTGTGGATGCTGAAAAAATGAGAGTTGGTGGTAAAAAAATAGCGCAAGACACTTCCCCGATCCCCAACGTTGCCATGCTTAGGAGGAAACACACGATACATTTCCAAAAATCCCGCTCACCTGATTATTAATTTTGTAGTTAAAATATTGGCTGACACGGTAGATGTTAAAGACCTCAGTAACATGCAGTTACAGATGTATGGAACATTTAAAACATGACCCCTCCAGTTTAAGAAGCAAGAATTTTAGGTAAAAAGACTGTCATAGCTATTCATCTTCCCTAAGTAGAAATTAATTTAATTTTTTTAATGTGTTCTGCTTACAACAGACACTTCACAAAACAAGATTTCAGTATTTTTTATTGGACTGATCTTCCTCCTCACAAGCAGTAAAAAATGCAGAGTTCAGGAGGTGTAGGGTTTGTGGTTTGTTGGTATTTTATATTATTCTGTTTTATTTTATTTTGTTTTATTTGGAGTTTTTACTGTTTTGTTTTTTTTTTTAATTGCCTACTTTACATCCATGTTTACTACATTAATCCATTAATAAGGATTTCCAGAAGAAAAAAACCCAAAACCCTATGGAGGCGATGAGGAGGGTCTGACCGTACTTCTTTAATGAACTGGAAGACAAAACTTCTATTGACTTAAGTGGGAAGCGAATGAGGCCTTACAAGGATCTCTGCGAGGTGTTGCCTGTGCAGGATCCTTTCTTTCCTGAGCCCTGCGAGACGAGCGGGACGATGCCGTGCCGTGCCGTNTATAAATACAGGAAATAACTGAAACCATATCGGAGTTTACCTGGAAATGACTGGAAAGGAACAGAGCATTCTCGAAACTCTCAGTAGTACCTTCCAGGGAAGTCTGTGGATGCTGAAAAAATGAGAGTTGGTGGTAAAAAAATAGCGCAAGACACTTCCCCGATCCCCAACGTTGCCATGCTTAGGAGGAAACACACGATACATTTCCAAAAATCCCGCTCACCTGATTATTAATTTTGTAGTTAAAATATTGGCTGACACGGTAGATGTTAAAGACCTCAGTAACATGCAGTTACAGATGTATGGAACATTTAAAACATGACCCCTCCAGTTTAAGAAGCAAGAATTTTAGGTAAAAAGACTGTCATAGCTATTCATCTTCCCTAAGTAGAAATTAATTTAATTTTTTTAATGTGTTCTGCTTACAACAGACACTTCACAAAACAAGATTTCAGTATTTTTTATTGGACTGATCTTCCTCCTCACAAGCAGTAAAAAATGCAGAGTTCAGGAGGTGTAGGGTTTGTGGTTTGTTNGCGAATGAGGCCTTACAAGGATCTCTGCGAGGTGTTGCCTGTGCAGGATCCTTTCTTTCCTGAGCCCTGCGAGACGAGCGGGACGATGCCGTGCCGTGCCGTGCCGGGGCAGGGCTGCTCCAGCCCCAGCGGCACGGAGCCGCTCCCAAATATCTCTGGGATCTCTGCTCCCCTTCCAGCACCCATCCCTTCCTTTGCAGGGGCGAAGGGACGCGCGGGGCAGGCAGCAGCTGCCCGCGGAGTGGGACCGACGGACAGCGAGCCAGAACCAAGCCGGGGGCTTGGCAAATACTCCTTCCAAGGCGCACGAAAAGGGCTTACACTGAATTATTAAGTATGCCGCAATATTATGATTTCATTCACGTTTCAAAGAAAGTATTTATTATTTACTAACGACCCATCAACTGTTTTAACGACCAGTGTTATTTAATCACCAGTGCTCCATGAAAGTTACTTATTTGAAAGTTCTTTGCGACTTCCAGTTGCTGTCCACGTAATATGCACTATTAGAGCAAAGTGAAAGGACTCTCAAAGACAAAAACACAGAATTAGTCCCGCTTATTGCAAGACGAACACCCCACTTAGGTTTATAGTTTCACTTTTAATACAGAGAAAAGTATTTTCCCACCTGTTAAACACTCACTATTCCCGTGGATCTCCCTGGAAGGGGCTGGGTGCTTTCGGAGAAAACAGGCCACCTTTCAAGAAAGGCCTAACTATGGATTTAAATAGCCTCTCTTTAAGCACCCACATTAACAAGCAACAAGCTCTACGACTTCGTTTCAATCCCAGATTCACTGTACCACGCTCCAGGGATGACATAAACAGATGTGAACACTGCAGAAACAGTATACGAAAGTTACAGCCAAATGGGGGGGAAGAGAGAAAAAAAAAAGAGGGCTCTCACAACCGAAAAACACCTTAAGGGGATGTGAGCGCAGCGACGCCACTCTCAGGAGCAGGACCTGCAGAGCCGCGTGTTCCCTCTGGAAGCACGGCCTGCCCGCGCCGACCGCCGTCCCACAGCGCTACGCGGGCTGTGGGTCTGGCAGCCCCGGCACAGGGGACAGTACCCCGGGGATGCTCGGCAGAGGGGACAGAATCCCGGGGATGTGCGGCACAGGGGCCGCCGCCTGACAGCCAAAACCGCGGCGGGGAGAGTCGAGGTACCCTCGACACCCACCAGTCACTTTTATGCGGGTCCGGCCTTTCCAGCCCATCAGATGTTTATTCCGAGGTGGGACAGTAAAAAGTCGCCCACAGCGACCCGGGCAGGACTGTGGCATCGGACCCACAACTTAAATTAGCAACAGAAACAGCTAAAGAATTACCTAAACCCGAAACATCGTGGAGCGCTCAGTAAAGCAAAGAAAGAATATAAAAAAGCAACAATAACAACAAAACCGAGCCTAGGACAGGCAGAGAGCAGTACAGCACTGCCGGCTCCCGGCGAGTCGGCTGCTACTCGGATTTCCCTCCGCGATGCTTCCACCATTGAGGGAAGGGGAAGGAAGGGGAAGGGGAAGGGGAAGGNATATATATATATATAAAAGCAAAAAATCCCCCAACACTGTGCCTTTCAATATATCGGGAAGAAATCAGATCCGAGGTAACTCAAAGTCAATAACAGGAGCAGCTTTTCTCGCCGGGCTCTGTCTTTACGTCTGGTTTAGACAGTGTTCAGTAAAAGGGATTAACCAGAACGATTGCCGGCTGATCCTGAGCACTGTGAGAAACCGCAGTGATAAAATATGACCGTGCCACACTCTCTACAAATTCCTCGGGATTGTTTTACCGTGGTATATCCCTGGTTATCGCTCTGCCCCGGCCGCGGGGCTGGCTGATGGAATGAGCAACGCACGCTGGGAAAGTTCTTAGTCCCAGGACTGACCTTCCTCTTCACTGTATAAAACTGTATAGAACTGTATAAAAACGCAGAGTTCAGTAGGAGCAGCCATAGGCTCCTATGTAAAAATCGTGACACGAGGTCAAGGCATGTGTCTGTTATTATTAATTCTAAATAGTAGTATTTTTAAATTAAAAAAAATGCAGAGTTAAGGAAGAATAGCCATAAACTCTAATTTAAAAAATCGTGACATACGGGCAATGCAATGCAATACAATGCAATTAAATTCATCAAATAATCGGTGTGGTTCTTTTTAAAGCATCAGTATGATTTCAGCAACTTTTTCTTTGAAGTACACCCGGGGGCCCGGAGTGTTACATGCTCGGTTACTCGGGAGGGAAAGGGCAGACCGTGGCGCTGTGGGTGTTGGCATTTTGGGGAGTTTTTACGAGGATTAGGGCACTACCGAAGGAAAGGGGCCGGAGCTGGCGGTGCCTGCAGAGAACAGCGCGGCACAGCCTCGCCATCTTACACAGCGGGGCTCCTGCGCGGGGGCGGGACAGGGTTCGGCCCGGGAGTCGCTCCCTGAGAGCCCGAAACCGAACAGAACTGGTCCTAATTGTGAGAGGAAGAGAAGAGAGCTGCGACTCCTCCCAGCCTGTGTGCCCAGGCGGTGGCCTCCGGCCGGAGCGGGCCCGAAATGAAGATGCGTGAGCGCCCCTCACGGCGTCTCGTCAGCCCGGGATAGCCGGGATGGCAGGGATAGCCGGGATAGCGGTGATAACCGGGATAGCAGGGATAGCGGGGATAGCTGGGATAGTGGAGATAGCCGGGACGGCCGGGATAGCCGGGACAGCGGAGACATCCGGGACAGTGGGGATAACCGGAATAGCGGGGCGAGCCGGGATAGTAGGGAGAGCCGGCACAGCGGGGATAGCCNCGGCCCCGCACGGAGGGCGGTGGTCCCTCACGGCCCCGCACGGCCCCGCACGGAGGGCGGTGGTCCCGCACGGCCCCGCACGGAGGGCGGTGGTCCCTCACGGCCCCGCACGGCCCCGCACGGAGGGCGGTGGTCCCTCACGGCCCCGCACGGCCCCGCACGGAGGGCGGTGGCCCCGCACGGCCCCGCAGGGTTCCAGAAGGTTCCCCGCGGGCGGGGCCAGCCCGGCACAGCGGGCGGGGGGCGCCCCCTGCCGGCCGCGCCGCAGCCCTTGGCAAGCAGACAGATAACTAATTAACTAATTTAGTAACTCATTTAATAACACAGTTAATAATACATTTAATAATTCGGTGCTGGGTTGGCATCCTGCAACAGGTGCCTCTCCCCGCACAACTTCTGCGTGTGTAATTTGTGTCAGGATTTTGTCCGTTTTGACAGTGCCGAGTTGCCCAGTAAAACTGAACGCTGAGCTAAACTCAGGTGACCGGCACAGCACTGATTGTTTTTCCCCATTCTTTTCCTTTGAAAAGTACGTTCCTGTTTTATCACCCCTTTATGATGGTTTGTGATTCCATTAAATGGCCCCAAATATCAGATCACAAACACTGAAAATGTAAATCCAGCTTGTCTAATCCAGAGTTTAAAATATTCTTGTGATGTCACAAAGTGATGGCTTATAAAATATTTTCATTTAATTAGGCAGCACTAAGAGGATTTCTGGAAGGAAAAAAAATAAAGACGAGGAAGCTCAGTTTAATTATTTATGTGCTGTGAACTACCATGATTGCTGCTGAAGCTTTTCAAGTACAAAAATGTAGGCTTTGCTTGCTTTTCATTTTTAGAACCTAATTCTTTAATTATTCAGGCATGCAAATTCCTGTGAATGGGGATTAATTATGCAGGTAATCAAGGTTTTATTCTAAATTTACTTTTAAAAAGCAAAGATTGGCTGATACTATGTACAGTGTTGCTGAAACTTTGTGCACTGAAATACTCCTTCAAGGTATGACAGTAGCTTGGGATTTCATGGAAGTAAAAGGGTGTACAGATGAATTCATGGCAAGGAATGCAACCCATGGCATACAGCTTGCTGTCCTGTGAGACAGAAAGACGTCTTTACTCAGGGCTGAGTGCCCCTCACCGCCTTCCTTTGCACAGAATCACAGACTATCCCGAGCTGGAAGGGACCCACAGGGACCATCCAAGTCCAACTCCTGGCCCTGCACAGACACCCCAACAATCCCCCTCCTGTTCCTGTCCCATTGTCCAAACCCCCCTGGAGCTCTGGCAGCCTCGGGGCTGTGCCCACTGCCTTGGGGAGCCTGGTCAGTGCCCACCGCCCTCTGGGGAAGAGCCTTTCCCTTAGATCCAACATAATCCTGCCCTGGCACAGCTCCAGCTGTTCCCTGGGTCCTGTCACAGGTCACAGAGAGCAGAGATTGGAGCTGTCCCTACATTTCCTCTCATGAGGATGTTGAAGATTGCAAGGAGGTCTCCTTTTGGTCTCCTCAGGGCTGAACAAGCCAAGTACTCTACCCCTCAACCATGTGTACAGAAAGATCCTACAGTGAGTACCTTGAAGTGGGAAGGTCAGAGGTTTCAGATTGGAAAGAAGTGCAAGTGAGAGGCAAGGGAAGACCCTTGATTGCACCGTTCTGTAAAGCTGAGCTGGCCTGTATCAGGGGTGGCTCCTGGTGCCCTCAGGGGTCTGTTCCTGCTCCTCCAGGAAGGTGCTGCATCCATTACACAGCATCATGGCACTTCGCTAGCTCAGATGCTGACATGGTGTTGGATTTCTTGGTCTGGGTGCCAAAATGCACAAGTCTAACATTGGCACACTGTAACATGGAGAAGCCCAATTTCTGTGCATAAGCACTGCACTGTTTCAATTAATAAATGATGCCATCAGAAGTACCACAAAATAACACCAACAGTGAGCACTGTTATATCTCAAAATGTTTTTGCGGGTCTAATCCCATTTAGATGTTTCAATTAGCAATCCCCTTACAGTTGTACAGTTTCCAGATATACAAGTGACATTGTATCTGCAGTATTGCTTATTCCAATAGGGTTATAATTGTTCATGAAAGACCTTCTCCTGACCCTTCAGACTGATAGATTTTAATGTGGAGTTGAGCTTAAGCCCCTGAAGACGGTGAGGCTCGGGGTAGGGAGCAGTGGAACCCTGCCATCCTGCCCTGGGCCCATCCATGGCACCATCCTGTGTGAGTGACAGGAGGGGCCAGTGCTTGTTTCAAGGGTCTCTTACAAGCTATCGATCACTTTGGTGCTTCTGGCTTTAAGATGCTGCAAGTTAGAAAGTCAGGATTTGTGGACCGGCCTGCTTTGGATGCTGCTTAATCATGAATCTCTTCGATCAGTTATAGAAATAAAGCCTTTTTTTTGTGTTGGAGAAGGGGGACTGTTGTATGCCTCTGTTTGAAGACCTGAATCTGTAGAGATAAGGAGCAGTGTTACCTTATTCATTCTCTAGGAAGAAAAAATTAGATTTAGATATCTGTGAAATGAGCAGCCCAAGTCCTTTAGGGGCCTCATGGCTCTTTCTTTTTCCTCCTTCTCCAGAATTCTCATTGCACTGCAATTGTTTGAGGCACCTTCTGAGCAGCAGACAGGAGTTCACACCATTTAAAAGGCTGTTTTATTTCAGACCGACAAAAATGTGTTCAGCAGCTGTCTCATGCACAGCAACTAACACAGCAACTAACAAAACCTTTTAGCTTCTCCCTACCAAAGTAGTTTCCCTTCAAACATCCTTTGACAGCCACTCCTTGAAGCAGGAAAAGAAAAATCCAAACACTAATCTCCACCAACTACTCTACTGGCAGATAGCCAAAAGGAGAAATGGACGTCTTGCTTTCATTGAAGTTTTCCTTTTTTTCAAAGAAAAATCCGCTTGGAAAAGGAACATAATTAAAAGAAGTCATGACTAGAGAATGTGCACACTTGCATCTTCTGATGACNGGGGGGGGAGAGAAAGAGGCAAATTAAGCTCACCCTCTTATTTTGTCCAAACATGATGAAATGTGAATAAGGAGTAAAAGGCCATGTACACAAAAGAAAAAACTGTCAGCATTTGGTAATGGGATAATGACACTCAATTTCCTTCCCTATAACAGTAAGGTGTCCTATATTTTCCTGCTTTTAGGTCAGTTTACAGGTGGTTTACAGAATGCCCACCCTCAGGATTTGCAATCCATGGGGCTGGATGCTGAGCTGTGCTGACATCGACATGGCCATCACAGTTCAAACCCCTCTGCAGGTACTGTGGTGTTGGTGCAACTTCTGGAGAAGCTCCTGCCTCGGGAGTGGAGGGGTTAGGGGCAGCAGAAACCTCCTCCTTGCCCTTATGTCACCTTCAATTTCTCAAAGCATTGTTTCTTCTGCCCCAGGGGTGGAAGCCACTTCCAGCTTTGAGTGGATGGGAAAAGAAAGGCCAAGGAGCTGATCCTCAATTGTATGGAGTGAACAGCAGCAGATGGAGAAGCAGGAGATAAATGAATTTCCTCTTTCCTTTCTGGATCTCTCTCTGAATTTAATTATCCAGGGATTTTATAGCTGTCAACTGATGGATGTGCAGTACCAGTGCCTGCTGGCTAATCCACTTCAGGGCTGCATTAGATTGGTTGAAAAATTATTGGATTAGAATAATGTTGTGCTGTAACATAAAACAATAGCGGGAAAATTAGGAAGTGTTAGGAAAAAGTATTACTGGTGTCAACAGAAGAAACTGAGTTGCAGTTTCTCAGAGGTAAATCCGAGTTTCAGTTTCATTAGCGCAGCACCACAGGAGTTGGGCTCGTGCTTATGAGACTGAAAACTACATAAAAGGAAAAAAACTGAAGACACAAAAAATTAGGAAAAAAATCAGATGGATGGTCTTGTGGGGGTTTTTTAGCAAACCAAAGAAAGAATATTAAATTTGGTTTGTGTGGTCAGTAGCATCTTGGAAATCCAGATGTGGAACATCTACATGGTAAAGCAAGAAGAGAAATGGAAATTTGCAGACCTATCAAAAGAAATATAATTTATATCCTTGGGGTTTACATAACTGTTTTGTCTTATACCATGAGAATTCTTACTGTGGTGTGCCAGGATGGGTTCAGTGGGCTTCCCTAGGTGACCTGTCCTCCTGTTGTGCAGCTTTCAGGGAGATACTGTGTAGTGGTAGAGACAGGGACTATGGTGACCATGTAACAATTTTAGATAAACATGGAATTGCAGAATGGTTTGGATTGGAAGGTACTCTTAAAGATCACCTACTAGAGCAGAGTGCAGATGTCATGCCAGAAAGGCTTAATGGGGAAGCTCCTGCCTTTTTGTGCCCTTGCCCAGGAAGCCTGTGCTCTGTTTGGAAATAATTTTTTAACCTTTTTTGTAGTGCGTGTGAGGCATGTTAGGGCTGCATCCAAAAAACTGCTGACAACCTTCAGAGATGATGAAAGACTAGAGGCAATCAACACCACTTAAGGTTTAAACCCTGGTCTCTACAGACATTTTGTACTGTTTAATCAGACACTGGATTCAAGCAAAGAGTTAAATCTGAAAAGTGAAGTATGCAGTTTTAAATATCTCATAAATTGCTTGTAACTGCACAAAGTACCGCAGGGTGCATGTGAGCACCCCCACATGAAGCTGAATTGCAGCCAGATAAAATATCCTGCAGCTTTTGCTGATAATACTGATGAAAGAAGGGCTTACTGTAATAGAAAGAAAATGTAGGAAAGATTTGTAGATAAGGACCATTCTAAGTCAGCGACCTGAGGGAGGACATGATGCAAACAACATTATTTCATGAACTGTTGAAAACTGTAAAGGGAAGAGTGGCAAACCTTTGTAAGTAATTTCCAAAGTCTGGCCATTATAAATAGATACATATATAAGTTAATATAGCCAATGCTGTTATATCATAGAACTGTAGTGTGACAACATAGTCAAACCCTGATACACAGAACAAAGATTAAAGTATCTGTGTAAAAGAGACAACTGTTCTGGAAAACAGATGAAGGGTGAATGAAGAGTAAACTTAGTTGGACATAACCTTATAAAACTACTCAGTAGGCATCATCTTCACCTGAAAACCTCTTATTTGGGGCATTTAGTTTTGATTTAAGACACCAGAAATATATCCACCTCCTAAAAAGTACTGGACATTTATCACAGTACTGACATTACTGTAACATTAAATGGACTGCAGACCCTCTTAGGCAAGAGCAGTAGATGGTCCTTTATGATGACTCCTGGAAAAGACAGGAAACCAAACAAACCAATGTCCTCATGTTTAGATCGGCAACAATATTATCATCAATCCTGTACTTTCAAAAGTAATGCCTGGATTCTGCCCCCATTACCATTATTAGATTTATTTTAAAAATCAGAATAATTTTAAAAATACCAGTTCTAGATGTGCTTCCTTTTCTTGGAAGGCCATAGTTTCTGTGAGAACAGACAAAAAAAATCACATTTAGGAGTTTTTCTTGACATCTCACGTGTATGGAAAAAAATAATCCAGAGGTTCTCATTTGTTAATTAAAAGCATCAAGTACTGGAAAGCATGTGATTAGCAACTGAAATCTGGCAATGATGTACTGTCAAATGTATATAAATATGGATCATCAGAGTAATTTCTAAAAACAGCATACACAAAATTGAGAGGTGATATTCTTATTCCAAACAGGAGGATTCACATTCACACAGATCTATCTCAAAAAAGTAAGTGGTATATAATAAAACAAATTTCTAATTTCAGTATGAATAAAGCCTACAGATTCCTGTATTTTTATGAAGAGATGGTTATCAAGTCCTTTAATGAGTTATTCTTAGGTGGAAAATTAATGTTTGAAAGCTCAATTACAAGATATTGAATATCGCCCAAATATAGGTCATCTTTTATGGAGCTACTCACTGGTTGCTGAAATTAGTTGAATATTTTCTTGACATGAGGGGAAAAAAGATGCTATTAAATTGTTTTCTGCACTTACTGTGTACCGTTCAGTATGTTTCTCCAGCAGGAGACTGCACTGAAGAGCAAGACACAGATATGCACTTTGACTCTAGGCCTGAGATTTCTGGGAAATGTAGTTTAGAAATCAGAAAGAAAACAGAGCTGAGTTGTGGGTTGTTTTTTCTGTATCTATGTTTATTTGCAATTAGTGAAATGACAAGATTTTTGTATTTGCAATTAAGAAAGTTACACAATTTTTGTGATGATGCTCTTCTGGTCCTGTGGCAACCCAGAGGTGTGTGTTTCTTCTGATGACAGAAACACATGTAAGGGTTTGTCTGAGAGATTGTGATTAATACTTTTAAGAGCAATAAGATGAACTGCTAAAGAAGATTCACACAAGTAAGCTGTATTACCAGTGAGGTACTGACAAATAAAAAGAGAAGTAAGCTCATCCATGTTGTGGTCAAGACAGTGGGAAGGGAGTAATCTGCACACTGTGGAATTTAAAAATGAGTAAATTCTCTCTTGCTGCCTGTCAGTGAGGCCAGGACATGGATGGAGATGAGTCAGGGGGAGTGGAAACCTCACTACACCTTAGAGCTCCAAACGCTGATGTCTGACTCAGCTGGAGGGGAGAACTATTGTAACATTTTATTCATCACTACTGCTCTTCCTCACTGTACTTCTCTCATTTTTCAAATGAATATTCCTGTATTATACCTTTGACGGTTCTTACCAAGGTGCCCCAACTTCTTACAGAGAAAAGTACCGGTGTGTAGTGTTACCCGAAGAAGGAATCCAAAGGACTCTGAAACTCTAGACTCACAGTCTCACTACAAATTATAGGGCTGAAGCCAACATCTAGTAAGGGGACAGCTGCAGTGATGGAAAACCTACAAAAGGGCCTGGTAGAATTTTCTGTTTGGCAATTACAAGGTAGGAAGGCTTCCTTTATAATTCTGCAAAGAAGCAATCATCCCTTGATAGAAGCATTGACAGAAGAGTGCCATGCTCCCTATTTGCAACCTCATCTCCAAATCTGGCATTGTGGCCAGTCAGGCCTTACCCACACTGGGATGCTGCCCTGGTGACAAACTCTGTGCATCTCACTCTCTGAACCAAGGCAAATGTGTTGCTTAACTTAGTGAGATTTCAGGGTTTGTCCCTGGGATGCAAACAGTAATTTCTAAGTACTGTTTGAAATCTACAGTCCTGCAATTTCTCTTGCCAAACACACAGAAGAGGTAGAGCTTTAGTCTTCTCAGGGTGATTTCAATGTTTATTGGTTTGCAACTCATAGAAGCCAAAAAGCCTTTTGTATCAGATGGAGTAATGTTACAATAGGGAAGATCCGTTCAGAAGAAAAGACTGCTTAGCAATGTACAGCTTCCCTTGTAATATTATAAAAATTGTACACAATAGGCAGGCAATCCAAAATTAATATAATGCATAAAACTAGTCAGTCCCTTAGTTTTTTAAAAGATCCTGAGACGTTTAAGGTTAAGTGTAACCCAGACCCGCCATGATACCTTTTGTAGTCATCATTTGAAAACACAGATAACTAAAAAGGTGTTTGCCCACCTAGGCATGTCTGAGAATATAATTAGAAAACAGGAATGAGCATATAAGTCACAACAAAAATTACTTCTGGGTCCTGATTTTGCTTTATTTCATCATAGATAGTAGTAGGACCTAGAGAGTTGCTGAGGTGCATTTGTCACTTGAGTATGTGTACAACAGTTCCTTGCCTTGCTGTCTTTGAGATGTGTTTTTACACACTTGAAGACTATTATCCTCTCTCTGCTCAGCCCATGTTTCTGTAAAATAAAGCAACAAACCTTTCCTCATGGATCATGTATTCTGTTGTTCTATGGGATCATCTTCCTATTGTTCACCTCTGAGTCATCTCCATTTGATCCTTCTTGAAGTACACTGACCAAAAGAACAAGTTCATTCATCTGTCTGGACTCCCTGCAGAGAGTAAAAGGATTCACTCACATACAGCAAGTACATACAACATGCCAGTTTATTCAGAATATTTAAGGTTTTTTTCAGTCATAAGATATTGACTGACGAATCACAGAATTGGCATCAGGGAGTGTGTTTGGTAGTCTCTCAGAATGAAGGGACATCTTAGGCCTAGGAAGCAGGTGAGTAGATGAAGGAGGGTGATTTAAGGAAAGACTTCATCTGCAAAGGCCTGGTAACTCAAATACTAAATATTAAAGCAAGTACATATACTTAACATATACAGTTGTAAAGAACATGCATAAATTTTGTGTAAAATCCTGATCAGCTGCAAGATATCTATCTTTGCATATCTTTTTTTTTTTTTTT
>VXBX01000144.1:309374-330802 GCA_013400415.1 Scytalopus superciliaris | reverse complement strand
CCCTCCGTGCCGGGCCGCGGGGAGCGGGCCCAAGGGAGCCCCGGGAAGCGCAGTGGGCCGTTCGGGGTCGGCGCCGGCTGCCGGGGCCACGGCAGAGGGGCTCCCCTCGGCTGGCGATGGGCAACCCGCCCCGGCATCCCTGGCCCCGCATTCGCCTCTGCTGCCGTGACCGACCAGTTTCCCTGCTCTCCCACCCCCGTGCCGACCTCAGACTTTTTTGTACCCCAACGGGTCCAAATTTGAGCTCTTACACTTGAACTGCATGTGTTTATATATATATAAAATATATAAAAATATATAGATAGATNGTGGTTTGGTTAGGTGCCAGAAAATTTAAAAAAAAAAAAAAAAAAATTGTTTTTTTTTTTAAGCAGGAGGAAAGAGTCGTAATAAATAAATAAATACACCCTTTTAACATATGCGTAGCCATATTTTTCCTAAAACCGTAGGAAATTACTATCCTACAAAGTTTTCCTTCTATAAATAGTTCAGATCTTAAAACAAAAGTTTTCAACCGCATGCCAGATGCTGGGATGCTAGCGGTTTCCCTTGCTGTGTGACATAATTATAAGGTCCGAAAGCAAAAGCTATAGAAGTATAATAATAATACTAAAGAGACTGTTGAGGGGAAATACAAGGGAAGCAATGCCTGCTTTATTTTGAGCCAACTGCTTGGGGATCTTTTGAGCGCTGCCTCGCGACCATGAGAAGTTGTGGCCGATAAATAATGCTCTCTCGCCTTTCCCTGGGCCGTCCCCAGTTCATCCCCTCCGCAGCAGGTCACTCGGAGCTGGACCCGCGGAGCCGGAGCCGAGGTCGCTATTGCAGCCCACCAGAGCAGAAGGAAAAGGGATCAGGAGGTGAAACCCAACAAAGCAGAGCCCCAAGGCGACGCGCACCTCCCTCCATCCATCACTCGGGAGGGACGGAGCCCGCTGCCTCCCCGGGGAGAAAGCAACGCACCCGGGACCGCCGGGGCCAGGCTGCCGGGGCCCCCCGGGCCCGCTCCCCCTCCCTGCCACCCCCGGCCCCAGTCCCCAGCCACACTTGCTGAGTCTCCGTTGTGTCCCCCCATCGCCACCGGAGAGCGGGGCAGCGGCGGGAGAGCCGGGCGGGCTGCGAGGCTTCGCCTCGCTCCCCTTAGGAAGTGAAAGGAAAGAGGAGTTATTTCAGTGCTCAGTGGAGAGTAAACTAGCGAATTTGTGGTGTTTATCTGGTGGGTAAATATACTTCTCTGGCTTACTAATGGTAGCTTTTGAAGATTAAAGCATAGTAGAGCCTGTTCGAGCATTATCTGCCGGTGTCGGTTTCTGCTACCCTCGCTCTCCGGAGGGGTGAATGCTTCCCAAGCTGCTACTTACTGATGTCTCAGGGACTGTCAATGCTTATGTTAATTTCCCCCGAGATCTCTATCTTCTTGTGGCTATGGGCATGACTCATCGGCTTCTGCATTGCCGCTACCTCAGGGATAGAGTCAGCTGCCTGGAGATGCAGGGGGCGAGCAAATGGAGTGAGGGGTGTCCGTGCTCAGTCGCGCTCGGGGCGAGTGTGATGGGATGCTGCCCGGTTATTCTGCCACAAAACCTGTACAGCAAAAATCCCACCGTGATGAAATGGGATTATTAGAATGGAAAAGGCAACAATGAAATGAAAAGGCGTCGGGGCCTCAGTGTTTTTTGTGCAATAGCTGGGAAGAAAGTTAAGTTACAGTAGACTACATCCAAAATTAGTTTAAAGAACCATCTCCTTTCTAAAATTGGTTTCTATATTGTAAAGGTGCTATCTGATAAAGTCATCTTCTTTGGTGTGCTTGCCTGCTAACCTTTGGCCCGCTGAGGCACTGTAAACATTTTTACAACCAGAAGCAATTAGTGTCTGACTTTGTGAAAAAGGAAACTGACTGTGGCTCAAACAGCTGGTAGTGGGATGATTGATGCCTTTTAATGCACTGGACATATTTTGGTAATCCAATGAAATATTTAAAGTATAAATCTGCCATTTAATAATACCAATATAATTAATATAAATGTCTAAACCTGAGGATTATATGCAATACTGACACCCTTTCTTCAGTGCACGTTGGAGTGTGCTTGTGTCTGTACACACACGTATACTTAGCTGCTTCTAAAGACGATGGTGCTTATCCATTTTCCATTTGTTTACCCCTTTCACTGTTCCTCTTCTTTGGGGCTGGAGGCATTCACCAGCAACATGAGAGTTGGTTCTTAAGAGGCTTATTTTGGGGATTATCTGCTGGTACATATACACAGCTAATTCAGTTATTTGCTATTAAGTGATTGGGAATAACTTATAAGAGAGAGTGTGTATATATAGTAACAGTAGCACAAATCTTCGAAGTGGACACATATTCTAACACTATAATACAACAAATCATTTATATTGGTGAGGAGATATTACTGCCTGGTTAGGAAATGTAGAGGGAGAAAAATCCTCTTCATGTTTTGCATCTGTTCTGCTGGTGCTCCCACATCCTTACAATTCCATATCCTTTACAACACGGCTTTTCCCCACTTGTGGGAAGTGGGTTAGAAGGAACCTGTATTTTTCCTATGCCTACAGGAAAGTGCTCATGCATAATCCCTGAAGACTGGGACTGTTGGAGAGAGTCCCTGATGTTTTTCTTTTATTCTGTGAAGTGTGGAAGGGAGCTGCACAGGCAGAGGGCAGCCCATCTTTGAGGGTGCAGTGGGCACAGCCTCACTGGTAATACCAGTAATGCTTGCTTCCCTGTCAGCTGGTATAGTCAGGGTGGCCCACTATTCCCATCCTGGTTAGATCAGGGCAGGATTAACCTCTGTGATTAAACTGACTGTTATGAGAACAGGATTATTTCTGGCTCACTCACTGGGCTGCAGTGTAAAGCCATCATTTCCCTGCTTTTGCATCTTGTTTATTTCATAACTGAGACTTTAGAGCAAGCTTGCTCTCTCAGCCTCTATTTGTGCAGTGTCCCATGGCCGAGAAGAGCTCTGTTGAGATCCTTAGTGTCCTTTTACTTGGTGGTAATAGTCCCCTGCAAGAGGATTCAGAATATGAATTCCACTTTACCATCTCCCAGAGATGTGTTGGCTTATAGACAGAAGTGGTGAATCTCCAAAGGGTACCAACTATTTTCTGGATCTAAAAGTAATGTTTTAGCCCAACAAGAATGAGAAAGGTACAGGTTATTTTCATGCTGAGCTGCCATAAGCACTGTGAGCTTGGCATACCTGTTTGACACAGGAGATTTCCATGTATTGAAGGAGCTACTGAAAGATGGGATAGTGATTGTGATATGATTTCTTGGTAGCTCTAGAAGGTAAAGTCCATAATTTCACTAAGAGACCCAGAATAAAATTCTGTGTCTAAAATCACGGAACTCTGGTAAATCTGTGACTGGCTACTCTTCCCCATGTCAAGGTCCCCACCAAGTACTTCCATTCCGAATATCCTTGAATCCAAAGACATTTAGATGAAGGCAACTCTCTCAATCCTTTGCGGCAATTAGGTTCTGGGAATTACATGTTTAGCACACCTTGAAATTGAAAAAAACCCAATGACTTAAGTAATTATAAGGAAAGGTTGCAGCATTCAGAATTTGTAGTATGACAGCATGGAATTATTACATATGTTGCATTACTAACGTAATAGTGGATATAAAGCAGCATGAAATATTTAGATGAGTTGGTAAGATTAAATGCAGATATCTTTGCATATTGAACACCCAGCAAGGCTAATCCCTCAGAAGACAGTATTTCAAAGGAGGTGTTAAAGTGCTAAACAAAGCCACCTGCAGTTACACAGTTATACTGACAAGCACCTTCCATGCAATGGAAAAGCGCACTGTGTGTACCTGCCAGTATGGTCTGCTGAAGGTAGAATGGTACCATGTGTGCTGTCAGTGCATGGACTGCATAATTTGGGCTGAAATGCTGTCAGAGAGCCTCCTAACCCCAAAATACAGCTTAACCCTCTAGTCCTCCTAAGTTACCGCAAGCAATAGAAATCTGGGACCAGCTATAGATCAAAGGAGTTCTGCAAACATGCTGACACCGTGTGTTACAGAACTGGTTACTGTTGCAAGCCCAATTTTTTTAGGCCATAACCTCCATACCTTGTTTCACCCTCAGTGGACTCTCACTAGTGCCTTTCATACCTGCTGGCAAAGCACCACTACTTGCTAACTACCTACAGGTGGCTTTTTTCAACTTGAGGTTCACCTGTCTACTTGGTTCTTCTCATTATCTTTGCTCTTTTCTCCTGGATGTTCCACTGCCCTCCTGTAGAGCATGACTCCAACCTGCCCCGGGTATGTCACTTACAGAGTGTTACAGCAGTGCTCTACATGGAAGGATTGTATGAGAACCAGCCAGGCTTCTGACTATGAGAACCATGACCAAAGGGCAAGATCTCCATGACTTCTGTCTTCTGTGATTGTGCCATGCACATGTGAACACCCTATCAATGAGCTGAACAAACTTGTCACTGAGAGCTCCAGGCTTACAAGCCCAGAGTTACACAGGAGGCTAAGAAAGTCTAAGGAGCACAGGCACAGGAGTGCTCTGGAAGAAAAGCCAAGGAAGACAGGTTCCTGGACAATGTCTTTCAGTCTTTTAAGGGTTATTAGCACCCTTTCCTTGTCTTTTACTCTCCCTTCAGTCCCCCCCAAAGGTAAAAGGATATATTTTCTCTTCATTGTGGAGAGCTGTATAGGACTTGCTGTCTACTTCTTGCCAAAACAACTCCTATGTAGTTGCTTTTGCTGTAACATGTGCCTAAGGAACATGGCAAATACTTCAGCTAGCGGAAATGTGAAGAAATTCTAGATACAGGGACTAAAATATTTTCTCAGTAGGTTTTTCTGTCCGTATGCAATACATTTCTATAATTTCTTCCTTCTGTTACTGCCTAAATGATGGTAGGACAAACCTTTAGGTAACGTGCTGTGATAACATGCATGATAATGGAACTTCTTATGAAAAAGTTGTCTTTTCCATGCTTCCCTTTCTTTCTAAAAGCCAATTTTCTGAATAGTGGAATGGAGCTGAAAGTTAACTGCCTTGTTCAGTTCTGAAATAATATGGGCAACTTTTCTGAAGTTAAGATAGTTAAGGTCAAATAGTTGCTCTCATCATAAAAAACATCTTTCTTCCACTAGGATATGACAGCAAGATGATTATCACCTATTCATTATTTTACAGTAAATCATATCTTCTTTAGAAAATCTCAAGACAGGCTAAATCAGAGAGGTATTGTATCTTTTTTTCTGAAAATTATTTTAACAGTGCATACAGTTTGTACCCGTGTTGCATTTACAGTTTTGAATATTTATTTGCTTCATAGTCTATGATTGTGTATCAGATTTCCCTTAATAAAGGATAAAATTCACATTTATGGAAAAATCCCACTTAATAATCATGATGACATAGTCTTTTTTCCAGCTCTTTGTCCAAGGTCAGATTTCCCGCCAAGTTCCTAACACATTAACAAAAGGACATCCAGTGGTATAGCAAGTGTGTAAATGAGGACAAAAGCCAGGCTCAGGTGTTTGACATGTGGTTGAAGAATTTTGCTCTGTGTAGTGGCACCAGGTTCACTGGTCCCTGTGTGTCCCAAATGTTTTATTTGAAGTAGAGCTACCCTGTTGCTAATCAGTGACACCACTTCCAAATCCGATGGAACTCTGTGGGCTTTACTGGCAGATCTGTGGCGCAAAGGTAGTGCTGATGATTTGCATTTTCACCAGCATGTACTTGGAATGCACAACAAAGGCATTCAGAATCATTTCCCTCTGGATGGTCATTACAACAGATCTGTGCAGCATTGGGAAGCTCTTGTACTTTGTCTTCTCAGCACTGAGGGCCTGAAGCTTCTCTCCCCTGGGGTCATATCCACATCCCAGGAAGCTAATAAAGTAGGAGCAACTCTGCTGCAGCCAATGGAGTGACTCTGGCACAAGCAAGAGGAGAACCAAAGAGAAAGTCAGCACAGGTCTTGTTCTTCCAGTATCCATTTGAATACAGCCTTGGCACAGGCTGCCATATTATGCAATTTGTAGGGAATTTGGCCATAGTTCTCAAGAACACACAGCAAAAGCAATATTAATAGGAGGCCATGCCAGACAAAACCCAAAATCAGTTCTATGGCCATTGAAAGAATCATGGCCTGTGGAACCAGCAAGAGCAAACATAAAGCCAAAATGTTATTTATTTTTTTTTTAAGGGAACAAGCACTTAAAAAGCCCTGCAGCATTTGCTGTTATGTGTGAGGCATTGGAGGGCAGCTAAGCTTCTGAAGCTGGAAGTAAGCATTAGCCAGAAAGATAGAAGCCACTATCAAGGTTAGGGCATGGGAAACACTGAGAGGTGTATTTAATTTAAAACTTGTAAGTGTTGCAGTACTGGTACTGGATATCATATCCAACCTCCTAATCTGGCTGAAGTGAGACATAATTATGAAATGTGACTACTACTTAATAACAGTTTCTTTCAATCAAGGATCGTAAGTGACTTAATCCTACCAGTATTCAAGTGAATTGGGCAAGGATCACTTCCCTCACCATTGGGCTGGAATGCAGCAGCTGCTGTGTAGTGCCCAGCAGAGCTGTATGAACATGTAGGACCAGCACCAGTCCCGACATCCCCAGCAGCAAGGAGGAAAGCATCTGAAAAGGCCCAAGCACATCTCTAATGGATGTGGACCCTGGCCAGGGCCAGCCCCTCTCAAGATTGCGCTATTCCTTGGTGGGTTTCACTCTGTGGTAAGACAGGAATGGCCCAAGACTGGCCCAGTCCCAAGATGCTGAACAGCACTATCACAAGTGCTGCCTGCCTCAGTTTCCCACAGTTTCAATAGGGCAATAACAGTGCTGGCACAGCTTGAAGGGAGGGGAGGGGCAGGAAAGCAAAAGTTGCCACAGCACTTTGAAAAGGGAAAATGTGGTGTAAGTGTCACATCATTACTTCCAGCAACTCTTTCTCTGACAGCAGAGACCCCATGACTGTGTCTCACCTGAAATATGGCATCATCATCCCCTGCTTCAGCACCATGTCCAGCAGGGCCTTGGGGAGAGGTCAGGGGAAAGTGCTGCTTACCAAAATTCTGAAGTCATTTTTCCAGGGCCCTCTCCTGCCATGGAAGCCTTCCCGTGGGAGCCAGGCTTGGCCTCCAGAGCTGCTGGCCTGGGGTGTGAGGGGGCTGCTGGCAGGCAGGGCATGGTTAAGGGAGTGCTGAGGGGAATGGTCACATCTCTCATGACTCCTTTGGCTGCTCGCCAGGGAGCCATGTGACTCCCTGGTTAAAAGAGTCCTCTCAACCATGAGACACCTTTTTTTCCTCTCTGGTTGTACCTTTTCTTTTCTGAAGTTAAAAGAAAACAAAATGTACCCACAAAAATTTCCACATTAAAGTTATATTGTAGTTGGATGACTCAGGGTGAGAAATTCAAGAGGAATGAAGAGGAAGGGGAACATTCCTGAATCAGACCTGTTGTGCTGAGCCTTAAACCAGAGGAGGATTTTGCTGGATGGAGAACAGCACTGCTGTACAGCACAGTGAGAAAGGAGCAAAGGATGGGGCTTAAATCTATTCCCTGCTGTTCTGGACTACTGCTAAATCTGTCAGGGTAGCTGCAAACCCAGTGGACTTTGACGCTACCAAGAGGGCTGAGGGTGGGAGTGCAAATATATACAGCATCATTTGATTCACAGTACATTCCTTTTTCTCCACTCCCGTAGCCTAAAGGGTACATCAACTAGCTTTACACGGGGTTTTTTTATTGTTTTTATTTTTAAATTTTTTATGGGCACCTCTCATCAGAGTATCTGAGCACTGCCCATAATAATTAGATTGGCACATCCCTAGTAGGCTTCCTGAAGTCTGTTCCTCTCCCTTCTCTGTCTGTGGGGGGCTCTGCCCAGTGTAGGTGCTTCTAAGGGGAGGGACGGGGTCAGGTTATTGTTGTTAGTGTCACTCTGGTTATGTTGTAAAAGATGTATCAAAGAGGAAGTTCTTGCACTATGACCTAAAGGTCATCAGACTCTGGATTAGGCTAATCTCTAAAAGTTTGTTCCCCAGACAGATCCTTTCGACCGAGAGTAACTCACCTCTAGGCACAGAGCTCTGTCCAGTGTTTTATGATCTTTGTTGTTCCAGAGAAGCTCAACAGCTCTGGCAGAGGCAGAGGTTTGGTCTGTCTTCTCTTGCTGGGCCATGATCCACTAATTGCTGTGTTGAGGTTAGGCTTTACACCTTCAGCTGGGGATGAAAGAGAAAAGGGGAGATGAGAAGGACTTGCATGCAGAGGTGACGCGTGCACGGTGTAACCTCACCTGAACACATGCTGGACACTTTGACATCAGTCTCCCGCTTTCATGGTCGGAGCACTTTGGAAGTTGTAAAACTTCTGTCTCACTTTGGCCTTGTCCTCTTTTTGGAGAAAAAGGGTAAAACAGTTTGAAAATTGCCAGCCAAGCAATTTTCCAGGCTCATCTGTCTGTTTGGGAGACTTGTAGGCTGCAGTGAGTGGCTGGAAAAGCTGCAGCTGGAAAGCAGCAAGTTCAGGGATGTGCATTAACCAGTAACACAGAATGTAAGCTGTGCTGAGGGTGTGAGGGTGCTGGACAGGACTCAGCAACAACAGCTTGCTCCTTGCTTTGTAACCCCCAAACACAGGCATGCTTCTGAGCAGAACAGGCATCCTCTTGGTATAAATACTCACTTTTAAGGAATGCACTTGAGAGAAGCATGTGTTCCTGGCCCTGTGTGCTCCGCTCCTCTCCTCTCCCCACCCCATCTGCACAGCTTGCCAAAGCCAGTTCCTCAGCAACAAGACTTGGCAGGTGGCACCTGATGAGATAATTGTGCCCCTGGGACATTAGGAGGCATGAGGTGCAGCCAGGTGCTCCTGATCTGTCCATGGGTGTGATTTCTGTGGTAACCACACCCTCAAGTGTTGTCTTACTGCAGTTAGGAGATTTGTTCAATTTGGGTCAAGTACTTCTGTTAGGGTGCTCTTCACATCTAACGTGTGTTGGCATGGCAGGAGCATGTGGACATCAAGGGTCAGGCAATGCACTTGGCTGAGTGGTGTTCCTCCAGCCAACAGGGAGGAGATCCTACTTTTCACACTTTGATCTCTGCTTATTTCCAAATCTGACCCTTTTCTTCCCGAAAACCTGCTAATCTGAACATTAACTCAGGTGTAAATAACAAAATGGCTCCCTTGGACAAGATGCTCCATTTCATGTGTCACAAGTGAGGAACCTTTTTACAGTTTGCCACTTTTGCTTCCTGGGATTTCCATTTTGCAAGAAGTATTTTAAAAACTTACACATATGAGGGCTCTACTGCAGGAGAGGTCAAATGACAGTTCATTTTTGTAGGCTGAAAATGCCTTGCTGTAACAGGCTGGCTTACGTTGCAGTCTTAGTGTGGAAACTGGGTGCTAAATCAGTCTAATAGTGAAAAATACCAGTCAGGTATTGTCATCTTCTTACTAAAGACTTGGTGTAACAAGGTCCAGCAGGCAAGGAGGTGCCCTGGCTATCATGGACGTGAATAGGAAAGGGGGGCCTCCAGTGAATGGCAGTTTGTTCCCCGTGTCTTTCCTTGGGCAGAGCTGTCATTGCTGGCCATGTTGGCTGCAATGCTGTGAGAGGTATGAAATGAAACAGCACAGAAAGAGCTTCAGGTTTTGCAAAATCTTGCTGCAACTTTGGGGAAGCCTTTCCTGCTGTGTGCAGCAAAGTGCTTCCAGCATTGCCTCTGAAACCTGCAAGTAGGGGAAGATCACTCTGTGCCTTCACACAGGCAAGCACGTGCTAAGCTTGTGCCATTTGCCCTTCTTGCAGCCAGCCTAGGTACTGCCCAAAGTTTCAGTTTAAACTTTGGCTCCACCCAAACATTGCCTGAATAACTGCAGGATTTAGCTCCCAGTATTTTGTTAAGGNAAAAAAAAAAAAAGATGTATTTTACCTCTCCAAAAATGAAAACCACTTTCAGTGCTAACAAAAGTCCTGCTTTTCTTCATATTGCCCAGATAGGATTTTTTGAGGTGCATCAGATCTTTCCTTACATGATAGTTGCTATTGTATACCTAACTAGAAATCAGCTTTAGCTTTCTGACAATAGCTGGCATGGATTTTATTCACTCTAAGACATCTTGCGAGATAATTAAAGTGATGACTGACAACATAGCACAGCAAAAGGAATGTTTCTCGATGCAGAGCTGCTCTACAGGTTGCTTGTGTGCTTTTTGCTAAATGTATCCCTGGTGTAGCTACCCTGACTTTGATGAATTCCCCAGAAATTAATCTGGCACTTTAATACTGAAATTCTCTCAGTTTCTGTCTCCTTCTTAAATTAAATGCTTGTACGTGAATATACTGCTTATGAAGGGAGCCTGAATCACAGCCCTGGAAAATGAATTCCTCTCCTTACCTGCAAAACCAGCAGAGCACAAGCAGAGGGTGTGTGAGCTTCCCCACTGCACCCCATCCCTGTGTCTCATCCGTGACCTAGAGGGGCAACGTCTAGCTAGGCATAAGTGGGTGGCTCACTCTCTGGACTTATTTAATCCTTGGCCAACCTGCCAGGGCTGCCAAAGAGGGTGCCAATTGTGGTGGTGGTTTCTGTGATGTGGATAGTTGTCCACTGGGAACAGCTCTAGGCCACAAAGCATCTGCCAAATGGTAACTATTTTTTTGGTCACTACCCAGTTGGGTCATGTTTGGATCAGCGATGAAAGGCTCTGTATCCCAATACCAATCCCCTGAGCCATACAGTTTCCCGGAATAATTTTTTTTAATGAAGGAAAACATTATTTTTTATCCTGGATTCTACTTTGATCTGCTGATTTGTAATGTGCATTATTGGCACTTTAAGGTGCATAATTTTCATTACTTGATTGTAGAGGGCTCAGATGCTGGGAAGGATTTGGGAAGATGGCAGGTGGTATCCAAAATGCGGTGTGATCCAAAATGAGGTCTCAGACATAGTGGTTACACACTCTGACACCCCAGATGGCACTAAATTTAGACCTTACACCTTCGAATTTATCTCACAATCCCTCAAGAGGGAAACTGCCATTAAAATTGAAGATAATTTTCTCCTTTGCTCCTGTTCTTTTGGCAATACCTAGTTATCTGTGTCAGATCTGTGACATCAGCCAACCCTGCTGGTAGCTTTTCCAGCAGCTATTTATGTTGTCAGTGGTGCCTGTTGAACCCACCACAAACTTCTGTGATGCCCACTGGCACCCTGAGGTGTTGGGAGGTGCCTTATTTCTGGATGCTTCAGAACTGCAGGAGGCAGAGGCTGAATCTCTGGGCTCAAATTACACAACCTAGCAGGGCAGGGAACTGAGGATGCTGAGAGTGGGCAGCACACTGCCAGCCTGCTGGAGGAAGCTCTTTCTGGCTTTTCTCAGGTAGTATATGTAGCCATGCAATAATGCCAGCAGCTTTCTCTTGACCTGAAGCAATTCCTCAGAGGTGACTGGGTTTTTCTTTCCTGGGAGTAATTTGCATTTAGCACAAAAGCACTACTTGGATTGCATCAGTTCTTCAGAACAGGGAGTCACCTGCCTCTTTCTTCCCCTGTACCTGTGGAAGTGACACATGCTGGGATACCAAAGGAGTGACTGTTAAAATGGTAGAAAATCCTGAGCAAATCCATTACAGCTACAGACATTCAGAAACAACAGATGGAGAAAAATGAGAGTACTGATTGATAGTATTGTGAGTCTGAGATAGAACCTGCTTTCTCTCACACAGGCATGCCAAACGCATCTTACCAGTAGATACCTCACAGTGGTTTATTGATCTTGGGCTGTGAAACATACATTTTTGATTTCCTTTTATTTTGTTTAAAATAAGAAAAAAAATATTTTAGTCAACGTATCATTCTGCTGTGAAAAGTTGTTTCTGTTAAAGGAAATAAAAGAAGATAGAAAAAGTAGGGAAGAAATTGTGTTTAAAAGATTATATATAGTCATATAGATATGCATAGAAATAGTGATTCTGTAATGTTTTTAAAAATAAGTGAGTCTCTACAAAGCTCTCTTTTATGAGTTTCTCTGCCTTTTTGGAGCCCTTTATGTAAACTTCCAGAGTTTGCTGTGTAGAAGCATTCTAACACATGCTTAACTTTCCTAAACCAAGCTCTACATTTTGGTGACAGCTCTCAATTTTCCTTTTTCACTTTCAAAAACCTCTGAAAAGTGAGATGAAAATGTACAATGTCAGAGAAATCTCAGTTTGGGACATGTGAGTTTATATAAATCAGTCAGATTGTTCCTTTCAGCCTTTGGCTGTGAGTGAGGACCAAGCTTATAGTCCCAGGAGTTTTGAGAGGAGAGGTGATGAGGAGTGATGAGTGGCAAGGCAGGGACAGCCAGGAAAGGGTCTGCATTTTCCCTGGGGAGAAGGCAGTGCAGAGAAGGAGGGGTGGAAGAACCCATTGGGAAGGTGAGTGAACCAGGAAGGGAAGAGGGAAGGAGCCTGAGAACTGGAAAGAAGAAGCTGAGAAGTCAGGGAAGCATGGAAAAGAGGGAGCTGGAGACTGAAACAGCCTTTAGGATGGTTGCCAGAGAGGGAGGCAGTTCGTGGGAGTTTCAGCATATAAGTGAACTATAGTTCAACCTGTCCTGTTGGTCCAAGCCATGGCCCCATCATTTGGTCAGAAGTTTAATCACCTGAGAGAAGCTTTTTTGCCGCTCAGCATGAGGCCCAGAGCCTGGAGAAAAGCACACACTGGAACCATGGGTGGTGTTAGGAAGTATGATCAGAAGCAGAGTGGCTCAGGACACCAAGGTATGCCCAGAAACACCCACAAGCTGCTGGGGCTTGTTTGTCCCCAGACAGGATGTGACTGACCATTGCTGGCAGGGAGAGGCACAACAAAGCACAGAGCACAGCTATCAGAGGATGATCCTCGTATTGAGGGGGTGCAGAAGAGGGAATGTAAAAGTGGTAAGAGACAAAGCACAGTTTACATCAGTAAGAGAATTTGGCTTTGGAAGAAGATTTTCTGCATGGCTGCTCCACATAAATTGTGCTTAGCTCTACAGTTGCAGGATTTTGAGGTCTCTGATGAGGCTCTTGAATTGTTCTAAGGACAATTTTGCTATTTAGCATCCCAATATGCCAGTATCCACAAAACAGAAAGCCTTATGTGGGTGCACAGCTTAGAGATTCAGAAATGCTGCAGTACTAAAGGTCTGAAGGGACACGGATTAAAGGCTGCCCTTACAGGATTTGCGAGTATGGGGTAAAAGTGCTGTTTGGCTTCAGAGTCCACAACCACAGTGTGTAATAGCAATACATAATATTAGAAGTCATTGGTGACAGCAAATGCTGTGTGACACTGGTGTGTGAGGCTGAGCTCAGACAGTCACTACTCAAAATATGCTCAGCTTTTCCTTCCTCTAGAGCGTGAATTCATTTCAAAAGCCAAGCTTTCAGGGGGTGTAGCATTGTTTGTGTGCAGCCAAACCACGCGCGATTTTTTTCCCAAATTAAATTCAGCTTTTTTCTTGCCATCTTTAGAACTGACTCTTTTCAATATTTCTGCTGACTGAGATCCAATTTTTAAAATATATCTGGGAGCCTTTACTTGGCAAAGAATAGAAACCTTGGCTTTTATAGCATCCATGCACTACCAGGGTCTAGTTTATTACTTTGTAAAGTATTTTTGGGATATGTTTTTCTTAATATAAAACTAAGTCCAGTACCATGCATTTCACATTTCTCTTCTGTTTTCTTCATAGACACAAATATATATGAAGATTTTATAAGGTATGGAAGGACTCCAGAGAAGGTACTTTATGAGTGGGGATCGTCTTTTGAGCTTTGCTCAGAGTTCTTCCAAAGTTGCACACAGTTTTGGTTGAAATTGGTGCCTCATACATACATATATGGTTTCAGTGTATCCAAGCCTGATTCTCAGTTTCACTCAGCAGTTTTCACTAAGGACATGTACATGTAGACCTGAGACCAGGCAAAGGTTAACGTAAGCTGGCTACTGTATCTCATGTTTCTCAGGAGCTCAAATTAAACTCCTTGGGATGAACAGAACAAGGCTGGCATCTGAACTGAGCTATCTTATCGAAACTAATCTCAGTGTAGCTATGCCAATTTTAGTCTTGTCACACAAATTTTTCTCCCTCTCCTCTCTTCCTGCCAGTATTGTTTGTAAGAGAAAATGATTAAGGAAGGAAAGAACTGATAGACGAAACTGAGAGGAGGCTCAGAAATCACCTACGATTCCCATTGGTGGATTCTACTATTTGGAATAAACCTCAAGTCACCAGCTTTCCCTGAGATGCCAACCCCAAACTATAGTTCCCAGGGACCAGGAAGCATCTGGCAAATACCTGGAGAGAGACTTACTCACATGTTCAACAACACACGCAGGCACACACGTGCAGTCACCCAGGCAGAAGAGGAAATGCTGGCTCCAGTGCTTCCAAGCTGAGAACACATATCTGGGCAAACATAGGTTATTATAACTCTGGACAGCAAACCACAAAGGCATTCAAAGAATCACCACCACATTTTGCAGAATATTATTACAACTGTCACTAGCAGTTCTGTCAGAAATCTGGAAATTGCAAAGGACAAAAATTTAACTACTGAGGAGCAGGGAATTCTCAAAACTCGTCCATCCGTGTGCTGGCATGTTTGGCCAGACAGGAAGGTGCTGGGCTTTTCTACTAAAGATTCTGCAGAGTAAAGGGAGAAAGTAATGTCGGAATGATACTCATGTACTCCTGAATGATAGGCATGTACCCCTCTTTCTTTAAGATCCTAATGCATTCTTGTTAGTTTTCATGTCTGATTGCTCTCCTCCTTTGCATTGCACCACTTCTGGAGCTGGACTAGCTTCAAGGAATAACTTGAACACTGTTCAAAATCTCCAATCTCTTTAGAGCTGTGACTTTGAAAATAATTTTGAATTTTATGAGAAAGTAAACAGAACTGTGCTCATCTGGCCTTCACCTGCAGCAGCAAAATGTGCCACAGCAACATTGCAGTGAAATTTTATCTTTGAAGCCACATAAGGTATTTGGCTGGGCATGGCATCTGGTGCTGTTTGAACACTTATTTTGTGCACTTATATATTCTGATATAAAAAGCATGGCATTTTGCATTGCAGTATGAATCCTTCCCCTGTGTTGCCTTAATGCAAAAGGAGGTCAAAGGAGAAGCAGAGATTTGGACACTAGGATCTGAAAGTTTTGGAGCTTGGGAGGCTTCCATAGGAAGGGGTTTTGCTGGCTTAAGCCCTTGGGAGATCTTCAAAACGGGGTCGAGTAGGGCTGTTAGGCAAAGGTGCAGAATTTGAATTCCTTCCTTGAGTCCCACATCAGCAGTGACTCTGAGGAACCTTCTCCCTGCTGCATCCTTTTTAGATGTTGCTTCATCCCAAAGTGATCCATAGGCAAATTGCCTGAAAGCCTCTGGTGACACCGTCAGGAGTGAAATGATCAAGCACACTGACTGCTGTTTCAAACAGATCTCAGGAAAAGCAGACCTGTGGTGTGAGCTGGGCCAGATCACATTTCCAGGAGCTGAGGCTCCTGGCTCCGTGCAGACTGAGGGGAGCAGTGAGGTTGCAGTGTTTGTGTGTTGAAGGGATGAGGAGCTCGTTACTGATGCGTCAGGATCAGAGTGGGGCTGCAGCTCCAGCAGTGAGCAAGGACATGTTCATGCAGCTGGCCCCAATTCCTGTCTGTGTGAGAGCCTGCCAGCCTGTGTACAGTGTTGCTGGGTGTGTGTAAGCTGCTGGCAACAATGCCTTGCTGCCTCTGTCATCATGTATTCCAGGGATGGCTTTCTTAGAGCCCCACACATGGCACAAGGAGACCCTGTGGGTGCTCCTGCATGCTGGGATGGGATTGCAGCCAGAGTGTTGCTCGGGGGTACCTGCCTTCTCTTTTCTCCTGTGATGCCCTGTACTGAAAATGGTTTACCATGGAAATACCTGTAACAATTATGTAACGTTATTTTTACTGCTGGTCACACCCAACTCCCTCCAAAACCAGGTGTCTTTAATACTGACAGTTCAGAGGCTTGTTTGTAATGTATCACTGGCAATGTGAGGGTGCAAAAGTGCCCAATTGTTCAAAATCCTTTTGGTTGGCACTGCCCTGATGACTTGGAACTTGATGTAGATCTGGAAACTGAACTTCAACATCAGTTTGACAGGACAAGAGGTCCTCAGGCTGTGCCAGGGGAGATTCAGGTTGGACATCAGGAGAAATTTCTTCCTGGAAAGAGTGGCCAGGCACTAGAAGGGGCTGCCCATGGAGATGGTGAACTCCTCATCCCTGGTGGTGTCCAAAGAATGACTGAACATGGCACTCAGTGCTTTGGGCTGGGGAACAAGGTGGGGATCAGGCAGAGGGTGAACTCGATGGTCTTGGAGGTCCTTTCCAACCTAAAGGATTCTATGATCATGTCCTCTCACTTTTGTTCAAGAGCTGGATGAGATATTTTGTTATCTAGTTATTTGCAACCAGGAGAAAATGCAATTTTCCTAAGTTAGAAAGCATCCTAAGCTACAGACCAAATGAAAACATGTTGGACCAGGGGTGCTTTTTAGGCAACCTGAGGCCATTATCCATGTAAAGTGTGCCCCAGAGTCAGTTTGATTCTCTGAGGCCTAGAAATGGGCAGAAGACAATTCCTAGCTCCTTAGGGGCACAGCATGCTCCTTTCCAGCCATAAAGACTTCTGAGATATTATACATGAAATCTGTCAGTCATCCAAGGCTGACTGTTGTGTCTGACGTAGGAAATGCCACTCCTGGGGAAATATGTTTATGCACGTGCTAGTGGTTTTCTAACTGCTGCTTAGGTTTGGGCCTTCAGAAGCGGCTCCAGCAAGCCCAGGCTAATGGGCTGGGAGTACAAGAGGTGCAGGCTCAGTAATGTCAGAGGATTTCTGCTGCTTACCAGATGATCTCCCCACAGTGGGAGTGATACCAGTGTCTGTGTTGAGCAAAGCCCTCTCTTGTGCTGGGTTTCCATCTAGCTTGGTTCAGCAGGAGGCTGGCTGGCATTTCGTGGCCTCATTTCACCAAAATGTCTAAGTCTAGGAGTATCCCACTGGCTCTGGTTTGAACTCAGTGGGAGCATATTTGTGTTTAAAACTTTCCACATACACTTTACAGCATGTCCAAAGCCCATGTCCCGTGTGCTCCATGGGGTGAGTGCTGAAGGGCTGAGTGCCACCAGCAGCCGCTGGTGACGTGTTTGCTTTGGTCACAGCCTGCTCCCCTGGGTGGGCAGTTGCTTCACCAGACTGTTTTCAGTTACATTTTTTTTCCTGACCAGGGATGTTTAGTTTGTCCCTTTGTTCTCAGACCTTTGCTCAGACAGTCTGTGTTGCTTTTTCAGAGCTGTCTTTAACGCAGGAGCTCAGACCTCTCTGGGGACTCTGCCTGCAACCATCAAAACTGAAAGGGGCAAAATACGGAGCATTTGTAACAGCTGTTAACAGCATGTAATGTCCAAAGGAGATGTCCAAAGGGGCTCTTTAGGAAGCCAGACTATTCCTGCGCTGGACAGCTGGCTTCCAACTTTTTGGAAAATCTGGGTGCTGGACAGATTTCCTTTTAATGATCTGCCTCTGATGCTTTCCTTAGCACTGACAAAGGCTTACTGAAGGTGAGAATATTAATTTGCTCACATGTGTGTGCTTCTGTCTGTACATCCCATACAAACTATTTTCTAGCAGGGTCAATCGCCAGCACCATCCCCTGGTCTAGCAGGGAAGGAAAGGGGCAAACCTGTGCACAGGCAAGGTCCTGCACAGGACAGGGACATTAAGGAACAATCACAAGTGCAGGTACTAACCCTAGTTTCCTATTATAATTATTGCCTGTGAGAACAGTAACTTCCTTGGAGTTCCCAGAGACTTATATACTTAAATGGACTTTGGCTCAGGCCATCTTTGCTTGATACAATCATTTGCTTTAATGATGTGAGTCAAATTATTTCAGTTCCCTCCCATTTTGAGGCACAGCTGATGGAAGGGGAGGGTGTTGAAGTTGCAGTGTGAGGGAGGAAGAGGGAATAGTCTCATCTGCAAATAAATGCTGCTGCTTCTGCTAACTGCATAAAAATGAAGAGCTTAGCCAGAAACAGGAGTGCAAATCTGAGATTACTCGACAGCTGTATTATTCAAATGCAGAATGCTGTATGGAGCAGATAGAGAGGAGCTTAGTGCTGAGAAAGGCTCTTATCTTCACTTGTGAAACCACTATGTGTATGACAAGTCATCCCCAGCCTAGCAAGGGAGGATTAGTGCATCCCCATCAGCATTAAAGGCGTGGACACCAGAGACTGTAACTCTGGACCCAGTGGTCCCTGATCTATGGAGAACTGACACCTCAGTCTGGTTGCAGCTCAGACTCCTTTCTCATGGAACATCCGAAACTCACCTGTCTGTCATGTACTGATGAACATGTGAAGTACTCTTTTTGCTCTTAGTACTGACTTCCCAGCCCACTTAATCTAGTGGAAAGACTCCTGCTGTTTTCAATCAGCTTTGGATCAAACCCAGGAGGGGCCTATAATGCACGCCGAGCATTCCCATGTCGCTCAGAAGGATGAAAGATATTGCTGCTTGTGTCTGGCAGCTCCTGTTAAAGGCAAGGCATACCAGAGTGGCTTCTCAGAGATGACTTGCTGTGAAGTGTCAGAAAATTTGCCTTGGTGTTAAAATCCAGAGTTGTTTTTGAAGTCAAATAGAATACATATTTGTGTGTCAGATTTTTCATTTGAAAAATTCAATCTGTGGAAGCAACAATTGTTCCATGATAAGAGGTAAACAAAGAGAAGCACAAAAGGAGCTGTGAAAGGCAGTGGTGTGTTGCAATCCATCTGAATGTTTATCTGCAGCAACATGCAAAGGTGGATTCATGCAACCAAATTTAGGCAATGAGGAATGATTCCCAAGTTAGGAGTCTCGTCTCCCTGGGTGCTTCCTTTAGTTAATGGAGAAACAGGCAGGTCCATGGGGTAATTCAATCCACCTCCATTCTGAATTATCCTGGGAGGTGGCTGACTCTTTCCTTGATGGTAGAGGGAACCTGGGGCACCTGGTTGCCTCCCTCAGGCACATCTGGCAGCACTGAACAGCACAGAAAATGGGGACCAGTGAAGAAGTCTATAAGAACCCAGGGTATTCTATGATTCTGTGAAAAATCTTTAATTCCCATTACAATTATTTAGACCTAGCCTGAATCCTGAGATGCAAGAGTTAGGAGGGAACAATTGGGATGCTAAAGAGGCAGAGGACCAAACTCTGCTCTGTGCCTGTGCTCTCATCACACTCAAGGAACCCCAACAGTGTCAGGGAAAATGCAGCAATGTCAGCCTTTGTGCTGCATGGATTTTTTGGTTGCTGAATGGGAGCTGTAAAAGCCCCTCATAAATTGAAATAGTCCTGAGGTGCTGCAGCAGTGATGTCCTTCTTTAGGCTGCTCGACCAAGGAGAGTAACGCCATTGATAGATAGCAAGAGTTCTTTGAAACAGTGACTCATATCCTGAGCTAGAAGGAACCCACAAGGATTGTCCAAGTCCAACTTCAGGCCCTGCACAGACACCCCAACAATCCCACCCTGTCCCTGAGAGCATCATTCAAACACTCCTGGAGCTCTGGCAGCCTTGGGGCTGTGCCCACTGCCCTGGGGAGCCTGGGCAGTGCCCACCACCCTCTGGGGGAAAGAACCTTTCCCTCATAAGCAGCCTAACTCTCCCCTGACACAGCATCCACTTACCCCAACCCACTGCTGTTCCAGAGGTAAAAAATCTTCTTTGCTTTGGGTTATTATGTAAAGGTGAGAAGGAAGCAGAGCAAATGTGTTTTCTGAAACAGAGAAGGGGATCAGCAGCAGTTTAGGGAGAGGTAACATAATCTCTGGAGCTGCCAATGTGTACTTGGGACTTCCAGGCAGTGAGGGTGAGTCACAGGGAGGGACAGAGAGAGAAAGAGAAACGAGCTCAAATCTGGGAAGGTAGAGAGTGTGGGTGGAAGGCAATTACCATGAGAGAGCAAAGGGCTGCTGTGTGAGTCAATCAAATCCTATAGATACCAATACTCATGATAAATACCAAAGAGGTTTTAGCAACTGCTAATTCTCAGAAAGTAATGAATGAAAACTGTTTCCTGTGGTTAGAAGGACCAGAGAAGACGACGTGAGTAGAGGAGAAGGAGATATCAGCCCTGTGAGCACAGGGGAAGGGGTATTGTGGGGTATGACATAATGGAACACGGATCAGCAGCAATTATGTGGCATGGGCAACAGGAGCACATGATTAGCTTTTCCAGAAAGATGCTGTGTTGTTTTTCCCAGTAATCCCTTATTAAATGGGTGCTAGAATGCATGAACAATACAAGAAAAACCCTTCTTATTCTAGTGGCTTTTCTTTCCATAACTCAATAACTATTGCCCATAAAGCATAGCAAGGAACTTGCTTTTTTTAAAGTGCTCCTTTATTTCAGTGTTATGTCTCTTGCTTGCTTTGGTTTTCAGGTGGCACTGAATGTGAGGCTTGCAATCTATGCAGAAATACTTTTCACTCTGAAAGTTTCTTTTTGTGAGCTTGGTGAAAGCAGAAACCATTGGTTATCGCTTTTAATTACCAACATTATCTCTGACAAAGATTTGCCCTGTGGAGTGCAATAGCCTGTCAGTGCTACACTTAACTTCTTCAGAAAATGCACTGAAGGGCGAAGGAAATGATAACCATTATAACTATCTTCTTACTCAGCTTTTGGATTTTAGTAACAAAACAGACATTGTGAAATAAAAAAGATAGAAGTGCATCTTGGAAGGTAAGGCAGCAAACCAATGTCTGGGATAATAGAGAGTTTTCTCTGTACCTTTTAAAATATTATAAAGCCCAAACTTTGGGCATTCCCAACATTCAGAAGTGATTTTCCTCCCTTTTCTGAAGGACAGAATGCAGTGAATTTCAAATGTGATTGTCAATAATGGATCTAAACCATCTCCAGTGATTCCATTTATAGGTGAATTATAGCACTACTCAGAATGGATATGAGGGTGAGAAACTGGGCCACAGATGTAAGAACTATACTTACAAACCAGAGCAGGGAGACACAATTTTTACCTGAAATTCTAAGAGCGATTGTTATGCATTTGATTTGGTGGATCCTGAGTGTGGCTCCCGCCTATGTGTGTGTTAGCATGGGATCTTGAATTCACAGTTACATTCCCACAGGATCTGCCTCAGGAGCGCACTCCCTGGGGCATTTCCTTCGAGTGACTTTGGGTTGGTAGGCTTTCCTCCAGGGGCTGTGCTTGAGCATGGGCTGCCTGGGGGAGCTGAAGGGTCCACTGGGACCCTTTTTTTGAATGTTCCATTTGAATGTTGCTATAGAAAACTCTTTTTTTT
>VXBX01000144.1:185738-309340 GCA_013400415.1 Scytalopus superciliaris | reverse complement strand
GTTAGTAGTAGCTATTCCCTGTATTTGGTTGCTTCATTCAGTTTCCCAGGATATGACTTGCTGAAATGGGGAAGAATCCCAGCTGCAGAAGTTAGAAGGATCAGTGCTTCAGACAACAAAACAAAATTGTTTGGAAGGCTGATGTTCTAAGAGTGGTCAAACTGAACTCCTTGGATCAGGGGATACTTTATAGCTGAATCTTGCTGAATTTCTAAGGTGGGAGGAATCATGCCTCCTCCCCTCAAAGGTGCATTATGTAACGATTTGTCTGTGATTCTCTCACATGTTGTATAGATGATTGCTATAAAAAAACCAAGGTCAAGCTGACAATTCATCAATAAAGTGGAATCTGAAATGCTTATAAAGCCTGGGGTGTGAACAGCAAACAAGGAGAAAGCAAGACAAAGCAATTCCACAGGAAGGGAGTGCACCCACCCTGTGCACTAAGTGGAGGAGAGAGTCCTGTGGAAAAACCAGTTGTGTGGCTGTGGCCCTGCAGGCTGCACCATTGCCTGCACAGGACACAGGTGGATTCAAGGTTCACTGTTAGCCCTGGTTCTGGCATTTTCTGCCTTGCAAGTGCTTGATATCATGACCTGAAAATGTTAGTGTAGAGTTGCTTTCTCTCAGTTAGTATTATGTGTGCTTACAGAGGTTTGAATGGGAAGACTGGCAGAATGAAAGAGAATGTGAAACCCTGATGTAAATTATCTTCTTTTTTTTCCCCCCTAAGGAACAGTTCTTTTCATACTCAATTTTCTGAGGCTTCATCTATGCTATATAGTAATATATTGGCTCCCTCACTTTTAAATTACCAAGTTAATTGAAGCCTGTTAAATCTTAGAGTTTAACAGTTCAGCATTTTAGAGACATTGCTCAAATTCATCCATCGCATTGCTCTAATGACTTTGGTATTTGGCTTATTGCACCCACATTTTGGAAGGCTAATCCTGCTAGTCTTACTCAAAATGAAGAAATATATCAACTCGGCCTGTTCCACTGGACTCCTTTGTGTCAACGACTCAGTAAACAGAGACATATCTGGATGCCTTTGCAGGGAACAACAACAACAACAAAGAACAACCAAAAAGAACAAAAGAAAAAACAAAACAAAAAACCCCCCCAAACAAACAAACAAACAACCCCCCCCAAAAAAAATATGTGATTTTGACTTGCCAAAGAAACAGAAGCAGTCACAGTGCAAATGAAAACTTTGCCACAGAGGTGATGGAAAAGTGCTAAGTGATAATTTCACATGTAAGTTTGCTGAAGGTTGCGCCCTGCTTATAAGCTCTTGATTAAATCCATCCTGGCTCCTAAACCCCGGGTCTTCTTAAAACAAGGTGTATTTTTAGATAAAGATGTTAGAACACTGTAATTTCCATGGCTGATTGCACCCTGCAAGAGCAGAGAAGCAGGTGAGAGGCTGGGTGTGTGTGGAGCACAAGTACATGTGTATGTGTGTATGCTGGTATCTGAAACAAAGGTGATTTGAAAGAAGAAAATCAGCCTCATCAATTTCGCATTTTGCTTTGGGTTTTTTGGTGTTTGTTTTTTAAAAGAAAACAAACTCTTGTAAAAGGTGTCTGCAAAGCAGCTTGGCTGTGTTAGGCTAGCACAAGTCGTAGTAGAAGCAGGATATTGTGGAATACATCTGGGTAGAAGATTAGTTGACCAAATCTTGAACAGACACCTTCCAGCTTCACAGTGAGAGGCCCTGATTCTGTCTGGAGCAGTACTAGTTGGGACACATCATCAGTCCACAGCTGCTGGGTAACTGAGGAGAAAATAGATGTTGTGGCTTGACAGCGGCTCCCCCAGTGATCCCACTTCTGTAACCAGCAGCAATTAACACCCCTGTTTCCAGTGGTGGCTCCAAGGCCACAAGGCAAGTCTAGAAAGGTGAGAGCTCTCCCTCTGAGACACTCCGGGTTGTGGCTAAACCTGTGGAGTGATCACTGTAGTACCCTTGGCCTTTGAATACCCAAAGAGAGTGGGAGCTGGAAGGAACCAAAGGTCAGGGAAGCAATGGGTTAAGTTGCTCTCTCACCAATGAGGTAACCTGGGGAAAAGCAGTAAAATCGGTTACTGGAGAAAGAGAAAGCAGCAGTATTTTAGGATACTGCTGTCAGCATGATAGGGCAGAACTGGATTTCATACTGTGGATGTTTTGGTTTTCTTTTTGGCTGTCATTTGCTCTTCTGTGACAAATGTGAATCAATGCCCAGAAGCAGAAAGCAAAATCATTCTTATTTTTGTTTAATCATGAAGCACTAGAGCAAACTGCTAAGGGGAGTGATGGGCTGCTCATCTTGGGAAGTGGTCATGTAAAATCCAGATCCATCCCAGCATGTGCTTTAACACGGGGTTTCTCAGATGAGTAATTCATGACCTCTCTAGGGATGAAAAGATGACTTGGGTGATGTTACAGTGTTAGATGTCAGCATGCAGCCCCTTGGCTCCTGGAAGAGAGGCAGTCCCATGGGGACACCAGCCAAGGCACAGCATCACAGCTTCAGTGTGTTGTAGGAGTTCAGCTCCTCCAGACCCTGGGGAATGTACAGAGGTCAAGGAAGGGGAGCAGGGAAGAGATGTGCTATTACATAGTGGGGAGGCAACATTGTCAGCATTTATAAATTCACAAAACTTGTGCTGGACTTAGACTGATGCATCTATGTTAAGAATTTGAGATTTCTTATACTCAGTGTGTCCTACTTGTCTTTAGAGGGAGACGGTTGGTATAGAAGCCAACACTAATACCCTAGGCACGTAACTAACATGTCGGTCTGTTTAACACAGCTAAATTTGAAAATTGTCCTTAAAAATGGTACCGCTGAGCAACCTGAAGGAGATACTGAAGTGAAGGAGATACTGAAGATTTGCTGTGCCTACATTCATGTACCCTCTCTGGAGCTGGAAAACACTGACACATGTTTGGCAGGAGTGGATGGTTTGTTTTAGAATTACTGCTTTGGCAACAACATCAGCTCAGCTAGGAAAAACCAATGGGCAGCTGGAGAGATAAAACCAAATCCCAACCCAGTATCTTTCTTCCATACAAATGAGTAACAGCAACTACAGCAAAAATTATCATTGAAAAGAGTTTGAAAAAGGTAACATTGGGTGGCAGAGGGAAGCACTAAAACTGATGGTATTCTGATTTTTTAGTGCCTCTCTTTTTTGCTGTCAGCCTGCTTGTTACTGGTAGTACCTACATGAGAGTAAGTTGGCATGCACCTTCTAATTAATTTTTCAGCTAAATTAATGCCTAGCACTCAGTCTGTAGTGTGAAGGAGATTGCAAGGATAGGCAAGTCACCATCCTGGCCCCACACTCTGTCTAGGAAGGTAAACCAGATATATGTGAAGAAGCAGGAAAGCAGCACAAGGCAAGGAAGCAGCTCACTCAAACCTACCCAGCAAATCAGAGCCAAGATTAGGACCAGATCATGTTACTTTGATCCAGTGTCAGAGCAATTGGAGAGGTAGCTTTCCATCTCTCACCTGTGGATCTTCTGGAAGAATAGGCAAGCAAGGAGAGCAAGTGTAGGCTGCTCTTCAGGATCAGGAGACTCTTAATATCCTGCATCTATCAGATGCATCCCTCCCAGACCCAACTTAGGTTGTAAACATGGCAAGGGAGCTGATACCTTGTGTGTGAACAGAGCAGTGTGAGACCTGAGTCAGGTTGCCTGATTTTCTATGAGCCTGTGACTCCAGAGGACAATTTCTCAGATTTTCATTTCAACCTCTGGGATGAACTGGCCTATCATCCTCCTGATTTGACATGATAGTTGCTGACTCTTTCATTCAGAAGGCCAATAGAAAGCTAAATGTAGTGAAATACTGCACTGAGTGTGTGACATGGAGGCTTCCCATGCCATTTAGGAACTCTGCAAGCCTCTGAAAAGTGGAATATATTGATACAGACAACTAAACCTAGCAAAACTGAACCTAGTGTCCAGCAACTGCTTGGTTTTCATCCTGTGTAAAGGTGTGTACATCTCTTGGAAACCCTAGCTAACAATTTTCTCCAAACACTCATGTGGGGTTTGGATCCCTTCCTTTTACATTGTGCTCTAATGGTGGAATCAGCCCCAAAAGGAAACAGGTAATTCTTCAATTTTCAGTAAGCACTGAGTTGAGCAAGCGTTTGGTTGGCAAAGATACTGCATGTGAAAAATTTCACTAAGTTAAGGTAGTAGGGAGCCAGTTAAGACACTTCTCTCCTAAAGTTCATTGAAAGCTTTATGAACCAGAAGATATTATGAGATAATTGCCACATTCAAAATCAAACCAAACATTTTTGCATAGGTCTGTACTTCAGTATTCACACTTCTAATAGTTCCACCTCTCATCTATTGTTATTGCTATGAATTTTCAATCCCTGATTTTTTAAGACCCTAGTCTTATCCTTAGTTCACACAGGACAGGTTGAAGATTACTTGGTTTGCCTGTACAGTGTCTCACCATGCTCAGAGGAAGGTTCAGAATGTGTTGGCTCCCACTGTCAGCTGGTGCCAATTAAGAAGAAATGAAGGGAACCAACACATTATAGCAAGGATGAGTGTAGAGTACTTGCAGCAACACTTAATTCCTTGATAAAGTTACTGTACAGATATTGCAGGATTCTGGCTTTGATTCCTGGCTGCATTAATTCACAAGATCTTCTAAGGGACCTATTTCTTCATGTTTTCTTTTTAGTCATCCGTATCAGTTTCAGGTTACTATTTGGCTGCTTTCTACACAACTTTCCTAATGATTTTAGCCAGGCCAGGCCAGCTGTAAGCTTGCAAGTCAACAGCTTGCAATCAAACCCAAGTATCTCAGCCACGAGGATGACAGTCTGTCAATGAGACAAAAATAAAAAGTACCCAACATTTTACTGTGCCTTGTTGTCAGGGATCTGTAATTCTGTCTCCTCTAGCTTGGAGTAACAGCAGTTTGAAAATATTAGCTTAATTCTGTGGCAGCTCAAACAATTTAGTGAAGTTATAGCATATAGGTGGAATCTTGGTATTTTGTGCAGAATTTTAAACCCACAAGGATGTAAGGGCATTGCAAAGCATCAGTGCCCACTGAGACAAGTTATTGTAGACGAATACAGTACAACTTCATATTTTCATGTTGTTGATTCAGATCACGGTGAAACCAGCTGTTTTGAATGGTGTGAGTGTGGCCAGGGATAGCTTCCAGCAGCCCAAAACAGCACAGCTGCCATTATGTGCCATTGCCTCATAGATTGTCTATATACACAATCCAAGGACTTCATGGCTGTAGAACAGGAACTACCCCTCACCCTCAGAAAAGACTCTTCCAGTTCAGCACCGAATACTGCAGTCATTGCTTCTGAATACGGAAATAAGGGAGGGAGAACATCAGTTTCTACAAACCGAACAAAAGAAATGTGCCAGATTTTTTTTCCCTTATCTCATTCTCACATAAAAAAATACACAATCTATGTCTTGGAAGAGCTGGAAGAGAATCTTTTTATAACTGGAAAAAGACCCATCAGGCAAACACTGAATTATCACTTTTTGTTTGTTTGTTTCTATCTTGGCTATGTAGAGTTTTATTTTTCTCTGGAAGTCCTGAGTCATCTGAGGTCAAGCAGCTCAATCCTCTCTGCAATAGTGCCCATCTTTTCTGGGACACTGGGCACGCTGGCACACTGTAACTGTTGGCATCCCTGGGCAGTGCAGTGGCGTGTGGTGAGGACCAGCAGTGCCACGATGTGCAGCTCCCTCAGGGCAGACCTTGCCATGCTGCTGCCACAGATGGGACCACCTCGTGGGCAGGGGTGGCACTGACAGGGGGGCAAAGCAGGTATGCTCTGTGAGGTCTCTTTCTCCCAACATTTCCCATTTTCTCTGGTCTGTCCTATTTTATTCCTGGAAGTTATCAGCATTTCAGCCAGGTCTTGCTGTAGACTTCACTCAGTAAAAGTGACTTTAGTTGGCTGAAATATTTTAGGACCTTATACCACAAAGCTATTTGATCTCTCTTTTGGGTTTACATTTTCCTTCTGAGTGACTGATTTTTTGGCACAGGAAACATTTTTATTTCTGATGAACTTTTCTCTGACTTAGAGTTTTGTGCAGTGATATTGTTTGGACATGGAGGATGCACTGTGCTGAACATTTGGCAGAAATGAGAATGATCCCTTCACCAAGAAACTGGCTGTCAATGTTTGTCTTTCACTGGAATAGCACAACAGTGGTTTTGAGCTAAATAACCAAACTAACTTGGGAACTTATCATGACAATTGTGATTCAAAAATGGTCTATGGTATAAAAACCATTATAATGTCAAGTTTCTGATTTGAAGTCTCCAGTTCTGTGAATCACATTTTCCCCTATTAGTAAAACAAGAATGATCATCTCTTCTGTGCAGTGTGGATTCATTCATTACCATTTCTAGAAAGCTCTGAGATCCTCAAAGTACACAATTGAAGAGCAACAGTAGTAAGCCTATCTCGTAAGTCTGGCTCTTTTGCCACCCAAAGTTCCTCTGTGGTAGGTTATGTCCAAAATCCATCCTGGCATCACTTCACTTCTCCCATCAGAAAGCATCCTAAGAAACACACAAAATCATACACTTTTTCTTTTTGAGTTAAAAGCACATCTAGCTACACTTTGTATGCATTGTATGTATCTAGGTCATTAATACGCAATATTTCTGTCCCTGAAGGAGTCCCAAAACAGTCGCAGGCCTCTGACAAGTGTGCTCAGTTTTACACTTATGGGACTGTCCCACTGGGCCATAGAGATAAATACCATGTCTAAACTCCTAAGTAGAATAATTTAATTCTGAACTGGAAACTACCAGGATCAAATTTACTAAAGTAATCAGCAGGTTTCTTACCCCCAGAACAAAAAACTAGAACAGTCTTTATACCGACCAAATGCAGAAAAATTATTTAAAGAGAAAGAGCAGAATACAATATATAGTTAATACTTACAGGAATTCTACACAGGCAAGTTTAATTATCTGATTTTCCATCGGTTCTCTGATTCCAAAAAATGCCAGAGGATTTTTAACACCACAAGAGCTCAAGCCCTTTGTTTCATCTCTGGGAGGCAACATCAAACTGTAGGATGTGCGTCATTGTCTATCAGCATCTATTTTCATTGTGAATTAGGCATTTGGTATCTCCAGAGCAGCTGGATTTGGGGCTAGCATGAGATCGCATTGTTTTGTTCTACAGCAAAGATGCTGATTCTTGTTAACTTTTGGGAGTTGGTTTGTGATGTTTGGATTGTATTATCAGGATCAAGCACCATATGGGTTAGTTATCAGATCCTTCATGAAGCTATAGTTTCCCAACACCAAACAAAAAACCCCAAAGGGGCGATTTTCTTACTCTTGTTTTTCTGTAAGACAGAAGGAATGCTGTGGATTTTCTTTTCCTTTCTGGTGACAGGAAGTTTTGAAATATGACAAACAAGATGCTTAGGAGAGGTCTAAAGCATATTTTAAGGCATGGCACTAAGGTATTATGATTTTTTTCCCCTGAAAACATTCAAAGCATTCTTTTTATTAAAGTTGCTTAACAAATGCATATGTTGCTCACTCAGTGCAACTAGTTTTTCCTTTAAGATAAAGATTTTTAGCATTCTGTAAGTATTCTTTAGAACACACCAAAAGACAGCATAAAGGCACTCACTGAGCCTGGACAACACCACAGGAAGAGCCTTGGGAAGATGGATTCTGAACAGCATGGACTGTGATTTTTCCCCTGGGTGTCTGTGGGGTGGGCTTCCCCACACAGCAAGGCAGTTTGTGTCCCATGGCCAAATTTTCAAAAAAAGTGAGAATTCTGTTGACCCTCCAAATGGGTGGCCAACTCATCACAAAGAACTGTCTGTCAACTGAGTAGATTTCTGACAGGGGTGAGTGGTCCCACTTACAGACTGAACCCATGACCTCCTAATCCTATCCCATGTGTAGTGCCTGCCAGACTGTTCAATGGTCATTAGACCTGGGTGAACAATTTGGACAAAAAAATGGAGCCATTCTGGGGATTAAAGATGCAAAGAAACCAAAACCCAGCCCTCAAAGTTACTTTGGGCTTTCAAGCTTCCACTCAATTTTGTTTTACAGTGGTGTCTTTCCCATGCTACATGTTTGTTTTGCCATGGCAGTAACTTTCATCCTGGATCCTATAGGCTGTGCTAGGAAAAATTGAGGATATGGCACAATCTCTTTTGTGTAAGCTAGAGAAACTGGAGTTTAGGGATTCACTTTGATGGAATAATGCAATGGTAATCCAATAAAATCAGGCACTTTGATTTTTACTGGGGATGAAATGCTCAGAAGTTGGATTAAAAAAATGTTAACAGTGGCTTAATTCTAGAGCTGTTTATTTAAAGTGGTATTGGATAGAAAGTTTTCTACCATACTCTGTAGAAAATATATGAATTACAGAAAATTCAGGAGTATCTGATGATGGTTTGAACTGTTAATCTTAACTTGTGGGATCCCATGAGTGTACAGAGTGGCCTGGAAACTAGATAGAGTGGCAGCATTTCAACCTGCAACTGAAAGACACTTTCCCATCAACATATGTTCTGCTTTACAACCAAAACTTCTCTGGCTTTGTTTGGACATATGAAGGACCCAGTAAGGTTGGAAGTGATGCCGCCTCATTTCTCTTAGTTCACAGATCTCCAGTTACAGCAATTCTCCTGTGCAGTTGCTCTGATTGTCTGAAGGGCAATGAAAACAAAATGATGCTGTTGGTAGCTTAAGTTTTTCTTTTACAGGACAGCCAAATGTAGTTCAGATACAGAGGCTGCACGTCTCTATTGATTGCACTGCACTTAAAGGTAAAAAGTTTAAAAAATTGATGGCAAAAGAATGATGGCATTGGGGTAAAATGAGAGTAAATATTTGTTAGCAGTGAAGGAAGATTTATGTGAATGTGGGGCTGGCAGAACCATAGAATCATAGAATCAATTGGGTTGGAAAAGACCTCCAAGATCATCAAGTCCAACCCTTGGTCCAACTCCAGTCCGTTTACCAGCCCATGGCACTCAGTGCTAGGGCCAAGCTCAGCTTAAAAACCTCCAGGGATGGTGAATCCACCCCCTCTCTGGGCAGGCCATTCCAATGCCTGATCACTCTCTCTGTAATGAATTTCTTTCTAANGAGCCTCCTGCCAATCCAAACCCCAGGTCCCTTCGTGCCTGGCCACTCTGTCCCCAGCCTGTGTCTCTCCATGGGGTTGTTGTGGCCAAAGTGCAGGACCTGCCACTTGGCCTTATTGAACTTCATCCCATTGGAATCAGCCCATCTCTCCAGTCTATCCAGATCCCTCTGCAGAGCCCTCCTGCCTTCCAGCAGGTCGACACTCCCTCCCAACTTTGTGTCATCAGCAAATTTGCTGATGATGGTCTCAATCGCCTCACCTAAATCATCAATAAAGATGTTAAACAGGGCTGGGCCCATCACTGACCCCTGGGGCACACCCCTGGTGACCAGCTGGATGCAGCCCCATTGCCCAGCACTCTCCGAGCCCAGCTCTCCAGCCAGCTCTGAGCCCAGCAGAGAGTGCCCCTGTCCAGGCCATGGGCTGCAGCTTTTCCAGGAGTATATTATGGGATACAGCGTCAAAGGCTTTGCTGAAGTCTAGATAGACTAGAAGATGAAGACTTGATTGTGGCTCTGATGTAGACGTTAAACCAGGCTTAACCTGCCCTGGGTGCTCACTGGCTGACACTGCCACACCATCTGCCTATAGACCCTATAGATTGCATATGACTCACTTTCATGGAGCTGCTTTGGTACCACCTCTGTGGGCTCAGCTGAGAATCCCAAACTTTTCTTATCACTTACCTCTTTAGATCTCTCCAGTCTTTGGATTGCATGGCCATAAAGAGATTTTTTTCAAATTATTAGGTTTAGAAAGGGAATTGGAGGAAAAAGACATTCAAGATCCTGTAGGCAGCAGCATATTCAGTTTGAAGGCAGGAAGCAGCTAAATTGGGGTCAATATACCACCTAACAAATGACTGCATGTGTATGATTGACAGTGAGTGTGGGATCCTTTGAGAGAGGATTTTAGAAGGAGAAGTATTTCATTCAGCTGCTTTCACAAGCTCATAGTGATTTGCAAAACACCAGGGACACACCCAGCACGGGCCACTGGGATAATAACACAGATGCACAATTTTTATGGCTGCCTACCAAATTTAGAAACTCCCTCTGGAAAAACAAGTCAAAATAGCTTTTCCTAATCCTTCTGAACACCTGGAATAAGCTCAACGATCCAGGGAACTAGAAAAGTTACTCTGTGGTTTACCAGGGCTCTTACATCACGTAAAATTAAAATTTTGAAATAAGCAGCTGAAAGAAACCTTAGAAATTCATGGATAGCCTGTTGCGTGTCACATTGTTTTGTGCCAGTGTTGGCAGTTCTGATTATAAAATAGAGAGTTTCTGTTTGCAGAAAGCCCACATGCTGCATACAATAATGTTTTGAATGCTTGGAAATTTGCACAGGAAATAGTTCTTTTATATTCTGCAGTTTCTAGAGGATTCCCCACTTTTTTCTCCCACTTGAGGCTTTCTCAGACTGCAGCTATTTTATAGTAATGTCCAGCTTTTAGGTACAGATCTGAAGGTCTGCTGAGACTGTGACACATTTCCATCAGATGTAACACATTGAGCAGGGCATGGTCTTGCTAAATACTGTACTTTGCCTGGAGGATTGCCTCTTTCTCTTCTCCTTTTAACCAATTCACAGGAGAACAGACTGCTAAACTTTGGACAGAGTCAAAATATGCACTTCAGTTAAGTTTAATTAAGGCTTGGACTTGATACAATCTGGAAAATTCCTCTATCTATGCACATGCCATGTGTGATGGAGAAAGTTTATTCATTCTTATTTGCTATATGAAAAACATAACAAAAATGTGGATTTTTACATGTTGAAGTGTGAAATTTTTATTCCTCTATGATGTAGAATTGTTTCTGTGTTGACATAGAAAATCTGTGGTTTATCTCTTCCAGCCATTTTGGTGTTTCAAAGTCACATTTTCCCCCAGGGGAACTGCAATGCCCCACCCCAGTTGTTCTGCAAGGCAGCTTTGCTTCCTTCCCACTCTGGTGGGCTGCTATTCAGCAAACAGCTGTTTCTCCCTGTCAGGTATCAGCGTGTCTTTTTCTAGTGCTAAGGAAAAGCAGAAATGGGGTGGAAGGCAAATTGCAGCACTGACATCACTACCAGCCATGAGTGCTCACCAGGAGCTGTGGGGTCAGGAATGGACCTCTGAGGGACTGATGGGGGATGTTGCTTCGTACTTTGCAGTGTGTGACAGGGCTGTGTGGATGTTTGTAGAACTAACTGGCAGGTCCTGCTAACTGTGTCTATAGAGACATAAGAAAAAAATCTACGAAATACAAGTGTTTCAGTTTGATTTCTAAATCAGATAAAGTTCTGTTCATAAAAGGAATAATATAATTTTATATCAACACCATTTTTCATTAGCTTTGCTCAGATAAGTTCAATTATGCCATTCACCACCCTCATCACTAACAAGACCAAAGCACGAATATTCCAGCCATGTGAATTGCCCTGTGCATGCCAGGAGAGCTGCTGCCTTCCTGCAGCTTCCAACACAGGCCTATCGGTTTTCTCTGGTTTAGCAAACCAAACACTACTTGAAACCCTAATTGCTTTGGAATCATTATTTCCCCCACTTCAGATATTTTAACATCCTATTTTATTTTTGTTTATTTTTATATCTACAAGATGTGTTTTCCATCATATAACAAAATGCCCCTGGAGTAAAGTGATTTGAGACAAGAAAGAAAAACCTCATTATTCAGTAGTTTGCCATGAAAATTCCAAATGTCTGCTGGAAGGCAGTGAATGTCCAATGTAAATGTAGATTTGCTGGTGTGATCTTTACAATAGGACACACGAGGCATATGAGGCTTTTCTGTTCTTCATGAACCTTTCTTTGGTGAGAAAAAATGGAATACAGGTTATCATCATGGTCATGGCTGGGCTTCACAAAGGCAGATTTGGGAAGGGCTCTACTCACGTTGGCTGCAAGCACTGATGGCTGACAAGGCTGATGTGAGACAGGCAAGTCTGGCTGCAAAAAGCACAGGGAGTCTCCATGGGTGGTGTTGGCAAGGCTCTTTCTGCGTTCTCTTTTCTCCTCGAGGCTGACCCTGCGTGTGCTCCCAAAGGAAGCAGCAGCGTTATGGATGGTGTGCCTCCGTGCCTCCCCTTTGGAGGCCAGAGCAGACCATTGATGGTGGTCAGTATGGCCAAGGCTGAGCTGTTGTTTGAGGGAGTCCTTGTAACTCCTCTTCGGGGCTCCTCTCTTGCGGCAGCCGCTGGCAAGCTCACCACAGAGCACAATCTTAGGGAGGCGGTGACCCTCCATCCTGGAGACGTGCCCTGCCCAGCACAGCTGCGCTCTCAGCAGCACGGCCTCAATGCTGGGCACCTCTGCCTGCTCAGGAACAGACACATCAGTCACGTAGTCTGTCCAGTGGGTGTTTAGGATTGTCCGGAGGCAGCGCTGATGGAAGCGCTCGAGGAGTCGCAGGTGGTGGCGATAGATAACCCAGGATTCAGAGCCATAAAGAAGAGTGGACAGTACAATGGCTCTGTAGACACTGATCTTTGTATTTTTCTTCAGGTGTACTTTGCTTCAGACTGAATACAGGTAACAGTCTTCAAAATATCCTGCTGCTACATATCAAGTATTGCCTCATTGGCTGATTAATAAAAATTTTTGCCGTAGCCCAGTCATACAGCAAAGAAGATACAGGTCTAGTTAGAAGCAGACTGGATTGTCATTTTTGGGAGATAATTCTCAGGAGCCATCATGTCAGAAATACTCCTGAGTCACAGATGCTTTTGCTTTCTCTTGCTCTGCAGTGAACAGGGAGAATTCTCAAGAGGTACCGACATGTAAGCAATGTCTCTCCTCCTTCCTTCTCAAGCCAAGTAATTCCCTGGGGGCTTCACAGCAGCCATCCTGTCCCTCCCAGCTGCCAGGCAGGGGAGGGTGTGGATTCAAGGCTTTGCTGATGTTCCCTCCATGTCTAGGGCATTTCAGGGATGGGGTCCTTGTTCCCACTGCTGTCTCAAGCCCCAGGCCTTCTCTGCCCTTGTGTGTCATTCCTCTTCTCCCTTATCCCACCACTTGCATTCTTGACCATGCCAACAATCAAAGTGTATCATCTCTCAGACACTTTCTTTGGGTCACTTACTTCAGGAAACCTCTACCTTTCCTTTGATGGGAGTGCACACATTGCTGTCCACAGCGGCCAGGTCTGAGGGTTGGGCTGGGAGCTCCTGCAGCAGGGAGAGCCCCCCAGGGCTGCACCAGCAGCCTTATTGCATTTCCCCTGCAATAACACATGCAGTGAACAGCAATTTCCCAAAGCCAGTGGTGGAAAACAAAATTGAAATCCTAAACATATGCAGATGCCATTCAGAGCCCGGGAAGCTCCTGCCAATTCCTGCAACTGATACACAGTCAAAATATTTACGTAGGAATTCTTAATTAAGTGACCCATTTGGCGGTGGTGTACAGTTTCAGATGTGTCACAGTGTCACCACAAAATGCCTCAGTGGCTCCTGCTAACAAAGAGCCCCTTGTGAGGACTTAGTGCCAGAGGCAGCGGGGCAGGTTTCAGGCATGGTGCCGGTTCGGGCTGTGCCACTCCTTCGCTGCCCATGGAACTTGAGAGGATGGATCCCCTCATGCCCTGCCCAGCATCAGTCCCAGCAGCAGGATGGGGTGGGGTCTGCCCGGCAGATGCCTGTCCCAGGGCTGCAGAGGCTGCCTGGTGGGACAGCCAGGAGCACAGAGCAGGGAGGGCACTGCAGGAGAAGCTCCTGAAGGCCTCCAATAAAAGGTAATTTGCCCAGGGAACAAGGACTGGCACAGAGAATTTTTAAGGCAATTTTTTTGTTTTTAAGCCAGAAGGTTAAAATGCTCTTAGTTAAGTGCTTCATCTGTATGAAATGTGTTGTTGGTTTAATCTCTTTCTTTAAAACCTTCTTTTGTCATATATTTGTTGGGATGGAGTTTTAAGCTCCTTGGAGAAATCTGAGTACGTATCTGTGCCTGTACAGGAGCCTGGGGACAGTTCCAAAGACTGGCTCATTTTTGCTCTTCATCTATAAGTAGACAATTCTGTTTCATAATTTTACCAAAATTCAGATTATTTTAACAAGAATAAAACTTAGATTTTTCCTCATGTGGTTGGGATTTACTTATATTTTCCACTGTGCAAAGACTCTAAGACTCTCTATAAACTATTCCTGTGATGACCTTCATACATGTGAGATTAATATGAAGTTGCAAGGAACATCTGAAATCATTGACATGACTTGTGTTCAAGTTAAGTGAATGCTTACATTTGTAAATACAAAATTGAGACTCAAGAAAGTAAACTATAAATGAAGAGGACAATCTTCTTCCGACCAGAAGTACTGCACTTTATTTTATGTTCATAAAACTGATGAGATTTTAGGCCTTAGTGTTTAATTCTGAAGGGTTTCAAAGACCTTTGCTTTTATGAAATGCTTGAAATACACAATAGTTTTCATTTTACTTTTTGAAAATGGAAGCTGGACTTGCTTACATCCTGGAGAGAAGGCACAACCATAACGAAATACATTTTGAGGGAGAATTTTCTTCTTTTTTTTTGTGACAGGATTCATCTGTGTTTTCATAAGTAAACAAGCATTATTTCAGAAAATAAGCTGAAACTTGCTTCCCACTGCCACGAACTTCTGCTTGCTGTGGCACGGTCCTAGTAATTTTTTCAAAGGATTAAAAACTTGATGTTTCAGTATTCTGATGCAGAAAGTGAGACCTCCAAAGCCTTGTTCCTTGGGCTTAGTCTGATGGAAGTTTGAATTGCAAGGTCCTATCCAAGCCCAGATCTGTGTTTGTTTCTTTTTTTTTTTAAAGTTTAGGTGTAACTCTGTTTATAACTATTGCCCAATTTCAGTGTGGTGTTTCCCTTGGATTAATGACAAAGGGATGGAAAAAGGTGAAGACTGTCCATGTGCCAGACACTAATGCCAATTCCTTAGGAAATGTGACTCTATTCCACTATCTGTGTTTAGCTGGATAAACCACGTGGATGATATTTAATTGAATAAGCCATGTGGGTGACCCCACAGAAAGCTCCAAAGCTGTCCTGGTGTGGGATGGTTACAATTACTGTAAACTGCACCAGGAATCCGCACAAAGTGCTGTGCTCAGGAGGTTCGTGTGATAAGAATCAAGGAATTTTGCACTGCAGAGAAAGATTAGATGAAAGAAGATGCCAAAACGTGGTGTGGGGATCTGCCTTTTGATAGCAAAACATTCTCCACCTTGTTAAAAACTGTTGGAGCTGTATCCTCCAACCTGCCAAGGGGCAGCAGCACAGCCCAGCCCTCTGAGTGTGTGACAGAGGCACAAACTGAGGCACGCCGCAAGAAACACAGGGGAGGAAGCTTGAAATGCTGTTGGGTGCATTTCTTTAATACAAACAAAGTTTTCCAAAACCTCAGTTTCATGATTCAGCTTTTTTTTTTTTGGCACTGAAATGATAGTAACAATTTAAAAGTAGGCTAAACAAGTCTGAGGGAATATGCTGGTAAGTTCAGGCTGGAGAGGGGGGCGTTTCTGGAAGTAATAAGAGAAAAACTAAGGCACTCAACCCCCAATAATTGCAGTTTCATTGTTTTAATACACTTTACAAATATGTAATAATTATGATATCCTCACAATACCTTCTGGGGCAGATATGATCCTGCTTATTTTCTGCACGAATAAACTGACGCACTGTATTAAAAACCTTTGACCATGGCCTGCTCCAAAAACAATGGGAGACCAAAGAATACACTCTAACCTAATTATGAGACAGTAGTGATATGTATGGAGGAAGCAACTAAACTGAAAATTATACGTGGGTTAGATGCTGTGGCCAACTTTTTCTTGCTTTCTTCTGTTTTGAAAGTCATAAAGTTTTGCTGCTCAACTTGAGAGAATAGTTAGTGGAAACTGTGAAGGCTCACCAGTTTGAAAAACTGATGTCAGGAAGTTATAGTTTTTATCAGTTTTCAATTTTTTAAAAAAACATTTGTATGATATATGGAAACAATTTTTATATATAATTTTTGCCAGTAAATTCATGGCATAGCCTCAGTAAGTCAATGACTGGCAGATAAAGATCATAAAGGTCATAAGCCATTGTAAATAGAATCTTATCTCTACATCCAACTCATAATATTTTGTTTAAGATTATCAAATCTCTTGGGAAGTCCTGATTTAAAGACATAATAATTTAAATATTTTATTCACTTTCTAAAGTGCAGAAACACTTTTTGCCAGAAATAAAAGCTTAACTCAAAATCTGCCTGAATCTCGCGGACTCTGTGGTTCCATCTGATGCTCCAAGTGTTGCTCAGTACTCACAGGAACATGGATTAAAGCTACAGATCTGAGTGCTCCTGCCCCAAACACTGTGAGTGGTCAGAGCTGCAACTACATCTTGTTTTATGGTGTTTAATGGGCAGCAGCACATGGATGCATGCTCTGTGCTTGTGATATCTTGGCTGTCTATCTATAATGCCCTGCAAGCCATAAACAAACAACCACAACTGGTTCATTTCTCATGGATTGCTAACTCTGGAAAAGATGCAAAAGTACCTGTTGAAGACAGAGTCAATCATCATGGAATTTCCATTCCACAGTAATAGCAATATTTCATCTTGCCCATGGCAGAGTCCTGCATTTCACACTTTTTGCTCTGGCTTTACTGTGGTTTATTGAATTGACAAAATGAAACACTCTGATTTCATTGAAATACAGCATTTATGTAATTTTGCAGTTACTTTTGTGAAGAAGTTGATAAATTCCCATAAAAGTATTTGATTTTGTTTAGTCAGCATTTTCGAAAAGGAGCATTTCCAGTGGGAAGTTTTTAACACTAAGAAGAAAGGCTTAGGCTGGTTGGTGTTCAAGATGGAAAGGAAGACAACGGGGAAGTTGATCTGTGTCCTGCTACTGGCCTATCTAGATATGGTGGTTCTGTTACTGTGGAACTCCACATAAACACAGGGTGCTGCAGCATGATTTGGGCATTACAGAGGCAGTCAGGCCTTTGGTGGGCAAAGGAAGTCATCCAGATGATCCAATACCGAGCTAAAGAGGGGAGAGGGTTTGTGGAGACACTGCCTTGCAAGTGCTGGAAAGTAGTGACGCTCTCAGCACCCTGGATTGCCCCCAAAGGCAGAGGGGCAGGGCCTTTTCCAGGCTTTGGTTGTGTGGCTGTCTCAGGGTATATCACACCATGCCCAGCAAGGCCTGCCTTGCCCTGTTTGCCATTGCTGACTTGTCCAAGCATCTCAGTTCAAGCACCTCTGCAAGGGCCTGGCTGGTATCTGGTAGATGTGACCTGAGGCAACACCGGACATGCGCCTGTGCTGTCTTAATGGTTTTTTCAAAGTATTACCATTTAAAAAGTAGCCTGTATAGATGTTGAAAAACAAGCCAATAAAGATGTTGAAAAGTGAGCTGAAAAATGAAAAATAAACACGCTAAAATGAAAACATATGGCAGGTGCAAGTTATATGCAAACCTTATCATGAATTCTGAAAATACACTTGAAGAATGAGAACTGCAAATGTTTCTAGTTTGGATGGCACATATTAAGGATCATTCCTATGTGCACCATAATGTTTGCCAGATCAAAAAGCACAGTTATGCTGGTGAACTTCATTAATCATTCAATACCCTGAGCATAATAATGGGCAAGAGGGTTGGTGGTGTCAAGTCATTCTCTAAATTGTGCTTAGCAGTTTCAAATGAGGGATGGATGAACTGGCTGTAACAACTAAAACACTGAGCCTGAATCTACATTCAAAGCAGACATGAGTTTCAGAGATTTGTGGATGATCGATTATCACTCTTTTTTGTTTCTAAATAAGTCTTGCTTTCCACGTCTCACAAGGTAATGGCTCTGTAGGACTGGAAGCAGAAGTGCCATTTCTTTGTTTTTTCTGGCACAAATCTGATCAGGAATTGCCTCAAAATTTCCAGCCTCTTTTACTAGACCAAAGACATTGGGATAGATTGGCACAATTAGAAGAACCCATCCTCCAACCCTTCCCCTTTCGCCCAGCGCCTCACCAGCCACATGGCAGCACATGGCAAATTCAGTCAGCGACCTCAGTTTGGTTATAACGTGTCTTTCTGCTTCTTTCCTTCAGAGCTTTGTCATCCGTGGTGGCTTTAGGAGCTAACATAATCTGCAACAAGATCCCAGGCCTGGCCCCTCGGCAGCGAGCGATCTGCCAGAGCCGCCCCGATGCCATCATTGTGATCGGGGAGGGGGCACAGATGGGGATCAATGAGTGCCAGTACCAGTTTCGGTATGGGAGGTGGAACTGCTCTGCACTGGGAGAGAAAACAGTCTTTGGACAAGAGCTCCGAGTAGGTAAGGGTGTCTCTAATGTGGTGCCATAGGGATGGGTTTGTGTTGGCCCATTTTCTTCTACCTGTCCTGTTGTGGTGCTGCAAAGGTTTATAACTGTCTTTGATTTGCCCACTAGAGTTCAACAGTGGTGCTCCCAGAACAACTGTAGTCTACATGTTTCCACTCCTTGAAAAGCAACTGGCATGAGACACAAAATCTCTAGTGACCTGTAGATGAAGTCCCTCATATCTGTGCAGCCTCATACCCAGCACTGGCCCAGGTGCCTGCACAGCCATCCATCAAAGATGTGAAAAAATATTTCCAAATATTGTATTGTTAGAGGTTGCCATGATAACTGTGCTGCATAGTACGGTCAAACAAAAGGGAACTAAAATTAGCTCAGAAAAATCCCTCTGCAGACTTCCCAAAAGCTTAGGTAATGGGAGAGTCCCTAATAATTGATGGAAGTGCTGTGCATACAGGGCTGGCCTTCCAATGTGCAGCAGTGATACATTTTAGTGTTGTTACCGTACTGGAAAGAAAATACTGCAAGTGATTTGAGGCAGGAAACCTATTCAAAGAAAATAATACAGACCTTGGCCTGACAAGTTGCTAGCTGGCAGAAGTCAAATCAATCACTTCTCATTTACCCTATGTCTGATATTATTTCATAGGGGAGATCATGTATAATTTTTTCCAGCACTGAGATCATTATTTTCCTCATCACCCAGCTGGGTATCCTCAGCCTATTCCTGACCTCTTCTCTCTCTCCCAAGGGCTGCCCACTCACCATCCCCCCTATGTCTGCCTCTCTGTGTTGGCATGACGTGTTGTAGGGTGTGGCTCTCAAAGGGCACCTGCTGTGACACCATCCAGTTTCTCAGTGGGGTTGTAGCCTGGTTTTCTTGTGTCCCATTTTAATTTGGATGACAATTCTTGAATTCAATGGTTCAGGTGAGTCTTGTGCCCCCAGTGCAACTGAGTGTGGTCAGACATAAGCTCTCATTAAAACTGCATGGCAAAAAAGGCAAAACATTTCATTTCATCTGAGCAAAGAGGAATTGACTTACACGCTGCTTTGGCTGGTAGACATCAAGGCTTTGGGGTTTTTTCTGACAACCTTGTGAAATGAAGGCCAAAAGCTGAAGACCAGTCAATGAGGGAACTGAATGTTTTTTCAAAGAACGTGCAAGTCTGAGAATCTGGCAGAGGTCTGGGTGTTTTAAGGGCACAGTGGCCCAGCTGTAAAGTGTTGTAATGTAATAAATTCACTGACATCAGAGGACTGGACTTAGATTCACAGGCAATCTGTCATATTCTGTGACAATTACTGCACATCAAATCACAAAAGTGGAGAGGGCTAAAACTAATAATAAAAAGAACTGGTAAACCATATCAGTGGCAAAAGTCTGAACTTTCTGAACTTCAAAAAAAGGGTTGGTATAATTTAGTTTTGATGCTGAAAAGCTGGTGGTGAGGAATTTGCTCATCAGTGTCTCTTCCCATATTTGTCCTAAGATATTTATAGTTCTGTTTAGATAATACTTTTTGCCTAACTTTTGTTTCTGAAAGAGCATAAGTGGAAGGCTTCAAACGTTTTCAAGACACTAGATACTGGAAATAATCTAATATCTGACTTCTGCCTTCAGCTTTAAATGAACCAGAAAAAGTTCTAGTCCCTTGTCTTGACTATTAGAAGCAGGTATGGTCCACCTTGGTTGGCACTATGCTTGTTTGCCTTCAGCTGATGTCCAAAATTATGTTTCTGCCAGAAAACATACAGCTGTCAAGCATAGCCCTGTTGTACTTCTTCATGCTATATTTTTATGTTCCAAAGCCTGCAGGCATAGCCTGACCTTAGATAAGGGAGTTGTCTCAACTTCTGTGATAGGCACACTCTGGAGGGTTGTACCAGAGTTGGTGTCACCACCAAGATTTCAGGTGAAAAGGCTTTGACTGTTTGTGCTCTCCCCTTCAAGCTGAAGAAGTGGTGCCTCCTCAGCTCGTGAGTGATAATCCTCTTCACCAGAGAGTCCTTTTGTCCTCAGAAACCTTGGAGTGCAGTCCAAATGCCTAAAGAGTACTACAAATTGTGCTTCCACTTTTATTCTGAATGGTTCTATACAAAATAAGAGCTACAAGGAACAAAAATTATAAACCAGCTATCAGGTTGGTCAGACTATACCAAGTCTGAAAAAACCATTCAAGCCATTTTTGCCAAAATATTCACCAGATTCTTGACCTCTTCACCCAACCTGGGTGGTTTCTTGCAGCTCTGAAATGACTGATGTGGAATTTGGTGGGCTTTTTTATGGCTTAACCCAAACACAGACAAAACTTGGAAGTTGCAGCTGAGTTCTGCTTTGACATTTGTTGGGTGTGAAACCACACAGACTCTAACGGATGGAGAAGGTTTACATGACCCCTTCCAGCTGAGCCAGATGAGTTCCATGCAGGTCTATAAAGGATCCCATAATCCAGATGTCTTTATTTTTTTTTATTAGCAGAGTAGCACCCAGAGATGATGAGGTCAGTATCTAGGAAAAAGGTAGGGTTAGGAAGTGGTGTTATTACACTAGCAAGGGGAAAAAAGGTTTTAAACCCCACCACTTAAAGGTACAAAATACTTGTAAGCATAAATATACACATGTGTAATGAAACACATCCATGTCTGACACATGCAGAAACACTAACCCAGCCATCTGGTTCTGACCAAAAAAGACAGGCATGTTTTTCACTTCATCCCAAAGGAGAACTTTGTCGCAGAACGACTTAGGGAGATGAACATTTGACTTATTCAGCTCATAAGGTGGGGACAGTAGGTAAGCCATGATAACATGATATTAATTGCTCTCTAGCTGTACGGAAAAGAGAGGACCTACTCTTCAGCCACTGGGACAAGACTCTCCCACTAGCACTGCCAAATGCAGAATTACAGTTATTCTAATTTGCATCTCAATGCAACACTCCCCCTTCAAAATTCAAAGCAAACCCCCAGACTCAGCCAAAGTGAGGTTTATCCAACAGATGTGCCTCTGTTCCTGCCACCGCCTCTCAGGGTCCATTATGCTCCAGATGTGTGTCTTTCAGCCACATTCAAGCAGCAGCTGGAAGGCACAACACAGGGACAGATGTCCCTGCCTACTGTGCTAGAGGGAGTGCTCAGTTTGTCAACTGAGCTGGATAGATGATGAGCTATTTATTCAAAGAGGTACTTCAGTGAATAAGGGCTGTGCCACCAATATAGTACATGGAATCTGTGTTAAAACAATTGAAATAGTCCAGAGGACAGCATAACAACTATAGAAATAATGTTAGGCAGGGGCCATTTGTGTTGGTGTGAAAGATTTATAGCAGCTAGAGATAAAATGTGACAGAGAAATCTAAATTAGTAGCATGAACAAAGACTGCAGCATGGGATGAATTAGTCAAGTATTGTGTAGAGATTATTTTGACATATTTATAGCTAGGAACTTACCCATAGTCATGCCATCCGCACAGAAAAGTCAGTGCTGCACTCGCTTTATTCATCCTGTCCCTGTATGTGTATTTGTCACCTCCCTGCACTCAACCGTAGTTTTCATGCCAGCTTCTTGCATAATCTGCACTCTCCACTAATTCCTCTTCCTTTTAGCCTGTTCAGCAAATTACCTCTATAAAATTACCTCTCTAACAAATGGATTAAAAATTAATTGCTTAATGATATATCAAATGTTATAATTAGTAATAATTGTTGAAAGATAATTGCCTTTCTAACAAGTAAAGCCTCTGGTCCTCTCAGGGTATTGATGCAGAGGAGCTCCAGCACTAGGGGCCAGTCTCTGTTCCCCCAAAGGATGGGCAGAGCAATCTGTCACACACACACACCTCTGAAAGTTACAGATCATTAACGGCAGTTGGAAGCAAAGAAAACAGTGCAGGCTCTGAAGTGTGGAGTCCAAGTCAATAATTGAAATGAAACCTACCATTTTTCTTTGGCAGTGGATTAATCTGGCTAATTATTTGTGCATTGACCATTTCCACTGAAATTCTCCATACTCTAGGGCTTATACACAGACAGCTCTTTGCCAGTGTTAAATCCAGGGCAAAACAGAAGTGTTTTGAAAAATATGTCTGTCAAGATATCAAAAGTCATCTGTAGCTGTCTCCTTTCTCAGGCTCATGATGTGGAAAATGACCATGATGTAGCAGTATTTGGCTGTGTCATTAATGCAATGATTTGGCAAGTCATTGAACTGGACACCTGACAGAGAAGTATCAACAAATAGGCCAAAACCAAGAGGGTTCTGAAGTTGGGTGTTTTTTTTTTTTTTTCCCTTTTTAAAACCTCTGACCTTTTGTACTGATCTGTAGTTTTCTGGTGTGTTGAAAGGATGCATCTGAAGTGAAGTTACAGCCCTGCTTGCCATGGGACATTTAGGAGAACATCTTAAGAACCTTCCTGTCACCTCCTATTTGCTCAACTTTTGATCCACTCTTCATGCAGAAAGGGGGAGGGATGAGAGAAAACACCTACAGTTTTAGAGACTAACAAAACATGTGCATGGATTTTATCAAGTCCTAGGTCAAGAAGACTTTACAAATTATTTTGAGAAGCACAATCAGAAAATAAAGTTGAATGTCATGTTTGCATATGAGCATGCACTCATAAACCTCCAATTTCAAAGAGAACACTAGAAAAGGGAGGGGGACAACTTCAGAAGGAAGATGCTCATATAAAAAAAATAACTCTTCTTCTATTTTTACTGGAAACAGATAACATTGTAAGTCCACTTTGGATCCCAGTGTTTTAGCTGCAGGCCTGAAAGAACATGGGAATTGGGCATGGAATATGTATAAGTGATGGTGTCATGGAGAAATGGTTGACATCTTATCTGATGTGCTGAGGGGGTGTCAGTAAATTATTCCTGGTTCAGGCCACATATAGGCTCAATTAAATTTGAATTCCACATATGAATCCAGTCATTTTTATTCTGGGCTATGATGATGGTTGAACCGAGATGCCAAATGTTCATAAAAACTTCCTACCAAAAATGGGAGGAGTAGAGAGGCTCATTATTCTCCAAAAATGGAAATTCATGTCCAAGCAAATAGATTAATCCAGCACAGTAGTGTCTAGTGTGATATGAGTTGGCCAACTTGGAAAGCTTGACTTTCAGTGCGAGCAGAAAACTTCCAATGCATGAAGACAGACGGCATTCTTAGGAATGCTTTACAACCATATTGTGCTTTAATGCTATCAGCAAATCAATAAAGGGAACTATAAATGAATCCAGACAGTTTGCTAAAGTAAGTACATTTCTAGCTCACTTTTGTCTTTCTTTCCTCCTGCCATTCCTTTCTCTGCTACTTTATGTTCTTATTTTCTATTGTTTTAAAATCAACTTATGTTATTTGTTATATATTTGTTATGCTTAGCAATATTCATATATCAGGTTGACTGTATGTTTATTATTCTAACATCTGTGTATTTATTATGGGAAAATCTATCTTTACGGACTTGCGCTTTATCCAATAAAAACAATATGGGGGAAAGAAAGGAATTGTACAGCTGGAAACAATTTGGAGGGGTAAAATGAGTTGGAATTAGATTATTTTAAATATGATACAGAGCAGGGTACACACTTCACCAACGGAAAGGCAGTAATTATCTTTGTCATAGCAGTAGGTGCTATGATTGGTTTAGGCATTTGTCAGCCATTGGGAACCTCAATTGCACAGTGGCTTTTGGACCTAATGTGGAAAAATTTCAGGGGTTTTGTTGCTGTTGTATAGCACAGTCCCAGACAACAATGTCTGTCCTTTAAGCATTCAAGCAACGGATCAGGAAGAAATTTGTTTTCAGTAATTTAAACTGGATGTTGGTGCTAGACTAGGGTAAAACACCTTCCAGTGTGAGGGGTGGCTTCTCAGGGCATGGCATCAGCTTCCAGCTCCAAATGCAGAGGGCTGTCTGGGATTCCAGGAAAGAGTGGCACAGGATGCATTCAATCAGCTGAAATCTGTACTAGGACTGTGGGCAGCTCCAGGAGACAACGTAGGACCAATAAATAGAGTGTCTATATTGCTCATCCAGCTACCTTGGAGTGACTGCAGATGTCCATTTCCCAAAATGACATGTGAAGTCATTGCATTTCCAAGTGTGATTTAGCTAAACAATAAATACCATGGGAAATTTAATGATCTGTGGCTTATGCCAGGATAACTCTTAATGGAAGCATAGTGTTGCATAACCAGTTCTGTATTTCTCAGAGGGAGAGTTTTCTTATTATAGACCTGAATGAAAAAAAAAAAAAAAGAATGCATAATGAACCACCACCCCTACCCCTGGGTAACTGGCCAGCAGGCAGAGACAGGGGGTAAAGAGGCAAAAAAAAAAAAACCAAATGAGAGGACATCCTCAGTGTGCTCATTTTGCAGGAAGGATTTACCACACTGCAAACAGTCCCTGCAAAGCCTTGCCTTAAAATGTCTCCAACAGCGCCTCTATTTTCACAACTGACATGTTGTTGCTGGAAGGAGAAACAAAAATATCCTTAACCTGAAGGACATCCAGCCTATTTGTTCTGGCTTATTGGCTCTATATTACTGCAGAAGGGTCACGTTCTGTCAGTGACCATCCCACGAGCTGCCTCACAGAGGTGCAAAGGCTGTGCTGGAGCAAAGCCAGGCTGTTCCCCCCACAGATCCAGGCACTGGCATTAGTTACCCCACAGGCAGCAAGGTGAGCACCATAAGGCACCCAGGCTGCCCTAACAGAACAGTGTTTTCAGCGCATTTCATCTCAACTGACAGCTAAACAGCGGGGGAAAAGGTGTGATAATCTAGTAGTTACAAGGCAGAGTATGTGAGAGGGCATTTCAGTTTGCATTATCATCTTTAGAGGAAATGAAGGAGTTGATTGAAACAGTCCATACTTTCTGACTGTAGGAGGATGGATAAGGGTTTTACTATCACAAGTAGCAAAGCAAGACAGTAACCCAAACCAGAATAAGAAAATAAACCTCCCAGCTGGTGGTAGCTGAGGTTGTGAAGGGGTGGTAAAAGAGTTATGAAACAACTAATGTGCTAAGAATTTATATTATTTTAACTCAGGAGAAGCAGTAAGTTCAGACTCTTCTACATTTCTGTCCCTTGAAGGTTTTTAGAAAAGGAAAAATATCTTTCTATTCTAAGGAAGTACTGCTGTACTAAAGAAACATCCTATTTTGAGAGGATGGAGGATTCCCAGCTTAGTGAATCAATGTGAACATTTGTGAGCAATAATTTCTCTGTGCTTTAAGAACTTCTTAGATGTCACAACCTCATAATGATTTGGTGAGACTTTAGTAATGCTTTCAAAACACACTGTAAACCAGAGATGAAAAGATAAACATAAATGGACAGTACCATTGGTAATTGATGAGCTGACAGTAATAAAATCTTGTTTGACTTTACTAGAAAAAATGTGAGTTTGCTACATTAATTTTATCATCTCTATTTCTTTGTCTCCCTACAAAAGAAATGTCTATCATAGCATATAATAATTTCTAGCTATGAATAGATGGGTTTTTATATATCCCAATTTATCTTCTCTACTCCCTAGTCTTTTTGTAAGGTTTTACTGTCTAGTTCAAGTGTAGCTTAATTGTGTTTTCTTTTCCTTGAAGGGTCATGAGTTTGAAGAAAAGTATAATTTTTTTTTAAATTAAAATGTTCTTGTTGCTATTTAAATATTTGTTATTGTTGCCATTCAAATATTTATCTATTTGGCAGAAGGCTTGCTTTAAAAGGCAAATGTCCTTATTCCAAACATAGCACTAACATGGTAATACCATTACTTGGTGAACTCTGTGTGGCTTGCAGCTGGATGAGAAATGGTGGATATTGACCTGAATGAAATCTGGAATTTCCATTCTAGGGAAAGGGCCAACTTTTTAAACTTCTGTTTCATTCCATTTGTACATATAAAAATGAAGATTTTTCTTGGAACAGGTGCTTTTCTGTAGACATTTTCAAACTTAAATCCACTCATACACCTGACTCTGAGCAACTCCATTTTGGTTGTTAGTGCACTTCATTTTAAATTTGTGAGTGCACTGATGTAAATTGATGCTGAGAACTGTACCTGGGGACCACCAGGTCTCTGGGGCTCATGGGGTCTGTTCTCAAATGCTCCCAGTAGGGTTCTGAAGGGCTCCATAACACACTGCACAGCTTGGTAAGATACATCATGTACCATTGCACACTGTCTTCCTGTGCTCTTTAACTTCAGGCCTCCCAAAAAACAATGGGCTGACATGAGGATGGGTTTAATACATTGTTTCCATGGTTCAAAACTAAATAGACCTTTTGTATTGTATGTAATTGCTCCTTTTAAGTGCCAGCATGGAGAAGAAACTTTCTTTTTTTTTTTTTTTAAGGGGTGGGTACTCACAGGTTTTGGCATTCTGTGAGCACCCTGATGTACATGTACTTACATTTTAGGTATAGGTGTGTGTCATGGGGCTCTACAGGTACAGTCAGTGATCACCTGGAACTCTGATCATCGCCAGCTTGGCACTGGCCATAACAAAAGTCCTCCTTTTCTCCTGCTTTTAACTTTGTCCTTAGCTACTCAGGAAAACATTTTGCATATTGCTTTTCTGGTCTACCTTGGCATGTGTGAGTCAGAGGTCCTGTGGAAAAGATAACATGCAAATTCTAGGCTACTATTTTTTGAATACTCTACTAAAATTTGGACACAGGGGCTAACTTTGCACAGCAACTTTAGGTTTGGCATTTCCTTACTTCCAAGTCCTTCCAAGGAACATTAATGTTCATTTAGTGTCACTTTTTTCATCTCACTTTGCAATAAAGTTGCTGGGTACAAACGATCCATAGCAGACTGACTCATTATTTACTTCACCATCTCAGTCCTATTGGGCAATGACTTACAATGTAATGCACACTTAAAACAGGAAAGCAAATAACATTTAAAGTCACATAAAGTGGTGCTGGCTTGCATTCAAAATGACAGGAGCCAAATTCTGGTCCCATTACTGTTGTAGAAATTTTGCCACTGGTTTCACCAGAGCCACTAAAAAGGCTCCCTGGCTTTTGGTTATGAGCAGAAGTCATAGCAGTGACTCAGCTAATACCCCAATTAATTGATTGGCAATCAACTGTACAGAATTTGACTTTTTAAGTACAGAGTAACTTTGCAAACAGGCAGGTGCTGCCAACCTTTGCCCCTGCAGGGGAAGTTCTTTATGGAGGATGACAGGTAGTGGAGCCAACCTGCAGATCCTGCAATAACTTGGGTCCTAATCACTTGGGAGATTCCCTGAGCTTTACTACTGTGGTTAACTCTGTTGTCAAAATCTCTTCCCTAGAATTACAGATGATAGGTTTGGTCATCTAGCTCAACCTCTACATCAAGCAGGACAGGCTAAACATAACATTACAATTCAGAGTTACATATGTAGCAGCATCCCTCCCTTTCCTGTGCTGCTCTTTGGGATATATTCTGTTTGGTAAACCATCTGTTTCTAAATTGAAAAGCTTGAAATGCACAGAGAGTCATGAGGAAACAGTATGAAACACCCAGCATTTGTTGATGTTCACGTTTTGCTTTGCAAACAAGTGTTCCAGCATCCAGGCTCAGATCAGTGATCCATGCTGGTTGCTGTCATGCCTCCAGTCATGAGCAATTTCTTTTCCTAATGAAGTGGCTGGTGGATTGCAAAATATTACATCTGACAAATACCTTATTTTCTAATTGACAAAATTTCCTTGTGCGTATCGTGCCTGACTTTTTCACTTTGGATTAAATTGCGCATGACTCCAGTTCATTACTTACTGGTGTTGGACTTTAATATTATTGTAACTGAGAGAAGTTACAAAATCAAATGGAAGGAAATAAAGCAAACAAGCAAGAGAACTATATAATCTGCTATTTGGAGGCTTGAAAGAATGAATCTAGCACTGTAGCTCTGAGGTAATTTTTCCCTCAGGACTCAAACTGGCCAATGACTTCAGCCATGCTCGGTTGCCCAATATGTGATCAACTCTAATCTTTCCATTTTAAGTTCTGTTAAAGAGACTTTCAAAGTGCAGACACAAGTGGTTTGCAGAATACAGAAGTCATAGTGAAAGGCAGCATGCAAGACTGAGCTGATGATGGGTCCTTCTGCCCATCTTAGATCCACTTGAAGTGGATCTTGGAGACAGCTTTATAATGCTCTCTCCACTGCAGAAGTTCAACCTCTGATTTCTGGGATTCTGTGAGATAGATGATTTCTAAGACTTAACCATTGTCAGTTAAATAGTCTTGGATTGCTGAGGATTCTCTAAATCATTTGCTTTCACCCCAGAAGCTTCACTGGTGCCCTGGGAGAGGACACTACATAGCTCTAGGTAGAAGCTCAGCAGACATGGACTGAACTGCTGTAGAGTTGAGAGCTCTGTTCAAATTGCTACAATGAAGAAAGTTTACTCATGGATTATTTATATTTAATTATACCTATTCACTCACTTCTTCATGAAAACATGGAAACTCATTTTCTGTGTGATTGAGCCTGTACCCATCCTGTTCAGAAGGGATGTCTGCGCAAAGCCCCATCTGACATGGTCGGTGCAACCTTGTAGTTTCCAAGGGGAACGGCACAAGAGGAAGCATTGGTTTCTTTGTGCTGTTGAACTCCAGACAACAAAGGCAGAGAAATGAGAAGCCCCTTCCTCACTTCTTTCCTTTGGCCCAGTTTCATATCACACAACTCCAGGCATTTGCATGAGATGACTAAGATAGGAACCTAGTCAGCCTGTATTCCTTGTATGGTCAAAGAAGAGAGACGCTCTTCCAGGGTGCAATTTGGATCTTAATTTGACTGCATGACTGTCCCTGTTGCCTATCTTGGGAGCTTAAACTCCCTAATTAGGTATCAGGCTTGTTAATATCTAATTTTTGGTTGTCTATTAAATTTTCCCACCTCTCTCTATGTATGTTTCTCAGGGGAGCCCTCTCATAAAGTCCTACCTGCTTGTCCCACACAGCAGACATGGAAACTTGATCCTCATTTAAAGTCCTGCCTATTCTTAGTACTCATTCACCAGTAGTACCTACAAAAGTTGTCTTAGCTGATGACTTGCAGATACTGGTAAAAAAGAAGAAAATCAAAAAATGCTGCAACCACAGGCATAGCTCCACCACTACTCTTTGGAAATTTAAGACGTGGGAGTCCAAAATTACCACCAGATGGTGCACCTATTTAGCAAGTGACAGAGACATGTTCCACAAGAAAGGGTAGCCACAGCCTCCAGCAACCCATCAAGTAGCTTCCCCTGCTGTTTATTCTCAGCTGTGATATAGATTGAAAGTGTTTGAAACATGGACCTGCTGGCCATACTATCCTGTTACATTTAATATGGAGTATGTTTTCAATATTCGTGATGGAAGCCTTTCAGCTGTCTGGTTAGGGCCGTGGGGAAGTGGTAAAGAACATAGCAGACCTATGAGTGCATTTAAAGGGAGGAGGAAAGAAAAAGAGATTGGCCAGGAGCAGCAGAAACTGGGAGTGGTGAAGGGCAATGAGCAGCATCCAAAATCAGGCGTGGACAGCACAGAGCACTTGTGCTTTGCTATTCAGTCAGTCAGGGTCGTTCTGGCTGTCAGTGGCAGGTGCCTGGCAGTGCTTTTGGGAAGGGTGATCTTGATGTCTAAGTCAGTAGGGTGGAAACCTGCCAATGCCAGTATCAGGCAAGAACACACAGGGTGTTTCATTAACTGCATGGCAAAGGTGGTGAACTCCTAAGAAGTCAAGCAGGTTTTATTCTCTGACTGCTTCTCATTCCTTCGCACTTGCGGTACTCTGTCCTCAGAGAAGGATTAGCACCAGTTAAGAATCATATATTTTTGCTGTATTTCTCACAATGTCACAAGACCATGTGATTCTTTCAACTAGATTTGCTCTACATCAGTACATTATCATGTGTAGAACATGAGGAGGTATCAATTCCCATTCTACTCTGCTTCTTGCTTTATAGAACATTCTGAAATAATAATTAGGTTACTGGCAATCCTCTTTCATGAAATTGATGCAGAAGAAAATATTTTGAGTCTCTCATTCCTTTGTATAGATGTGCCTTTTACTGCTTTCTATTTTGATGTGTTTTAGATGATGCCATAAATAGAATTAGTATATTGATAGAGAATGATTAAATAGAAAGAGTGTTCTTTTAATTACAACTTGACCAGTAAAGAAAGGTTTGAACTGAGAACTTCCTCTGAGCAAAAAGTGTAAACATTTGAATATTCTTTAACCTGATAAATATTCATGAAGAATGGATAAATTATATTTTCATTCTCTTTGTCCAAGCTGAGAGGAAGGTGTCACATCAGGAAGGTCAACAGCATTCCCTTCCTATTCTTTTTCACATACCTTGTAGTTCCTAGTTCAGTGTGAGAACCATCATTTTATGCTTAACGCTTGGACCAGGAGATAATGGACTTGGACTCTGTTCCCAGTTGTGCCTTTTCTTTTGACCTTCGCCATGTCACTTCTTACCTCTCTGGCTGGAGACTAAAGATGACTAATTTCAGTGAGGAATTGAGATGTTTAATGAGTAGCCTCCACTTCAACGTTTGGGGCACACCCTCAAGCAAAAATGGTTGCTGGTTAAAGCCTTCTTATCCAAAGAGAAAGCAAAGGACAGAAGTGTTATGAATAGATTTGGTCTTCTAGAAAGGGAGTACAGGCCTGAAAAAGAGACCATACTGAAAAATCTCAATAGAAGAGGCAGGAAGTATTATTATATTCATTTGCATAAGAAGGAGGTTTGAAAACCTGAGGTAGTTGTTCACCAAGAGTCTGAACACAAATTCCACAAAGAGAAAATAGTCAAGTAATGCCCAGTACTTACATGGAACATCAGGGAGAGAATAAAGAGCAAGGGAGAGGAACTGCTGGTTATTTACTGTATGTGCTGTGATTCTCTCAGTAAATCTGCCCCTCTGAGACCCTCGTTTCCCAGCTCCTGGTGCACAGTGACATCCTGACACCAGCGATGGGGCATTAACACCCTTTCCCTCTTTATCCTTGCTGTCGCCTGTTTTCTCTCACTTCAGCAGTTTAGTAATGCTGAAACCAAGTTCCCTTCCCTTTCGCTTGCTTTCCCCTTGTCCATTGATGAACCATGTTGCTTTATTACAGACACTGTAGCTTTAACTACAGTATAAACAGAAGCTCTGAGCAGGAGAGTCAGCTGGGATTTCCCTGCCCTCTTACACAACCCACGGTTCTGCAGCACCCTGTTGTTTGTTTTCCGGGATTAGTGGCGGTATTCCACATAATGCTGACATAATGAGGCATAAGCTTTACTCAGGGAAGGCAAGACACTGGTGTTTGAGAGACCCTGGACTATTATATGACTAGGAATGTGCACGGGAAGTTGGGAAGGCAGCAGACTACCTTCAGAGCGAGTGGCAGTAAGGGTAGTTACCCACTGCTGATGGGTTCTTCACAGCATGAAGTATTACCATGAATACTGTGTTCTGTTCAAAGTTGAATTCAAAGTGCCTGCATGGAATACCTCCTATAGCAGAATGTGCAGGCTGTCAGTTTGTGGAAACCAGAGCAACATGACATCATGTGATAGACAAAAGCATTACTTGGGACCATATAGCCTAATCCAAGACTTTTCACGTGAAACATTTGTTTTGTTTTGGTTTTAAGACATTTGCCTTTCTAACTGGTCTGTTTTAATTAGAGTTCAACCTGAACCACAAACGATAGATTTGAACTTTCCCAGAGTTCAGTGGTGTTCAGATCTGGCTTTTGGTTTGGCCCATTACAAAGACAGGGGTCAGCTCCAAAGTTCAGATCTGGAACCAAGCTGCTGCAAAGTGGGGGTCTGGAAAGATTATTTAATGAGACCCATATCTTGCTTTAATGGAGGACTTGCAGCAGAGACACTTGCTAGTGGTTTATAAGAGCATTTTTACATAGGCAGCATCTCAAAGACTGGTGTTAACACCAATCCACCTATTGAAATACTCGTGTATTTGTACAGCAGAAAGGGACTTGGAGTACCTTAAAAACCTATAATTTTTTTTCTTCTGGTCTTTGTTTAAAACACATCCTTCATTTCTAGTGCTTGAAAACAATGGAAGCTCTTTGTGGGCTAGAGATTTATTTTTATATTCTTAGAACACTTAGTTTTTTCAGCAGAAAACTTGCAGGGTTGGCATCTACCATTTGTCAAACCCTTGCAGGTGAGGATCAGCATTTTAGGGTGAGCTTGCTCAGTACCTGACAAGACATGAGCTTAACACAACACAAATAATAAACAACAATCACTAGTCTAGCAGATAAGATAACCTGGCTGGTAGGGTTGGATGGACAGGCCCAGATTAAACACTGATTCAGTACCTGTCATGAGTCCTGAGAAGATTCAGATAATTGTTCCTTGTTCATGTAAATCTTGTCACTTCCCGATTCCTGTCAGGACCAGAAACTCCANAAAAAAAAAAAGAAAGAGAAAGACTTTGCTCTTGTGATGCTTCCAGACTCATTTTGCAAACCAGAGAGGTTTGGACCAGAAGATAAACTTTGTGTATTTATCCAAAACCCTCTGAGCTTTTTACTCTTTTAAATCTCTTTCATATGTGTGATTTGTGCCATGTCTTGTTCTCTGGGGTTACAAACATGACTACCAGGCAAGGACCCTTTAAATACCAAGAAGCTTAGACATCATTACTTGACACTGTCTCTCCTCCCAGAAGGATGGTCGGGCAAGTCAAATGTTTCAGGAAGGTGAATGCAGACACACAGGCAGTGTAAAAGAGCATTTGGAAAATAGAATTCAAAAGTGACTGTCAACCCAGCACTTTGACCAGAATGTTCTCATTTGCTCCCCACAAACTCTGAGCTCTGAGAGGGTGGCAATGACTCACAGGGTCACTGCCCAGCTGTTTGTCCTGTGCTGGGAGATGTGATCTCTGAGCAGAATTAGCAGACCAGAACAAGGCGCGTACAGACAGCCTGCCAGCCCAGCCCCTGCTGCCGCCACCAAGGCACCTGGGGCTGGGCTAAAGCCAGAGAGGCACCATCCTTCTGCTGCCATGGGAGATGTCAAGGGAGGGGGAACATCCCAAACAGCCACATAAACATTGGTGTCTTGCTGGCAAACGCTGCCTTGCCCAGGATGCACCAGACAACACATGAAAGCCCCCACACCTGCAGGATGAATCACCAGTGACAGTGCTCACTGTACACTGGCTTGTGGAGTTTGACATACTGGGTTGGTTCTCCAAGGTGTCCTACCAGGTGTGGGAAGACATGGCAAGAGTTTATGTGAGCCACAGATTTGTAGGATAGCCTTAATGCAGAATTATCCTCCAGGAGACGAGCCAATAGCAAATGCAGTGAGAACCTCTCTCTGCCGGATTCCTGCACAGAATTTTATAGAAAAAGGCAACATTCTTGTACACTATTTGATACAAATTACTTTTCCTCTTTTTTTGTCAGACATAAGAAACGGTCTTTTGTCTATGTCTACACACCTTTTTAGAAGAAGGCCACCTTGAAGAGCAGAATCAGCAGACAAGAAAACATAACAATTTCTGTGCCTGGGAAGTGCTGTCCTGGGCACACAGGAGCTGTTTCTCCATGACCAGTAGCCTGAAAGTTTTAAGAGGCCCCAGACTGGCTGCCACCATTTCTGAGTTTGGGCAGTACCTCCTCCACATTCATGGCTTTTACCACAAAGTGGTGTGGAGAGCAAGGTATTTCTACATGTCCTTATTTCATAGTTATTTGACATAATCCTCCTCTTGTATTGCTGTCACAGCAAAAGCTGTAACACAGTGAAGGATTATGCCATTTTATGATATTTGTCTGGATTTAGATTATAAATCTGACAAATAATTTAAATAAGAATTTATTTATTAGGTCTACTAGACCAAGGAGGTGCCTAGTGTATGCAATTCAGCTGAATAAAAGATACTATTGCTCTTCACAAACATTATTTTAGAAATGTCATGACTAAGTAGAATTAGTACTTTATTTTATATAAACTCATGCTAATTCTGTACTTGATAGAATCAAGTTAAATGATACTGAAAAACCCTAGAAAAAAACAGTAGAAAAAGTTGTATTATGTTCAGTAGAATGTGTTTTTACTAATCAATGAAACCAAAAAAGTAATCTTCTGGCTTTTTGTGTAAAGAAATCTTTTTTCTTCAGTAAGAACATTTTAAGTGTGGGCTCTCCTTTTCTAAAACCACCATATACCCTCAGCAATTACACTTAGAAGACTGCTGCCAGCAGAGCTGGAAAGGCTCACTGTGCAGGGAAATCTGGCTTCACTCTCTGATGGGATAAGTTTAGACTCTCTCCCTTTCTTTGCACTTCCTACTCACAGTTTTGGAGCTTCCCCAAGCAGCCTGATACCCTCTGGGAGTCTGGGTTTATTGGTGTCTAACTCAGTGCTTGGGGAGGCTGGAGTCCTGAGCTGGCCACATGGAAAATCCTGTGTGGAAGAATATCTAAAAAACAGGCTTTAGAGACAAAACCCCACTGCAGATTTAACTCTAGGTGACTAGCTCTTGCCCTATAGGTGTAAGTAATTTTGTATACTCTAAACTTTGATATCTAGTTTGAAATCAGTATCTCCTACCTGCAAAATGTCCTGGGCTAGGCTTGCTTTGCATGTGTTTCCAAAAGGAGGTTTCTAGATTTTTTTTAATATGTATATATATATATAAAATCGTGTTGGCTAACATAAAAATTGAGTAAAAGAAAAAAGTCTGTGCTGACAAGTAGAAGCAGCCAGGTTTTGAGATATGGCTTGAAGTTGCACATAACTTACTGGTTAGTCAAGAAATGTCATCAGCTCCAAATGGGGATTGAAAACATTTAGCCTCTCTCTGAAACAGAAGCAGATGCAACCTCAGCAGTTCTTCTGGGAAGACCCATCAGTTAGTTATTTTTTCAAATGGAAAGTAAAGGAGGTCTGTGGATAAAATGCCGTGCAGGTGTGGCATGTGAGGAGGTGTGAATGTCAGCCATGTATCACTCTGGCAGGCACAGGGATGCTGAGCCTTGCTGTGTCCAGAGCCCTCCATGCCTCTGGCACTGAATGTCCAGTTTAATACTGTGCCAGAACAGTGTGTGGGAGAGCAGAGCAGGGAATTGTCAGTCCCAGGAGCTGCTGTTTCTCCCTGGGAGGGCTCCTGTCTCACTATGCAGCTGCATGGATGTTCTGAGATGGTGTTTCAGTTGTTGGTTGAGAAGTTTGCAGCCAAATTCCTCTGTGAACCACCCCCCAGAAAAGAATCCAACAAGAGGACAGTTTGTTCTCTCACGGGTCCTTCTGCCGTACAGATAAATGCCTTAACCTGCCCGTGCCCCTGTGAAATAGAGGTAATATTATCTCTAAAGAGAGGTAATAGTATCTCTCTTCTCTTGCCCTCTCCAGCTGAAAGACACTGCTCCTTAAGGCAAGGACAACCTCTTGCAGAAACAAATGTGTGTCTGACAGCAGTTTCAGCTGGGTATCACTCAGTGTACCTGCAATTCAGTAATTCTGGAAAAGTGGCACTGGCCCACTGATAGTCTCTGCACAATATATTGAAGTAATATTCACTATCTAACTAAACTGCATCAAGAAATTCCAAAGCAAGAGCTGAAATGTCATCTTCAACATACACAGACATTTGCACACCCACCTACAGACACTCTGGCATGCCCAGGTATAGGAGCTTAGTGCTTACAACTACTCGTAATTCAGTGAACCCTTTAAAAGGTGTTACTATTTAACATGTTTCTACAGCAAAGCACAGGTGTGCACAGTGATTTTCAAAAGAGCACAGACATGGCCACTGCCTCAGGGATTGGTTACCTGGGTTAGAAGGGACATGAGATAGTACAGCAAAAGATGACTTCATGCAAATGGCAGTGCAGATTTATTTTTATAGAGGTGTTCTTCAACACAGTATATTTGTGTCAGGCCACTGAGATGATTGAAACAAGTTAATTAAAATACTGACCCAGCAAAGGTCCACTTAGAAGGTCTGATTCTGCACAGCAATAGCTTCTTAATATTCCTGAGCATAGTAGAAGGGATGACAGAGTATTCATGAAACGGGGTCCATGGCAAAGTCAATTACAATCACATAATCACAGAATAATTTAGATTGGTGGGATCCTCTATCACCAGCCAAAGAGTACACCCATCCTGAACTGATTCACTCACTGAAGACGCAAGCCTTTAAAATACACACACATGAAAATCTCAGTGGTTTGGGAGCAACCTGCTCTGCTCTTGCATCCTACCAAACTGAGCATGAAGTTGACTTGAAAATAAATTTACTGTACAGATGTGGTTGGTAGTACTGCCCTCCATTGCCGTGTCAGGTTCAGGGTGGAGGTTTCTTTTCTGCTGTTTCTCATTTGTTTGTTTTTTGTTTGTGTGTATTTGCTGATGCTTTCATGTGTTTGCTTTTTGTTTTGTTGGTGGTTTTCTTTTTTATGATGTGGCAAGCATATTTTCTACATCTTAAATCAGAATGGACAACGTTTTCCTTGCTGAGCATCACACAGGTACCTCAGAAACTTTTAACAGTCTATATTATAGTGCCAGAATACTATCAAGAGGAACCTAAAAAAAAAAAAAAAAGGAAAAAATATGTGCCCACATAGCTATAGATTCCCTTCCCTTTTTCTAAAGTATTGGTTTTATTTTTCTATGTGAAATTACCATTAAAAAAGGGACCACAATGTGCTGGCAAATCCTACTCATAAGAGCTGCTATTATGAGCAGATTGAGGCAGTTGAATTAATAGAAGAATAGAATATATAGTATTCTATTATAGACGAGAATAGGATAATATAGGACAGAATGAGATACAATATATAATGTCTGGTTCCTCATAGCCCCATTTAATTTAAGGACACTGGTATACTTTAGGACCCAGTTTCTCTGAGGTGCCTTCAGGATTTTATGCTTTCTGACACGGGCTGCAAAGCACTTTTTAAATCCCTGGTACACTGCAAGATGCCTTGGGCTGAGCTTTCACATATTACAACATATCAGCCCAGTGGTGCCCACTGCAAAAAAAGGCCCCAAAGAGTCAGCAGGGGCCCATTGAGTGCCCCAGTGGGACATCAGCGGGTCCAGAGAGAACACAAGCAGGAGCTGCTCTCTGTGCTCCAGCTCTTGCTGCCCACAAGGCCCTTGGAGAGCATTAGCAGGAGCATTGTGGAAGCACAGCCGGCTGTGACACACAGAGGGCTTTCTCAAAGGTGCAGTGCAGCTGGAACTACCCCCTCATGCTGCCCAAGCCATGCTCCTGTGCACTCTTTAAATGAGTGCTCAGCACCCTGTTCTGATTAAACTGTGACAAAAACAAGCAGTGCTGCTTTTGGACTCAAACTTCATCTCCCCATTTTCTGTAAGAATGGAATACAGATTGTTTGTTAGGGCTGAGTCAGTAAGAAATATTTGGTTTGACAAATACTGTTTTATACTAGAGAACCCAAAAATTTAATATTTCTCTAGGTACTTTTAACCATCCTTTCAAAGATCACAGCAAACTTACTAACCTCACAGAAACGGTCCCAGAAAACTTCACCAAGGACCATGTTGCCAAAAGACAGTCAAAAACACGACAGAATTATGCTCCCTGGAACAGAAATGCTGACCATTGTTTAAGGCTGCCAGGATTTAACTGGATGTATTTAGGGGGTAAATTAAATAAAGAAACCCCTGTAAATCATTGGAGGAGTCATCACAAAAATCACTGTGGAAAGTACCACCAATCCTTTAGAAAACAGCCATGACATTCAAAAAATGTTTGAAAAAATGTGAAAAGCAGAGGCAGGTAAATATCTCTTTTTAAGAGACATATTTCCAAAAGTATCTAAAGAGTGACAGAAAGGAGCTGCAAAAAGGCAAGTGTGAAATAATTCTAGCTCATGTGCAGCCCATTCTAAAAGAAAATTTGACAAACCCACATGAGCAACAGAAAACAATCCAGTTGACAAAGTAATTCTAAACTGATGACCAAGATTCTGGCACCTCCAGCCCTATGAACTTAGTGGGAGCCTAGACATGAAAAATGCTGACTAAGTGAAGAACCATAAATAAACCATTATGTCATATCATTACACATTGTGGGCTTTGAGAGCTGCAATGTTCTCTGCCCCAAACACGTGCAATTGAAAACAGACACCACAGGCAGCCAGGAAGAAGCTGCTGAAATCCCATGCAACTCCTGCTCTAGTGCTAGTCTGACTAAACAGACCTGTCTTGGATGAAACAAAATGCGACAAGATTATTTTAATTAGATTGTAGTAGAAAATAAGAGGTTTAGAGAGGAAATGGGAAATGAATAAATAGTGTAAAGAGAACATTCTTCAACATGACCATCAGCAGACTCCATCAGATTTGACCAGGAAGTCCTGCCAGATACCAGGTTCAGTGTTTGGGAGCACTTCAGAGCACAGAGGCTCCAAGTGGAATCTCACAGCCATGGATGGCGGTATCTGGGGGGGTTGGACAACAGGCTACACAGAAATCAATCAGTTTGCACTCTGTCAGTGAGTGGGAGATGTAGAACAAAAGCTGATCCGCTACTCAGTGGAGTGGACCCCTGAGGAGAGTGTAAACCAAGGGTCATATCAAGCAGGCCAAGCACTTCTTTCCTCAGCCTTCACTTAAAAGGTCAGTGGGGAGCAGATGGAACTTTAGACAGGAGGCAGTACCTGTCCAGCCTGAATGCTTTCTAATTTAGCTGTCCCTCATCTGAGAACACTTAACGAAGACAATTTACAGCTGGTAGTCCTGACAGAACTTTAATAAAGAAGAATTGAAAAGATGAACGTATTGCCTTTGTCTAAAAGAAAAAAATGAAAAAAAAAAGAAGAAAGGAAAGGAATTATAGGAGCAATAATCTTAACTTGGATAAATGACAAAATATGAGAACAAAACCCCATTTGTAAGCTCACAACTGAGAACAAGGAGATGAGTAAGAGTCAACAAGGATCTGTCAAGAAAAAATCATGTTAAACCAATCTAATTTCCTTCTTTTGCCACCCAGGGTCTCAGAAGCAGAGAAGAAGCAGTTTATACCATATATCTTGGACTGAAAGGGAGCTTTTGACACTGCTTTATATGACATTCTCACAAGAAAACTAAGAACATGCCAAATAGGTGCAGACCATCTGGAAATCGTACTTGGAGGGTAGTTTTCAAAACAGAAGGGTGTGCTGACTAGGTCTCCTTGTGATCTGTGCTGTATCTGATAGCAGTCAGCATTGCACTCTTGACTGGACTAAGGGAATAACTGTGCACATTGAATTTATGAATTTTGCCAGGTCGGGAAGGACTGTGAGGAAGCTGAAGGAAGTTTGGGTCAAAACTGAAAACCATAATGGAGAAATGGACTGGGAAAGAAGAAAAAAGAGCTAAAGCAAAGAAAGAGGAAGCATGCCAATCAGGAAGGCAAATGCAAAGATCTGTATGTGGGAATAATCAGCTGCAAAAATGCAAGCTGGGAAACATGTGGTGTGACAGCAGCTGCACAGAAGAAGGCTACAAATTGAGTGGAGAGTCAAAAGTGTCCTGCTGCTGTGAAAACACCATGCTGGCGTGAGTAAACAGCAGTGTAGTTACAGCACATCTGAGGTGCTCCTTCTGCTCTAACGCTGAGGAAGCAAGACCTCAGCTGGTGCATCCAGCACTACACCACAACACAGCCCAACAGGGGGAATGAGCAGAGCTCTTGGAAGTGCTGTGCAAGGACTGCTGATGGAACACATCTATGAAGGGGTGGAAGTCTGTACATATTTAAAAGCTGCTGCTACAAGTAGGGAGTAATTGGTTCTTAGCACCTCTAGAGAAAGAAGCAGGTTTCAGGTTAATACTAGTGAAATATACACCAGCAGAGGCTCCGAGGTGCTGGAATAGACTGTGGAACCTTCTCTACTGAAGATCTTTAAGAAAATTGATAAATAAAACGCTGTTGTGAAGGACACCTGTGTTATCAACCTATGTTAGGGTTGACAGTCAGAGTAGAGACCCTCCTGAGTTTCCTGCCAGCCCTCCTTTTCTGCCTGGCTTTTTCTGCTTGTACCAACTGACTTCGGTGGTCTGTGGCTCTGACATGCAGCACAGGGTACACAAAATTAGAGGGCTAGAGCAATAAAATTAATTCCTGCTTTTATAAACCAAGAAGTTAAAAATTAATTCCACTGAAAATGCAAATAAATTCACTCCAGACAGTGAAAAAACTCTCACTGACTTGTTCTGTCCTTGGATCAAGCCAAAAGAGAAGAGCCTGCACTATTTTCCTTGAGAATTGCCAATGAGTGTGTTGAATAAAATACAAAATCACAAAAGAAATAAACTCGTCTGTAAAAGTCTTCATCCAGAACTACTTAGGGTGCAGTTCTCTCAATTTTAGTTTACTCATTTAGACGGATCTATTGTCTTTTGCCATAAAAAAAAGACTCAATCTGTCCTCAGCTTTCAAGACTTGTTGAAAAGGGTAGGTTTGGCAAAAAGATTAAACTTTTGCTGTGGTTCATCTCTTCTTCCCAGTGACCTATATTGTATATTGTCATGTAATCAATCAGGTGCCTTGTGTAAGTGCATGAGGAATTTGTTTTGTTTAACAGCAGCGTGCAGTACTTCTTTCTCTCATTGCTGATCCAAGATTTAGGAAATTACTCACCAAACAGTATATATTCTACAGTTTAGTATTTGAAGTTAAATTACAGCTCTAATAGCTGACATTCAGTGGCAGCCTTATTCATCTAGTTGCTGACATGGGTCATTTCAGGATGATGTGTGCAATAGGAATATTCTCATCTTGTTACTCAGAATAGGTGTCTTGCAGATAACTATGGAATGGTTAAATCTTGAACCCTGTACTCACAGCTGAATGGCTGAATGTGTATTTAGCATATGTGATCCTCAGCTGAGCATGGTTACAGGCTGCAAACACTGCTGAATATGTTCATGTTCAAGTGCAGGAAAGTATAGCAATTATGGAACTGGTGATAATTTCCACATTAGACCAGACTAAGTTTAGTGCTCAGTTAGCAGTCTAAAACTTAGTCAGAAATGACATCTAACTGTGGGTAGAGCACAGGCTGCTTCATGACTCCAGTGATGGATAAACAGGCTCCTCTCACCCTGTCTGCCAGAAGTCTCTCCCTGAGGGAATCAGTGGTCCAATATCTGTCTGTCTGAGCAGCAAATGCCTGCACTGCTGGTATTGGAGCATTTCTGAAGTACAGCCCTCTGGCAGAATGCAAATAGGCTTAAGAAAATGGCAGTAACTCAGCTCAGCAGGCCACAGGCAGGACTCCTCTGATGGCCTGGCAGAATGCTAGAAGTGGACTACAGCACCTTCACCAGAGACAAAAGGCTAAATTTCAAATAATACTGGTGATCATCACCTGTTGGAGTTCTTAGATCAGACAGCTATCAGATCAAACAGGTATTGGATCACATTACTCATGGACACATTCTTTCTGTGTTTTGGGAATTAAACCAGAACTATCACCTTTGACATCAAAGCAGGCATCTCTAACAGAGAAATGGATGAATCCAAGGGTTGCAATAAAAGCCAAAGCAGTGTCTTACCAAAATAAAAATCTCCACAGAATTTTTCTGGTCTTTGTGACAGAAAACTTTAGGAAGTCAAGTAAGAATTTTTCCTCTGAGTCGCAGATCTTGAGCATATACAGTGCCAAATAACTAGATAATCAGGTTGTTAACTGGAAAAAGAAAAATGTAGCCCCAAAGTTGAGCTAAATCCCAAATCTGCTGCTATTTGTTTATGTCTCAATTTCATGAACATTTCTGGAAAGACTTGTCTCTGTTTTGTTGCAGAACAAGAACATTTTTGAAATCTCAGAAAATTCCATAAAATGAGATTACTGTTCTCCATTCAGGTATCATAGCAATCATTACTTAAATATTTTTAGCTGCCTAACACAGACGTGCTCAGAACTGACTCCAAGTGATGACATGCTAATGGAAGCTTTGTGTACAGCAGACACATTATTTGAGCCCGGAGGTTCCCTCCCCCCACCATCAGCAGTTTCTGAGAGACTCCACTGATCCTGGGACTTCAGTGAACTGCCAAGGTCATGCTTACACTGAAGTTCAAGTGAAGTTTTAGAACACCCTCTAGTTAAAAAAATACTAACTCCCCAAAATCTTAATTCTTAGCAGGACAATTTAACTTGCTAAAGAAATATGGTTTCCAACCTAGATCTTATTTCTGAGCCTTTTTTTAGAGCTGTGTGAAAACAGAAGAGTAATTTCTTCAGAGTGTCAATGTGGTTTCCATTTGATACTATCCCATGACTTGAGATAATTCCATCACTGCTATAGCTCTCAAGTCGATGAAGGAAAGATGTTTTCCTCTATTGCTGGAGGTAATCAGGGGTATAATGGGAACAAGGGAGAGAGAAAGGAAGATAAAGACAGGATAGTCTTTAGTTTTAGAAAACTGGTCAAGGGAAGCAATGTGTGAAAACTCAGAGATGTCACAGACAGTGGCTGTGATAAAATGTCTTAACATTTCCTCTGGACACATGTGGAATATATTGAGCTTAAACACAAGAAGTGAGCAACCAGTCTGTGGTTAATATCTGAGTAAATCTGCTGAACTGTAGGTCCCAGCTGCTATGTTCCCCTCACAGCAATATGTTTCATAAGCATTTCTATGTGTGTCTCAAAGGTGTCTGAACCAAAAATTTCCCTGGGTCTACTTTTGCGTTCCCATTTACGCTTATCCTGAAGAAAAGGAAAATATACCTATATATGTAGCTTCTATCTAATATTTCCAATAATTCAATTATAGATTAAGAATATTTAAAAGCAAAAAGAAAGAAATCCTGCAAGTCAACAGGACAAATTTTAAAACATGGGCCCCAGATTTGACTTCAGCTGGGGAGTGAAGAAGACAGGATTAAATATTGATATGTGTTTATAGAGATCACACTAGAAACTAGAACAGTGGTTCCCAAACTGTTTTGGATTGGTATCAACCCTCAGAATTTCTTACGGATCACCAGGCATCGTTATCATCAAACTTTTAATTGAAAACACTATTAAAAACAGTGTTTAATATGGCTCTGTGGATTAGCTGCAAACCCTTCCCCGTGGCCTCCTGGACCACCAATGTTTTGTGGACCACAGTTTGGGAATCACTGAACCAGACTGCACACATTGTGCACCCCAACAGCACACCCCATGTCTGGGAGGAAAGGAGGTCCTGCAACTGCCCCATGTACTCAGGGCAATTGAACTTGCTCGGTAGCTGAAGGACACACCCTTTTGTTTTTCTCTTACCCAAAGTTTCTATTTAACTCCTTTGGAGAGACAAGTAAATGGTGCCAAAAACCAGTTTCTGATTGTTTCTTGTAGGATCTTCCTTCTGTGCGGCAGTGGTGTAATCTTTCAGGAAGCTATCTATGAAAATAAGAAATATAAAACATAACCACTCTTCCCCTCCCCTCCCACCCCACTGTGGACTGGTCATTCCAGAGGAGTTACAATATCGATGAATCCAAAAGTTAAAAAATTAAAAATAGCTCCTAAGGTTTTGGGCTTTTTTTCTCCTCTGGAAAATTTATTCCTTTTTTTTCCTTCCCAAATCCATTAATGATGCTAAAGCTCTGTGTGTGGTCATTAAAGCATTTCAGCAACTTTCTGCAATTTCTTTACAGTTATTCCTTGGCTGCAGCTCTGCAAGTTTGTCTGTTTGTCACCAGAGAAAGACACAAAGGAAAATGATGCCGGCAGTGAGAAGGGAACTTGTGAGGGAGCCTTATAAATAAGAACAGCAAAACACGGAGGGCATGATCCAGCCCTACATGGAGCCAGGGACAGTGTGGTCTCTCCTGGGCGCAGGGATGGGCTGTAGCTTCCCCTCTGATGGCCCTGCCCGGTACCTCCTCACACCCCACAGGCAACTCAGCCAACCAGTAAAGAAAGGGGCTTATTTACCTCATTATCAACAGCTATAACATGGAATTGGGAATGAGAAATCCTGGAAAGTAGCAACATCATAGAAAAAGAAACGATCTTTTTTCTAAAACAACTCCTTTTCTTTTAACGAGACTGTGCTTCCATGACAGTATCTCACCTCCTGGAGAGAAAATGATGGTGCCCCAGCACTTCCACACCCCTTGTATGCTCACTAGCCACGGTAAGGCAGAGATTTGTGTCAGACTGGGAGTGGAAAAGAGTTATTACAGTAAAACTAATGCATAGGAGAAGTCAGCAAGGGAAAGGGGTAACCTCTACCTTGAAACATGGTGAAACCACTCCAGCTCTTGTCTCTATAGGCCTCTCCTGCCATACTTCACAGTCAGCATCACTAGTGGATGCTACTGGAGCATTTATAAAGTTAGACTTATGTCCTGACTTTTTTTGTTTGGTTGGGTTTTGTTCGTTTTTTTGTTGTTGTTGTCTGGACATTTTTCTTTTTCCATGCAGAGGAAAATAGACTCATAGAGGTAACTGTTGACTTGCTTATTATCAATCTGAAATAGAAAAAGTTCAGCTTGCAAAGCTGACTAGACAGTGTAAAAGCAAGTCTTGTGGCCTCACCTCACCACTGTCCGGACTCTGCCAAGCTCGCCTCTGCTGAGGGGCTTGGGTGGGTGCGCAGCCCGGGCGATGCGCCCCGGCTGAGCCGAGCATTGCAATCACGTGTGGAATTCCGCAGGAATGAGAAACACACGCGGGGCAGTCCTGCCCTGCCCTGCCCTGCCCCCGCTGCTGCCTGACACCCTCGTGTAGATGATGTGCGTGCTTTGTTTAGCGAGTAAGTGCTGCCTTTGTGCCAACCCCTGAGCTCTTGGCTTCTCTCCACAGGAAGCAGGGAGGCTGCGTTCACCTATGCCATTACCGCTGCCGGGGTGGCACACGCTGTCACGGCCGCCTGCAGCCAGGGCAACCTCAGCAATTGCGGCTGTGACCGAGAGAAACAGGGCTACTACAACCAGGAGGAGGGCTGGAAGTGGGGAGGCTGCTCCGCGGATATCAGATACGGCATTGAGTTCTCCCGGAGGTTTGTTGATGCCCGAGAAATCAAAAAGAATGCACGGAGGCTGATGAACTTGCACAACAATGAGGCTGGAAGAAAGGTATTCCAGAAAGGACGAGGGATGGGGGTCCGTGTGCGCTGGAGGACGGGGGGAGGCTGGCTTGGTGGCAGGAGCGTCCCCTGAGAGCTCGCCCCTCTCTCTGCTCTTATCCCGCACCCACAGCGAGCCACCCGATGGCATCTCATGTTTACATTTCGTTGCTGTTGCTATTTATTCAGAGCTGAACATATATTAGAGATACTCCTCTGAAAATTGCTCCTTCCTAAGCCTTCCTTCCAGTCCCACTGATAACAGAGAGGACCTTGCTGGATCTGTTTGGCATATTGATAAATCACAGCTTTTCACCTGATTTGCTGAAATCCTGCAAGGGATGCCAGGGTTGTGATGAGACAGAACAGAGTGTCTGCATTGTTCAGCTCCCACTGCACCTGTAGCTAGTTATTCCATCCAAACCCAGAACACTTACTGGACCCCAGCTCTAATTAAATACACATAAATACACAATGCATTCTTAGCAAAGGCACAGCTACCCCTTTGTCACTGGTGGGCCACAAATGGCTGTGTAAGTGCCACTCTGGAAGAAACAGTTTCATGTCTACAACCCTGACTGAAACAATAAACATTATGAAGCTACACTGATTTATGTCCATTGAATAATGATCCTCATAGATCTCAAAGCTTGCCCTCTAAAAAGCATAACAAACCTTTCTGCCAAATATACTTACACCGGGAGAGATTTTACTATACCCTTCAAAGTGTTTTTCTCCAGGTTAAAAAAAAAAAAGCTGCTTCTGCACTCCGATGTTGCAAAAGAATCCAATATACCAATATACCAATCCAACATAATCCTTCCGCTGTGGCCCACAAAGTCAGCCTGAAATTTCCTTCCCTGAAAGAGTGTGTTTTCAGTCCTGCCCTGAGCACCAGACAGAGGGGGTTGAATGATGGTGATGGGAACAGTTCAATTCTCTTGCTGCCTGGATTTCCTTATTAATACTCATTGCAGTAGGTGTGCACTGAAACTGTGAAGGTGGTGTGTGGGCAGTTGTTCATTGGGATGAAAATACTATATAAATTCAGTGTGGTGAGAGAAGCATAATCTCAAGTGCAGAGACAGGATGGATACGTGAGTGTTGACACCAAGTCCTCCAGATGTGTAGGAGGCAGCTGACTGAAGAGCTAGACAGAAAAGCTGCCTTAAGAGAGGTGCAATCTTTCCCCACCACCTCCCCACCCCCAAAACATGGTGCCACAGGTGTAAAAGCACCTCATACAGCAGTTGCCCACCAGCTTGGAAGACCAGCCCCTTGGAAGACCTCTCTTAGGCTGGGCATTTCAGCTCAGCATTGTGCATTGTGTTTGGAGGCAAAAGAAGATGGAAGCCAAAAGTTAAACTTGCAAGGAAGCATTTATTACTGCTGAATGCATTATCATCCCTGCTTAAGCTGGCCCCCTCTGTGGTGTGCCCTGTGCCACCCCACAGAGATCCTGATGCACATCCTGCTTGGAACATGTTAGATGATATTTAAGCTTCCCTGAAAACAGGGAATTTCTGATGCTGTGGAAATGAATGAATCCCCTCACTGCCCCACACCGCATCCCCTAATGGCTCTGGATTGCATTTCTAAGAATTGTTTCAGCTAATGGCAGGTTTGTAAAGTTTCTGATAAATAGCACCAGTGGCAAAATCATAAACTTGCCATTGGTGCCATTTGGAAGAAATAAACACTTAGGGATTCCTGGTGACATGATGGAAGATTTATGTTTTGTGGCCAAATGGCTCCGTGCTGCGTGAAAGAACAAAGGAATGAACTTCCCCGTCAGCTTTGAAACATCCACTATGATTTGGGATGGAAAGTACAAGTGTGGTAAATGAAAACAAGCCCCCAAGGAGGAATAGTGCAAGTCTAATGCAAATGTTACTGAAAGAATGGCTTGTTGCAAATCTGAATGATTACACATCTGTGGGCAAAACTTTGATAGAGTAATGAAAAACTAAATACCAACAAAACCAAGTCAGCTTTGATGCTGTTTTATGAGGCAGCTTTCTACCATGTATTTTTAGAAACAAGTATCTTTATTCTGGGATAAATTAGTTTAGAAGAGTAACATCTGTGAACACACACCATTAATCTTATTTTTTTATTAAAAGCTTCAAAACAATGACTGTCTGTCATGGGGAATCTGATTTATAAAAATGGGGGGTTCTGTTTGTTCATTTTTAAGGGGTGAGTACAAGCTGACAAATTGGTAGCAGATTGCAGCTTTTACCAAAAAGAAGAAATGTTCCTAACAGTTTATCAATCAATTAGACTCTTCCAATAGACAGTGACTGTGGTGCAGAACAAGCCAGGCTGTTCCTTTCCCTTCCAGAAACACCCATCACACTGACTGCCAGCAGCTCAGCCTGATACCATCCCAATAGTTATTCCTTTGGAATGGCAATGGGTATTTCTTGTTTTTTGGAATGCCTGTAAGATGACAACAGCTTATTTTTTATTTGAAACAATAAGGGTGTGGGGAAAAAACAAATAATTCAGACTCTCCTCAGAAGAGATTATTCAATTACTTGGGACAACATTTCCATCTAAGCCATGGCTTGTTCTCACAGTTTCTGGCGCCACAGGACTGTGGTACTGGGAAGGGTTTTTTGCTGACTTGCTTTGGCTGTAGAACAGCTAATGAGGTGATTTGTTGGTCCTCATTCATTATACACACACACATACACACACACACACACACACACACATATATATATACATACACACAGACACATAAATGTATGTAGTGTGTGTGTGTGTCCACATAATTATGGATATTTCTACATATTTATGTGTATTGTCTGTATTACATGTATGAAAATATGTAGAACAGTGTTAGCTCCCTTCAGCTCCCAGGAGACATTATAAGTACTCAGGTCTCTCCTGGCAGAGGCACAGCATGCCCTAAGCTGCTGCAGGCTGCCCTCACTGCCACCTGACAGGACAGCAGGGTCAGAGAGAAAACGCCCAGAAAAAGACCCTGGATGAAATGCTCCAAAGTTGCAGTGGAGGCTGAATCCCAACTAATTTTATGCTCTTATAAGCCTAAAATAGTCTTTAAAATGTGACTTTTTTTCCTAAGTAATTTCAGCGATGCAAAGAATGTGACTTTCCAGGTTTCACAGCCCTGAGTCCATAGTTTGCTGAAAGTTTTTCTCTAAAAGTGACAAATGATTTCAGTGCACAGCCCTTGAGAGAACACTCAGGAAAGGAAAGCTTTCATAGTTGTGCTTCATGCCATACTTTCCACTTTCCCACTTAAACTGATTTGCAGACAGATGTAAATCCAATTTCAAGAAGTTTGGTGCTACAGCTTGGGTGGGTTAGATGGATAACCAAGGCTTATCCATATGTCCTGCTTTGGCTCAAAATGTCATGAGGATAGATCTGCTTCCAGTTGGGCTGCATTTACTAGCCTATTTTTTTCTTCCAGAAACACACCCTTAACACTGACTGCCAGAAGCTACATCTGGTACTATCCTACTTTTTGAACATTTTGCCTTAAAATTAGAGGGGGGAAGAGCCAAATATTTTAGGACTTGGTACATGGTTTTATTCAAGAAATATGCATGCCCATGCATACCAGGCAATGCATGCAAGACAGAGATCATCCATCTAGTAAAATGTCACTGCACGCTCTCGAACCTGACATATCTATTCTGCCTGAAAGAATAAAACCACCAGTGAAATACTTTTAACTATTTCAGGTGGTATTTAAAATTTTACCTTTAAGCTTTACAACAAATTCCATAGAAAACAGAGTGAAACACTGTAATCACACTTGTTTTGGGGATGATTGGGAGGGTGCTTCTGAAGATTTTGGCTTTTTGCAACATTTCACTGTAAAAGCAAAATTCATAAAGTTTAAACCAATTGCTGCAGTTTATTGCTCAAACATAGCAGCTATTTTCTCTTCTTCTAGAAGGTAGGGAAGAGACACCAGTGGATTAGGCTATTGTTCATCCTCCTAACAGTAGGGACTTCCATGTGATGGGCAGCAGGTCCCAAAATCCCAGGTTAATTTTCCTGGCAGCCAAGCGGAGAACTTGTGTAAAGAGTGCAGTGGGACTTCCTCAGTTTTTTAATGCATGAAGAGGGTGTCAGGCAGGTGGAGGGCAGGAGGAGGTGCATTGATACCTCTTGGCACCTCTGGGAGTCCCCAGCCCTGCTGAGCTCTGGCCAGTGCCAGGGAAAAACCACCTCCCGCTCTGGCTGGATACTGACCCCTGCAAAGCAGAGGCTCCTGCTCCCATCAAGCTAAACCATGAGAAAAATAGGGATAAGGAGTAAGCACAGCAACTCTGTTCCTCCTCTCCCATCCCACAGAGTATAAATACTGTTTTGATGCTCCATGGAACAACTTCACAGAGGAGCAGAAAGAAAACTATGCAGCTGAAGCCCCCGTACTCCTCTTCTGCTGGCTCCATGTCTTCTCTTCACTGGAGACATGGAATGAACTGCTCAGTTTTGGGCTCTGTGACATGCTATTAACAAAGAATAATTTCAGGACATTTACATTAGAGGAGTAGCATTACACCCTACTAATGCTAGTTACGACCCTGTCTGTCCAAGTTAAAAACCCAAACCCAAACAAACCCCACTTGGACTCCCAAATGGTCCACGAGATCAGCGTTTTGTCAGCAGTGCTGGACCACTGAGACTTGGATTATTCAGTGCCCACACACATCATCCTCAAGCCATCAGCTCTCATGGCTGCAGCTGCAGGAGAATCCAAGGAGGGGTGACATCCTGTGACCAGCACCCACCACTTTTGGTAGCCAGTATCCAAAACAAGAGTTGATCACTTGCATATTTGATGGGGGAAAACTGCTAAAGTCTTCTATTTCTTTTTGATACTGCAGTCAAAAAGTAATATGGATTCTGTTACATTCAACATCTGGTCCAAAAATGTGCATTTCCACTAAGGAAAACACAAACCAGAAAAGGCAAGCCAAAACACACACAGACACACAAAATGTTACTATTGTTTTTTCATACTTCATCCAGATAGGATTTTTAATATGTACAGAAACTGTATCTGATGTTATGCAGTTGTGTATAGATATGAAACTTGAAAAAATGAACTTCTTTTAAGTGTATCATTTTGTTTTATTTCGGTCTTCACAAGTCTTTTTCTACTCAGCTGGCAGTGGACAGCCCTCAAATTGCATTTTCAGTGTATGATTTATATAGGTATAAGAAGATGTGGGATTAAGAAAGCTTTAACATTGTATTTCACAATTAATTTAACAAAGTAGCAGTAGTTAGAAAATTTTCCTTGGCAAGATCAGACTGGGGTGGGAGAGGGCCTGTATGTGGAAAAGGGACTTGAGGAATGTTCCTACAATTAATCTGAGGCAGCACAGCCCAGCGATGGGAATTTGCTCTGGGAGGTAGGACTTGCTGTAAACCATTCAAGATTAGATATGAGGCACTGACATATGACAAATGAAACTGCTGAGAGAGCGGGTTGTACAAGCTAATGATTTTCAATCTTTAATCGAGCACCCAGTTTGGCACAGCGCGTTAGATTTGAGTAAATAAGTACCTATAAGGCTCAGGGTCAAAGCTCTGATGGGAATTTTGCTGAGGGAATCTGAGCCAGAGGGATATTTAGGAAGCAAAGCACGAGTTGTTATTCGTTCAGAGCCTTGAGCAAAGAGGGTCAGATCTGGCCACCTCTGCCAGCCCTGCGCTGGCAGTGGGAAGCTGCTGGAGATGCCCTGCAAACAGAGGTACCTCCAGGAGAGCCTGGCTGGGCAGCAAGAAACACTCTGCAGCAGCTGGGTGGAAAGAGGGGGAAAATATTGCTTAGAGTCTGCTTAGTTTGGGCCTTGTATTCCCTGACCTCCAAGCTTTTGGGCACAATTTTATACCCACAGCTGACTGTGGGCACACAAATTATAGCATTCAGGAATTTAACTACCTGATGATTGGGCCTGTGCTCAGTGTTGTAACCCCAAGCATTCCACATTTATGAGAGAAGTCTCCAAAAAAAACCCAAAAAACCTGTGAGATTGGCTTCAGGAGCATGAATTAATACTTTTTGAAACTTCTGCTGTTTTTGAGACTGTGTGGCTTGCATTTGCAAGTTCTTCCACCATCTCAAACAGAGGGAACCTTCAAAAAAATACAGCAGTGAAATCAGGTCTCTGCTCAGCAAAATGAGTCACAAAACTGGACCTCCAGAAAGGCAAGGACAGAAAAAGAAATCAAGACTTAAGGATAAAGTTGCTGGAGATTGTACTATAGAGGGTGCCAGACAGTGTATATAAATCACATACAAAATGAGTGTAACACTGTATGTAAACAGTGGCATCTCAACCAAATGCACACACAGGCAAACACATATATACATACAGAGACATTCATATACAAATACACATTTATGGAGATGCCACCGAGGACATGGGAATGGGTGGTACTTTCTACTCTATCAGGGAAGTACATCAGTGGCAAAGACAGAGGTTCCTTGGGGCAGTGCCCACAGAAGAGTAAGGAGCCTCATGAACTTCACCTCCTTCATTTGTCTTAGTGAGCTACTGACTTGGAATCTTTGATCAAAATACAGACATCAGAAACATGTGTGGGCACCTTCCCAGGATCTACTGCTTAGGGAGGAGTGTGGCTCGGGGGAGACAGATCCCATTGGCAATGCTTTCCTAGAAATCTTAGATCTTAGTAAAAGTGCAAACAAGGTTTCCTCCCTCCACCCTTTGTCATGGATTTTGCTGCAGTTCTTAGAGTTGCAACTGCATGTTAAGAAAGCTGTAGAAACAGGTTGGTTTCAGTAAAACCAAACACATTTCAGCAATATCAAGCACAACTTCTAAGCACTTTTATACATAGCTACAAACACATCTAAATACCAATAGATTATTTGAACCCAGACTTGTGGAACAGGATTGAAATTTTGTTTGGGGGTCTTTGGAAAAAAACATTCTGCACAGGCCTGAAATGGACACAGAGGGACCATGGAAACCCCTGAAAGACCCTGGACCTTGTCATAATGAATTCCTCACTGCCACTGAAATGCTGCTGCTGCTTCCAACTCAGGATATTCTATGATTCTTGCATAGGTTGCTCAGCTATCTTATACTTGCTACTGTATGTTGGCAAGGGAGAATCCAAACCAAATATTCTCTTTAATATTGAAACCCCAGAAATTTGGGAAAAAACAAACCATACAATTTAAGTGAAACTCAAACAACTCAGGAGGGTGCCCTCTATTTGCAGGGATAACCAGATCTGTACAGCTTTTATTTTAAGGCCAGTTTCTGAAGCAGTAAGCACTTTTTACTCCCTCCTACTTCATTATGCCATTGTACTCAGATTTCGGCCCTTTCATCCGTTGCCCATTTCAGTCATGTTCTGGGATCTGCAGCGAAACCACTACAGGAGATGGTCTGCAGCATCAGTAATGCTTTCAGACAAGCTTGGGAGCTCAGATTTCTGTGTTAGCATCCCATTGCGAGGGGGAGAGATCAGCTCTCTTTGTTCTTAGGCCTTGATTTTCTTAAGCTAATGATGACTGTGGGTGCAATTATGGTCAGGCTTAAGTGGTAGCGCGAGGGCAGAAAAACAGGGAGGCGCTTCCGTGAGGTCGGCTCTCCCTCGGTTGTGCACAGAGCGGGAGGACACCGGCCTGCCTTCCCCCAGCACACAGCCCCCCTTCTTGGGAAAGCAGGGGTCTGCCAGTCCTGGAGGGGCTTGGGCAGAGCAGGAATGGGGGAGGTGGGAGTGCAGCACAGCCTGAGCACCCACCTGTGCGGGTCCCTTCTAGGGACCATCTGACACTCAATCAACCTCCTGCAGATGAACCTCCTGGATCACTGGCAATAATAAATGCTCCTGGTTCTCCTTGGCTCACTGTTGAGCAGGACCCTTCAGTGGATTTTTTTCCCCTCTAATGTTGCACAGTCATTGCCCTGGTGAAAAAAGGGTATTTGTGGCTGATCATTTGCTTTATGATTGGACTGAGCATTGCAAGGAGTGCTGCTTTCAAAGGGGATGGGGCCTTCTGTAGGTGGAATAGTCAAGTTTACCAGTGCCAGGGTAGGTATAGGTATAAAGGCAAAATCTTTAATTATGAAGTGAATATAGAATCACAGAATCATACGACGGGTTGAAACAGACCTTTAAAGACCCTCTAGTTCCAACCTCCCTGCATGTATGCCTGTTCAGCCACACAGTGAATACTGTTACATGATTTTAAAGCTGGTCAAAACATTTTAAACATTCTTTGATCGTTACTTGAAGCAATAAAGATTAAGTGTTCTGAATCTTATGGCACTTATAAAAAAAAAAAAGAAAAGAAAAAAGAAACACCAGCATTTCTTTTTCTGTTTTCAAAATGAAAGTGATTTGAAAAATTTTAAGTCTGCCCCAGTGGTTCTAAAGATGTCTTCTGAAATTGAAGAAAATATTCTCCAATATTTGAAAGCAGAATGGGAATGTTTTCCAACAGAGTGACAAAACACTATTTCCAACCAGGTGCCATGTAAAATAAAGTGTGTTACAAGCATTCTGTTGGGATGTGAGAAGATTTATATGCATGCATTAAAAAAAATTTCAACCATCAGTAATGAATATTCATATAAATCAACCAGACTGAGGTTTAGGCAGGCTTGCAATGTTTTTTTCCTGCAGTAACCATATGCAAATGTCTGTACACACAGGTTCTTGAAGAGAGAATGAAACTGGAGTGTAAGTGTCATGGAGTTTCGGGCTCCTGTACAACCAAGACCTGCTGGACAACACTTCCTAAATTCAGAGAGATTGGATATATTTTGAAAGAGAAATACAACGCCGCAGTGCAAGTGGAGGTGGTACGAGCCAGTAGACTAAGACAGCCAACCTTCCTGAAGATCAAGCAGATTAAGAGCTACCAGAAACCTATGGAAACGGATTTAGTGTACATCGAAAAGTCACCCAACTACTGTGAGGAAGATGCTTCCACAGGGAGCGTCGGGACCCAGGGACGGCTGTGCAACCGCACCTCTCCCAACGCGGACGGCTGTGACATGATGTGCTGTGGGAGAGGGTACAACACACACCAGTACACCAAGGTGTGGCAGTGTAACTGCAAATTCCACTGGTGCTGCTTTGTGAAGTGCAACACGTGCAGTGAGCGGACAGAGGTGTTCACCTGCAAATAAGGGCACTGCCGGAGCCACCGCGGCAAGCGGAGAGAGTGGGGGACAACGAGCGACAGCATCATTTTGCACATCTGACCTTGGGGAAAAGAACCCCAGCCAACACCACCACAACCACTCCCTCCCCACTACTACTTACACTTCTAAGGATGGTGCATTTTGGCTGGCTGGCTGTTGTAACTGCTTTGGAAACAAGGGCAACAGGAATAAGGTGATGTTGACAACCACATGAAACTTTCTCTCTCTCTCTTTTTTTTTTTTTTTTTAACTACACTCTGAGTGATGTAGAGTTCTCTGTTTTAAGTTATACACATCAGAGAAGCTGATTGCATTGCAGCTCCCATGACATTGAAAAGAAAAAGACACTTTCTCCTATTTTACAGCAACTAAACTGTTGAGCCCTGTGCAAACAAAGACTTCTTTTAAGGAAATGAAATCTTCCCTGAATAGAACATAGCAGTCTTGCTGCAAAAACCTAAATTCCTAGGAAAGCAGGTAGAAAGAAAACAACTGGTAGGGAGCAAAATCTATAGCAAAAATACTCCGTTATCAGTTTGGAAAAAAAAAGCAACAAACATTCACAAAATTACATCAGCTGCCAGTGACACTGGAACTCTTTGAATGAACATTAAAAATAATTATTTATGTTTTTAATAGTATCAAAAATTTCTAAGCACTAACGGGTAGCTATGTCTTAATTCTGTACTAAATGTAAACTTATTGGAACTCTGACTTTATGGCTTTTGTATTTGGTTCTCCATAAGTTCTTCAATGCTACTGATCTGTTGTCACTCCACTATTAGAGAGTTCAATTACTGTAGGCCTTAAGCAATTACCAGAACTGAGCAAAAACATCACATGAAACTGTGGTTATAAATGTTTGATAAAGAGTTTTCCCACTTGCCTCCTGAATAAGAATGACTTTTTTTAGACTCAGGCCTGAGGTGTGGAGAGCCTGCTCTCAGCTCCTCTTAGGGAGTTTTAGGATACATGCTTTAACAAAGATCAAAGGATTTGCTTTGCTGTCAAATGCACTGGCAAGGATCTTCCAACATTGCATTTTGCCTTGAATGGTTGAAAGTTAATATTTCCAAGAGTTTTAAATAACTTATGCTCAGTGCACACTCAGAAGTTAATAGAAGTGTGTCAGCTGAGCTCTAGGTTGCTGCAAATCTGTGAGCTGTGGTGGCTAAAATTTGGGTTAGTCTGTGTCACCATTATTCTAAGGTTGGCAATAACATGCCCCTGGTAACTACACGAATGTTAAGAAAGAAGTTTCCTTCTTACATAGCACTCAATCCTAATTCACACACCTTTTCCCTATGAGAGATCCTCCCTACAAGAAATCCTCAGATATTTTGCTACTGTAAAATCTAGTGTTTTTAACCCCAAGAGCCAGATATGCCCACTTACAATACAGCCCATTTAACCACAGAAATGTTTGCTTGTCTCAAGGTCCTGACCTGATTTTCTGAAAACTTGGACTAAAAATTTCCTTACATGTGCATATCTCCACTTCTAGCTTTTGTTTTGTTTTATTACTTTTATTGAGGGGCTGCACAGTCATGAGCCTTCCCCACCTGGCACAGAAGCACTTGCCACTCTACACGGTGCTCTTGGGACAAGAGGCTGGTGGATCTACTGCTTCACCTGCTCCCATGCTGGATTTGTGAATGAGCCGGAATTACCTCTGGAATTTGCAGACCTGTATTATCCAAAGTAACCAATAACTTCGGGACCTTAATTCGAACACTCAGCAGGGCCTGCTTTTCTGACCCCAAGCACTTACCCTCTGAAAATCAGATCCCTTTAATGAGTCTCCCATGGAGCAATATGAAATTGCTCTTTTTTTCTGATGTTGCTGTTGGCTTCTAAAGACCAGCCTTAGCACGACAAAGTGCAAATTCACAGAAGTCAAGAGGGGCCCCAAAATGCTAGAGTCACTCCATATAATTTAAAGTCCCTTTGATTCATGGGTATTGTTGTTGAATAATAGTGATATACTGTACTTTCACTACATTCTTGACAGGAAGCAAATAAAGCTCCCAAACACAGTAATGCACAGTCTTATGGTACTAGATACTGTAAATATATTAGAATAGTATTTGTTAAGTACAATTGAGGAATCCAATTAAGTTATATTATTGTATATCATTTAAATGTCTATAGAGTATTTTAAATTATTGCAAACTACACTGCGTTAAAAAAAGTAAAAAAAGGTTATATATATAACACCAACCACTCTGAAAAGTGGACCAAAGTGACACTTTCTCTCTTTTCTCGTCATACCCCTATTTCAGATAGCTCTGTCTGCTATTGTAAGACCACTGTAAGTCCTGTGATTGGGTTAGCAGTCTAGAATATAATGTTTCAGAGTATCCTGTAGAGGCTTTGCTCCTGTGGAGATGCAGCATTCCAAAAGTTGCTGTTGGCACAAAGCAGAGGATCACCATGGGAATGCTTGGACTCTGAAATATGTCCCAAGGAAAAGCAGTTTAGGTCAGAAAACACTATAACCACTAATGTACCCAATGTGGTAACCTTTTAACAAAGGTGTCTATGAACAGAAGTGGGTTACACACAGCTTTTGTTTTAAAAAATGTAGTTTGATGTCAAAGAGCTGTGACAAGAGAGGTTGGAATGTGACAAGCAACACATGATTTAACCGTACCTTAGCCATGGCAAAACTCAAAATACTGTATGTTATTAAAGAACTTGAGAGCAAAGATCAATTTGTTTACTATGTTAATGTTTTATGGCAAGCAGAAAACAAAAGATGAAATGTGTTCCATTAAAACTTAAATTTTTCCCCTTCTAGTTCCCTTTCTTTTTGTTTGTTATTTGTTTAGGAAAAAGAAAAGGCAACAAGGCCTTATGCAAATGCCATTTGTGTACAGGCTTCTCCGGATGAGAAATGACAAGCAAATTTCAAGTCCAAAGCAGTTTTTGTGTTTTGTGAAAAACAGTAATGAACATGCTTGTGTGTGGTACGACAGTTCAAAGCCACCTGCTACACCAGAGTACAGAGAAACTGGCACAAGCACCAACATTGCCACCACCAGAGACTTTAGCTGGCTACAGAGAGGAATAAGAGGCGTGGAGGAGAGCTTTGAAGGCCCTGGCTGAGGCACTTGCACATACTCTGTAAGAAAGTTAAGGACACACTTGAAAACCCTACCTGAATCTGAACCTGAAAGATTCTACAGCATTTACCTCAGTCAGAATAGCAGTAACCTCCCTGATACTGGGAATAGTGTCTTCCTATACAAAATCTAAAGAAAATGTGCAACATTTGCTGTATTTACCCCTCAGGGAAGATATCCAGATATAGATAGAGGTATAACCAAATTTTACATGAACTAAGTCCAAAATAACTTCATTAAAATGAACTGAGTCAGCCTGGGTTTACAGCAGCATAAGTATGCACAGCATTTTACTCACAGATGCCAAAGAAAACACTGCACCTTCTTTCTAATTACATCATGGGGAACTTGTTAATAGAGCTGCAGGAAGTTTTTATAGCACATGGTAATATTACATTCATTTCCACGATGACATCTGGAAAGTAGACAGAACTCATCAAAAGACTTGCAAATCTTTTAACAAATCTAAAGTATGGTGTGAGTAGGTCACCTAAACTTTTAAACATATTTCCACGGATTCCTTTTTCGTTTAAGGTTAAACCCCCAAAGTGATACTGAAGGTAACATACCAGGACCTCCCCTTGTAGCAGCTTTCCCATGCAAATAGCTCAGCGTGCCTTTCACTATTGAAGGCACAGTTGGCGTTCAGCAGAAAACACTTTCTATAAAGCTACAGATAATTTGCATTCATAGCAATTTTCATAACTGGACAGGATGACTGCACGTTTCCTTCCCACCCGCTCGGCCCCTTTGTGACAGTGACAGTTCGCACAGCGAGGGCGCTGCAGTGAGCAGTGCAGCAAAGACCCAAAATTCTTCTCTCTGAGTCATGGCCACAAGGAGATGTGGGATATACACAACAAAAACTGTGACTAAGGGAAAAAAAACATTGTAGTTGGGAAGGCAGGGGAAATTGTAAGCAATTTCAGTTTGTGATACTGATATTGTAAGAAACCTCCTGCACGAAAACAAAGCGCATTGTAGGCTGAGCTTCACCCACAAACTTATTTCCCCTCAAATCCAAAGTCCCTGTCTGCATCTCTGCACATCCATACTGGAATAAGTATTCCCAAAGGCTGGCAAGTATTTTCTTTTTGGTGTTTTACCTACTATTAGAAAATTGTAGGGGATCATTTTCTGACAGGGGACATGCATTTGCAAATTTAACATTTGCATCTAATTTTTTAAATGAAGATTTAGGGTTTTTCCCCTCCTGCATGTTCCTGCAGCACAGATATATGTGCTTTAAAAGATTTTTTTGGTGAAGAATAAAGACGGCAGTTTTCACATAACACATGGTGGTTGTTTGTAACCCAGAGCACTGAGACAGCAGGAATAATCCTGCTGTAAACTCAAAATCTGACTCGTGCTGTTTTTATGAAAGCAATACACTAAATATTACCTGTTTGGAGGCCCCAGGGTGAGTCTATTTCAATCATCCTTTTCATAGCTTAGTGCTATGAAAGGCCAAAAAACCTGAAGTATTAAAGTTTGCTTTGTTCTCCGGTCCTCTTGTTCTTGATGCAAACAGACCATAAGATCAATAAAAAACCAGCTTAATGACACTTAAACTTGTATTAAAGTCGATTAAGTAATTTGTTTTGTAGGAGATTCCAAACAATTGACAACCACAGCAGACACTGGAAATGTTTGCATGGAAAGCCAGCCGTATGATTAGCCTCTGCCTTCATTTGCCCAGCAATTTAGGGGAAACGCTGCATTTTAGATCCCATACAACTAAAAGAAATTCCCAAGGAGATTACAAGATTTTGATCTTATTGTTTAATTCCTGTGGCTGAGAATGAAAAGGAGCATTCCCTCAATCTTTGGGTAAAGGGAAACCCAATGGCATTTTGAAGACTATTCACACCACTCAACTTAAAAGACTAAAAGACAGGCTAAGGGAACTGACAGCCTCTCTGGAGTCCCTCTACAATAGGGAGAGCAAACTTGCTCCAGGGGAGGCCTTAGTTCAGCTCTGACAGACCTGCTCCTTCTCAATTGGAGAAAAACTCCAGGGAGACATGCTGGATAATTTATCTGCTGAAATGTAGCACCAAAAATGGTGTAATGTAAATGAACTTCCTTTTCCCCTCTACCGTTTGCCTCCGCTGCTCTTGGGTTCTAATTATATTTTCCTTAGGCTTTTTTAACTGCAAGCATTATTATTTTATGTGTTGTGGAACAGATGCTCTACTGTATAAATGAAGTTGACTTTGCTTTTCCTTTTTGCTGCCACCCTGTTCTCATCTCTTCCAACCAATCTCTGACTCCTGATTTTATGCGTGGAATATTTCCCCGTAGAAATAATTTCAAAGAGAATTGTAAAAGCAGACAATTATCCAGGGATTTGATTGGAGCAGTTTCCTACAAAGCTGATTATTTATGATTTTGAGTTACTGCTAACATATCTGCTGTGCAGAGATCTCTAATCCAAGGGGTAATGTTTAGTGGTATTATGATACCGATTGTGAAGGATCCTGATGGCTGTCCATTGCAATCCGCTCCTGGTCCTTTTACCAGAGTGTGTCTAGGCTGGAGCACATCAGGCATATCCCAAATATCTGCAAGGATTGTACCCTGCCATTGAAGGTGAGTTCAGCCTCTAGGTTAGGCTTGTTCAGGAGGCAGTGGAATTAAGAGTCGTGTTCTTTCAGTAGTGCTAAACATCACTCAGAATATGGTTACTTGCCTCAGCATCTTCCAGAGGTAAGTATTATATACTTTAAAGACATAGAAATATATAGATAACAGGAGGTTTGGGTAGGATATCAGGGAAAGGCTCTTCCCCAAAAGGGCGTTGGGCACTGAACAGGTTTCCCAGGACAGTGGGCACAGCCCCAAGGCTGCCAGAGCTTCAGGAGGGTTTGGACAACGGGAAAGGGACAAGGTGGGATTGATGGGGCTGTGCAGGGCCAGGAGACGGACTTGGATGATCCTTGTGGGTCCCTTCCAAGTCAGGATATTCTATGATGCTATAATTCTATGATACTTCAAAGAATCAGCATACCCAGAGAAGACAAAAGTCACTCCTCAAATTGCATACTATATCCTAAATAAAAAGGCCAAAATGCACACACATCATATGTGTATTTCCATGCACATGTACAAATATATATGTAAATCTATTTAAATTACATAAAGATATGTGAATGCATATCTGAAAAATAATGACTGCAGATATTCAGAGCAATTTCCATAGGCTCCTTGTTCCATTTTCCCTTTTCAAGGTGAGTGGATTTTGTGGCCTCTCACTGAAATAGAGATACAAACTTTCTGCATTTTCTTCCAGATATCTGTGCCTTCAGGACCACAGTGACACCTGATAAGACTTCCTTCTTTATTTGTAGGGGGTTTTCCTATTACTTGTAGGTCTCAAAGAAAAGCAGAAAAAGCAGAGGGGTTGCATCTGGATAGTCACTCTGGACCCTTCCAAACCAAGCCATTCTGTGATTCTACCATTTTGCAGTGCAAAAAGGTGGGGATATGTGAAACCTTCCTCACCTTCACCTAGGAAAGAAGACAGCCCAAAGTCAGGGCTCCAGTTCAGATGTCCTGATTGTCAGTCTGGGTACCTGGCGTGGTTCCTGCAGTGCACAGGAGCGACAGCTATGATGGATATATGTTTATTGGCAAGCACCTCACAGCCCTTCTTCCTTATCTCCCTCTTTAAAAGATAAGCTACTTAATATTTGCCCCTGGCTGATACCAACAAATGTGTCATGATATGCACTTGCTGTGCACCCGTGTTAACCTCTCGAGCAGATGCAGGCGCTTCCAGTCAGAGAACCATCACCAGTATGCTCTAGGAGCACTCTTACAGAAATGACTCACATAAATGCTTTCTGTTTTCAAAAGGCCACAAGCAATGCAGCAGGACAGGTTTGTCCACCCACTGCATTTTGTTCCAGCAGTTCTGGCACAGAGCTGAATCTGGGATCAAATAGTCTTAGGAAGCCAACATGCCAAACTTGAAGAGTAGGCTAATGTAAATATATAATGGCGTGGGAAAACCTCTTTTGTTTGTTAATATTAGGTGATACAGAATATCTGTTGTTCAGGACAAGGAACCTCAGAGTTGTTGGATTACATTCAACATGCCCAGTTGTCTCTTTTTTTAGTGCAGAAGTTGTTCTTCTCTCTGTTCATGTGTGCACATGCACTTGGCAAGGATTTAACTACACCACGGCATTAATAAACTTTTCATTCTATGAAAAAAAGGGTGCAAAGGAGGTATTTAGTGGGAATCTGAGCAAGAAGTACCTGCAGATGAGTTGCAGCAGCATGGTAAGAAAATATGTGCTTTGGAAATTTCAGCTGACTACCTAATCCAAACCACTCCTGGAGGAAGGAGAAGGAATGAGGAAGTCAGTTTGCGGTTACCACTTCTCTGGCTGTGATAATCCAGTACATAATTATTACAGGGCTGCAGTTCAGCCAGCTTTTGACAAAAGAGCTACCAAGAGTTTTCTCTGAATGTTTTCTATTCAAGTGTGTTTAGTCATAAATACTTGGCTCTAATGGCATTTTCTTAGTCAAACAGAGCCACTCCTAAGCATTAATATTCTTGGTATAAGCCTCTGCTCTTTTATTCTAGTTGAAGGTCTTTTTACAAAAGTTGAACATCCTGGATTTTTTTCAGCCACACTAATTTTGGCTAATTACACTCCTAGCACTCTGTATCTCCAAATCCTTTGCAACAGGTCATATACTCTGTGCTTGAAGGCTTCCCTGTGATATCCAGTAAAGTTATCAAATTAATTTTAGAAAAGGAAAAAATTGTAGCAAAAGGACCCAGACATCAGGTCAGAACACCACATTTCCTTGTTTCCAAGGACCTTATTCAAATTCAGCTTCTCTAGTCTTCAGGATAATAATATATAACAAAATGATGACTTTATAATGCTCCCATTAGCTTTTCCAGAGGTAACCACATTTTAGAAGGATATAAATCAGTCTATCTATCTATCCAAAAAAACATCAACTTTCAGTCCCAAAGACCTGGAGGAGCAAACAATGAGCTATAAACATTCCGTGCTGGTGCTACTCTATGCTTTCACTGTATTTGATCACTTAAGATTTAAATGTTTATTTTTAATCAGTGCATATTTTTCAAATCATATTACTTTTGAAGTGAGAAGCAGTACTCTTTTTCATTCTTTGCATTTTTATAAGAAGATAATAAGATTATTTACCCCTTTGGGGCTGGTTTCCTCAAGTGGAACTTAAGGTTTAGTAAATCAAACACCCTCTACTAGTATCTGAACCATTTTTATAGTTTTTGATTCTGTGTGAGCAAGTCATGTCTACATAAAACACATTTAGTGAAAGTACCAACACTGTCAGTTTTTGTTCTCAGGTATTCCTGAAATGCTCTCCCCATTCCTAACTACCCATTAGCAAAGAAAATAAACAGAAATCAATGTTTTCAAAAACCAGCCAAACTGATGCTTTCCCAAGGACCTGCATTTGCTTTCCTTTAAAAACAGTACCTCAGTTTTGTTAAAAAGCCCTTTGCATTCAAAAGGTGCCTCTTTTCTCTAGATGGGTTAACTCGAGCTTCTTTCTCCACTTCAGCTTTTTAGTGAGCTCCACTCCCTCCCAACCTGGTACCTGTTCAAATGTCTCTGCTCGGGCTGGGGCAGATCCAAAGCCCTCGCAGAAGGAGTTGGCCACGGTCCCGAGATCCTTCGTGCTGGCCCTTCAGAGCAGGGAAGTGTTTGCCTGCTCCCATCAAAGAGGAGGGAGCTGAGCTTCCCCTTCCTCTGCAGGGGCTCCAAGAAAAGACACATCAGCTCAGGGAGTGATAAATCAAACCAAGCCCTGCTCAAGCTCCTGGCCTGAAACATGTCCAAGGGGATGCTTTTCACCAAACTCAGCTCTGACTCTACACCCAGCAAAGCCAGACTAGAGGACATTGTGACCCAAATGATAATCTTTTCTAAGTCTGGCTTCAAAGGTGAGTAAATCCGTCTGCATTTCCAACACCTCATCCTAAATTACACATTTCTGTTTTGAAAATTTTGAAACATCTTTTGTTCAAAAGCTTTGAGTTTAGTGTAATTCCCACATTTTACTTCCCTTCAGTAACCCAGCTATGGAAAAAACACCTTTCCAGGGATTTTTCAGGATTAGTCTCAAAATGACACAGTCAACAGAAGGACCAAGAAGAAAAAAATTATAAAAACAGGCCATGAAAATTAAAAAATGGAACCTACTGAACAGCAGAACAGTAATGTTAGCAGAGATCTTGCTCAGTATATACCTGCAGCACTTAGGAGGCTGGCAGGGTCACACACATCTGTCTGTCTGTCCTATAACACAGTCACACACTTGTCATGGTTGGAAAAAACTCCCAAACTCTGAAAAAAAAAAAGTCTTTGGTAAAAAAATTTTTGGAACAAAATAAGGTAGAGCTGTGAGACATGTCTCAAATTTATAAAAACAGAAGACTAGCAAGTGAGAAAACCTTTTAGACTAGGCTTCCTTGTATTATNAATATTCGTTAAGATATTTCTATTTTATAAATACTATTAGTTAATTTTTAAAAATATGTATTTAATCTAAAAGCTTGAAAAACAGGAGGAACAAGCTACAGAAAGATTTCTCAATTATCCAACTAAAATTAGTTGGCTGGTCCAAACCAGTCCCTGTCTCAGATCCAGGGAACTACAAATGTTTGTGCTTCCTTGGCAAGAGAACACTTTTCAAGACTTAGTGTGTATGTGAGTTTGTGATGGGAAAATCATTGTATCTTCAGGACTGTATTATCTTTTGAACACTTCTATTCAAATGCAGCTCATAATCTTTCTGTCCTCCTGTTTGGTAAAAAGCTGACCATGTGTAACCTTGTGGAAATGACATACGAAACTCCACACTAAGACAGTTCCATCTATTTCCTCTCCCTAAGCCTTCTCAGATATATTCTGTTATTCTTCCAAGGTCGGACACCTGAAACAAACAACTGGGGTACCCCACCATCTTCATCTTAGATAAACAGTGAAGCCAAAAGTTGTTAAGAGTATATTTTAAAGATAGTGGGAGTACAAAGAAAAAAAGAAAACAAGACAATAAACAACATGCAAATCGTATAAACCTACCACTGAAACAGAGCCAGGCTGCCCTATTCTGTCACAGCCTTAAAATAAACACAAGTGACCACATATGACCTTGCTGGCCTGACCTGAGATCTGTTTTGTCAAATATTGTCCAAGGACTGGGTAGAATCCTGTCTCCTTCACCTTCACCCTGGTAAAACTCAGTCCTAAGGTCAGGTGTAGCAGAGGACACGTCAGAGAGACCAAATTAAACATGGAAATCAAGGAGCACACACCAGGTGTAGCAAGGCACAGACTTGGAAGGTTTTTTTAACATCATCGCAGCCTTTCATGAGACACAGGAATATTTATTCCAACAGCCAGACCACAGGGAATTTCTGGCTGGGATGATTTTCAGTCATTTTCAGTATTTCCAAGTGAAAAAGGCTGAGCTTCTCTGCAGTCTGGTGGTGACTACTTCTGCATCCTCTGGGGTAGAAGAGGGCAGAAGGCAAGACTCAATTTCAAGAGTTACAAACTACTAGAAAACTTAGTGTGGTCCCTTCTGCTCCTCATGGCACCAGCTCAGGAGGACACTGGGTGGCCAGCGATGGAGAAGTTATTTAAGAGGCTGAGGAATGAGATGTGCCCTGAGGCCAAGCACAGAGGTTCCCCAGGGACACTGCAGCCCTGTCACAACGCTCATATCCCTTCTCTGAATCCCACATTATTTAGCCTTATTATGTGGATTGCAGCTTTCCCAAAGTTTCACCAACTGTCTTTCTTTTCAAGGCCGGTGACAAACCAGTGCAAAATACACACGCTGTTCTCAGAGCCTGTTGTTGCACACCTTCAGCACAGGTTGAGAACTCACTCCAACGTGGACTAGGCAAACAAACAAACACCCCCACCCAGACGATAAAGGAAATATTCCATTCATGTCATTTGGGCTGTGCACGTGTCAGGAGACCGAAGGCACACGGGACACCACCCTGTCCGGGACTGCTGCCCTCGGATCCAGCCTGTGTGCGGCAGAGCCCCGGCTGAGGAGCTGGAGAGGCACAAGCCCAGCCTGAGCACAGCTCGCTCGCGCCCAGGAGATCATGTTTGCATACTCAGGGCATGAATAAAGGCAAAATTTTCCAAACTATTTTAATGTAAATACAGGGGCGTGCACAGCCAACCAGCACGGCAGTTCTGCTGGGACGGCTGCCAAGGAACAAATGTAATGCAATGTATTTCATTTACTCCTAAACAATGGGGAAATGGCCCTCTCTGACTGTTCCAGCGGCGTGCCCAGCGCTGTCTACGTGTCTGTGCACAGGTGCTGTGCACCACGAGCACTTGCTGCCTGTTAGCGTGGATTTGTTCCCGGGTGTTGGCCTCCCTCTTCCAGCCTGGCTGCTAAGGCCTCCCAAAGGTCCCCAGCCCAGCAAGTACAAACAGAATGTGCAGGCAGCAATTAAAGCTCCCCTGGGTTGGGTGCAGCTCCCACTGCACTGGCCGGGGTCCAGGAGCTGCGCAACCAGCTCTGCTTCCCCAGCCATGCAGAGGAAGGGCCAGGAATTCCCTCCCCTGGCATCCACAGCGCTTCTCCCCTCCCTGGTCCCTGCATTCTCACCTGCCCCTGCACATCCAAGTGCCTGCTCCCAAAACCAGCCATTCTTGCGACCACATGAAATAGTAGCAACAGCTCCATTCGCCCCCCCCCCGCCCTGACAATTGTTTATGAATAGCAAACCAGCTGCTGGTGCAGAGAATTTATTACCTTATTTGAGCAAATACTGACAGCTCTTGGTTGCTTTTGTGAAAAATCCGTGAAATTTCATTGCCAAAACAAAAACATAGAAAATATTTTCTTGTTACGCAATATCGGGGAAGAGGGGGGAGTAATTTTAAAACATCAAACTAAGATATTTTGAGTTTACAGGCTGAGAAACTGGCATGCACAGAAACAGTTTGCTGAATAGTAACCTAGATGTTTTTTACTAAGACAAAACCCCTACGATACTAATGATGTCGGGTAGCAAAAGAATCTGCTAATTCTCTGAGTTTTTCTTTCCAGTTTTTCTTTTCCATTATTAAGTGTATACAGTACAATAAGGAAATAGATTCAGCTCACACAGTTTTTCCTTTGGACAGACACATAGAAAAAAAATTACAATCACGTAGTTCACTGCAGTGCTCCCAAGACTTCCAGCTTTCTGTTTGCTATTCTATTGCTGGAAAATAACTAGAAGTGCATCCCGGATATTAGCCTACAAATAGTGTGCATAATTCAGTACAAACTGAGTTGTTTATAAACATCAAACATTATTTATAGTGCTCACACATGTCACCACGGAAACACAGTAATTGCTACACCATTAGGACGTGATTTCTCTGTGCAGTGAGGGAGAAAGGCAATTCGTCTGCATCTGGGTGGTTTCACATTACCGCTGTGGTCACTGATGTCCCCTCCAAAGCATCTTTTGGATGTGGAATTAGTTTTGATTACCGAAGAAAAGATTAGATCAATATAAGAGTGAGAGCATTTGAAACAGAAGAGCACACATGAAAACAATGCAGTTACTGCACGGGAGTGATGTGAACTGTGCAGTGGTGGGGATTCAAAGACAAACTGAGGAATTTCAAGCCCAGCCAAAGGTCACTGTTGCCAGTGTTTCCCATCCTGCCACTGCCAATGGTCACTGTTTGCTGCTCGGCAGCCTCAGTGAAGTACAGTATTGATTAGAGATTCAAAGGTAAAAAATTAGCAAGAAGAGACAGCCTTGTCCATAATCCTGCCAGTAAGGTCAAGGATTGAATGGAGCAGAGAAATGGTTTTCCCTTTAAAGAGAACAGAGTATACACAGCGGTAATCTTTAAAGATACAGAAGAGTATACAGAGAGGATATAAAGGACAGCTATGTCTGCATACAGAGAGAGACACCAGCTGGGGTTCTGTTAATACAAGTAAGAATATAAGAATATAAGGCATTAAGACCACTGCTTTCTGTCTGGCACTTGAAGTGGAGGCTGTGATACAGAGAAACATATTCTTGGACCTAATAGTGTTAATGCCAAGATTATCACACCTTGGCAGTAACAACTTCCTGCTTGGTCATATCTGCCTAACAACAGAGAGAGTCAACAGAAAAGGGATGGTAATTCATCACAGCATCCTCACACCAGGCTGTATTAAACCATGGCTTGAACTGATCATGTATGTTTCAATATAAGAAAATAAAATAAAATTCTCAGCTGTAATTCTTGTTCCTTTCAACCAAGATAAGTAAGGATGACAGAGAGGATCCTTATGCTTTTGGTGAAAGGTTCACACTGAGGCTCATTTTGCAATATCCCTGCAGGCAAAACTCCTAGAGAGGTTACATCAGAGCCACAAGGTTACTCCGAAAAGATTGTACGTAGAAAGTCCCATTACTGCATGAATTGAGCTTAATTCCACAGCTATATTTCCTATGAAGTGTCCTGCATTTTGTCCCATCAAAAAGTGCTCCTGAATTCAGAATGGAAGATTCCTTTGTGTAATCTGTCCTAACAACATGAGTCCACAATGGCTTCTCTATTTCTGACAGAGGTTTTTCTCTTGGAAGGGGAAAAAAACATCTTCTCCCTCCTTGCAGATGTAAATTCTGCAAAGTACTTCGGGAGCCTTCAGGATAAAAAACTCGCATGAGTAAACACAGGGTATAATTATCATTATCTGTCTTCTCTGTGAATCCATACATTTTATATTCCATTTAAAATAGAAAAAAAAAAAAATCCTCAACGGGATGTCTTCCAGAGAACCAATTTAGCTAATGAGAGTGAGTATCAGTGACTGCTAGCTAATCAGAATGGTATTAGCATAAATTTTACTTAATGAGGACATATTTGCCTGGTGCCAGGAGCAAAATGGTACAGAGCTAGATTGTAAAATGCAATGTATGGGTAAGTCTCATCTGGAAAAAAGTTCCAGCAGATCAAATAAACAACTGTATCTGAGGTCCCTGTTAAACTAGAACTTTTGGCAACCTGGGATTTTAACCTCACTTGAGGCTTTTCAAACTTTTTCATTATAACAGAATGTTATCAACTCTTTAACTGTGATGAATTAAACACCCTGGGGAACATCTTGACAAGAGATTCAATTGAATTCTTTTAACCTCTTGTGGGTAGGCAGGACACTGAGGGAACTGGCTCTCTCTGTAAGGCATGCGATAGATGATGCACTCTGCTGCACGACAGAAGTATGTTTTCCCTTTGTGCAGTGAGTAAGGCTCTCCTGAGCAATCCCTGCTGCTGCTCTCAGCCTCAGGAGCAGCAATGTTACATTGCCCTCTGCCTGCCTGCGAGCGATCTAGGGCGGAAAATCCCCTGCGCCTGCTCTTGTGCTGAAGGAGTTAAGTCCCAGCAGCATCCACTGTAGTTCTGCTCACTGCATTTCTTCCTCTTTATATAGAATCCCTATTAGACAGTCTGAGAAGTCTCCATGAACAATATGAAAGATTTGTGTCTACAGTAACATAAAAGGGTTAGAGTTCAATACTCTTACAAAATATTTAATCTTGTGAAATGTTTTTTGTAGTGTCATTCTTGTACATACCTGCTTTGAAATTCCTAACCTCAGATTCTTCTATGTAAAGGAATATAGAGCACAAGTGTTCTTACCTTTGATATACTATAGGATCTAACAATATTTAACTGGTGAAGTCATTTTTGTTTCCAAACCTGTGTCTCAAATATGCTTGGGAACGTGGAAACTCACAATGCCCTTATTCATGACATCAAAATCAGTTCCATGGTAACACATTGTGATGACAAAATACACAGATTGCAAGGTCACAAGTCACACTTAAGAACAGGCCCGGGAGAAATTGTTAGTTTAATGAATAACATTAGCCAGTTCCAATAGGAATAAAAATAAAGAAAAAAATAAAGTGCCTAAAGTAAACACCCTTAAATGTACTTCAGAACCATTTCATCTTAAGTAGTTCTTCAAAGGCAGAAGGCTTCCACAGCTTTCACCTCTGCAGCAAAGAGAAGCCCACGTGAAAAGAAAAGAGTCACTGTAAGCTAATGATGGCCCTGGCAATGCTTTTTCTCTCCACACACAGAGAGAATCAGCAACTGCAGGGAAGTCATGTAGGAAGAAAAGGAGTCACGTTAATTCCAGGCTAAATTCCCCAAAGCAACTAATGAGTCTCAAGGGCTGGATTTTCGTACACAGTGACAAGCCACTTCTGAACCTTGCATTTCCTTGGTCTATAGCCAGGTGTTTGGAATATTTCTGTCACAGAACTCAGCAATGACAGCTGTGGGACAGATCCTCCTGCTGAATTCAAAGCGATGCTCTCTCTGCTTATTTACTGAATGCTGCCTCACAAGAAAGCAATCCAGGTTCATAGGGTTTTAATGCACACAGGCTGCCTATGACATTTAACCTCTATTGCTGCAGGGCCCTCAATATATGTAGGTACTGCCTCATCACCTGGGTAGATAAAGCCTGCAAAATGGAGAGAGGAAGGGAAAACACAGAGGAGAAAATTACCAGCCTGGTGTCCCAACAAATGCCAGGCATATCTAAGACTTTGACATCACCATCAGATTTGCTTGTGACTTCTCAGGGTAACAACAGGAAAAATTTGGAGTACTCCAAGCAAATGAACCAGAAAAACCTGTGGTTAAGGGAATGTTCTTGCATAAGGCATGTCTTAGCCATGAGGTGGTTGGTCCATGAAGTCACTGAACAGAGAGTAATAAGAACACTTTTGAATGGGTTTTCCCTCCTGACTCTTACATCTAAAACTTCTTTGAAATCACAACTGAAATATGTCACATACAATCTATTTGACGTGACTGTGTCATAAAATTGGCACTGCACGTTCTATGCTTACCACAGTCTGAAAGGTCAACAGAGAGGATAGATTTCCTTTAACCTCTTGTTTAAATAGCATCTTATTTTTATTAGAAAAGATGCTGGTTTTTTTTTTTTACCATATCATGGCAGACAGCCCTATCCCAATACTTCCTTACATAAACAGTGGCTGACTAGCCAAAAAACAAATTGCAACTTAAACTCTACAAGCAGAACCACCACAGATTAATTTTCTTTCCATATATCAGAGCAAACGATTTGAGAGGTGGGAGCACTTCAAAATAAACTGGGGAGTAGCATCTTTGATTTTCATGTAAATCATATAAAAATCACTGGATTCCTAAAAAGTAATGAAGCCTGCTTTGGTAAGGCATTAACATTTGTAACATATTCCTGGGCTCTGGCAGTGAAGGGGAATGGCAGAATTCTCCCTGTGTTCCATAAAATGGCTTGACAGTTGCATACATACTTAGCCACAGGTGGGGGGCTCTTCTTAATTTGGTGTCTATCATGTGATGCTTCATAAGCAAAGAATAGCAGGCCATGCTGCTTTATTCAGTTGGGTTATGCTTTTACTCTTTCTTCCTGCGTGTGAAAAGCATAACAGGGAACTAGCAGAGCAGAAGTAAGATGTGTTTTGTTAGTTGTCTGAAGCCCTGGGGCCCGGAACCGGATAAGTCCTGATATTATACCCTGGATTGAGCAGAATAAATCCATTTTGTTTCCTCCAAACATTTAGCCATTAAAAAAATATGAGATAGAAAAACAGACTTTGCTGTCTGCATGCCTTCTTGTAAAGCTTGTATTGTGGAAATGTCAGAATCATTAGGTCATTGGCATATATTTTGCAAGCTAATGCTTCTACTTTAATTCTCACTGGGGACTGCATGTCTGCTTTTCAAATAAAACCCAGACTGAAGAAGGTGAAGAGAGCTTAAATGATGCTGGTAATGCTCTGTGATGGCTGATAACACTTTAGGATATGAATAATTAGGAAATATCAGCCAAAGTTGATAAAACTTTGATAGTTATTAAAGCACAAACCCCACAAAAGTAATTGGTAAGTGTTAAAATTACCTCATAAATATTTGTGCCTCCCTTTAAACATGTACATAGATACGACTGAATAAAGTTTTAAAACATGCACATAGATACAACTGGATAAATTTTTAAAACAAACACAGCACAAAAAATAAATTTAATATGTGAAATCATGCACATAAGAGGAGAAGCACAGCGGGTTATACTTCAGAGAAGACAAGTGGATGAATTTGCTCCCAAATCACCCAAGACAGATGCAAACAAGTGGTCATGGAAACACAAGCCCCATTCCAAAAATAGCTGGTTGTCTCTCAAAACACATATCACTGATAAAATCTGGTGTGAGTTGAAGAAATAAGTTAATACAAGTAGACATAATAACATGAGTAGAAACACTCTGCACTCACAACTGGATAAATAAGTGTTGAACTTGCAGCGGTTTCTCCTCTGCCAGAATGCTGCCTGCCTAAATCATCTCTTCAGCTCCCTACAGACACACATGTGTTTTATTCCCTGACTGAACACAGGAGCACCTCTGCTCCGGAGAGAAAGACAGCTTTTTCACTTACAGTCCTGCTCCTGCAGAAGCTGACCCAGCTCCCCTGTCAACTCCTTCAGCCCTGCCAAAAGGGACAGCATTGGCACCTCCAGCCTCTCCACCTTGAGCTTGGGGCTCCAATGACCTCAAAATAGCCAAATACTCAAAACCCAGCCAAACCACCGAGTGCATGGCCAGTTTAAACCATTTGAAACCACAACTTTAGTGTGATTTTGATACTGGCTTATAAATCAGCCCAGATTTATCTGAAAATTAATTTAGAGTCAATAGGCAACTTCGTGAACTTTGAGTGAAACCTCAGACGAACATGTTTTTTGTGCTGAATTTCTAAACAAATCCTTACACTAAACAAATCTCATGCAGTTTCTGCTTTCACTGTGGACATCTTGCACAGTCCTAACCAGATGCATATTTTAGGGTCCATTTTTACACTGCATGCTCCATATGATCCTCCAGGATATATCCTGACTGTGTCTCACAGGAACTTCATGTACTGGGGCACACTGGCTGAGAGTTATGTTGCTCCAGAACAGGAAAATCAGCTGTGAACACTGAAAGGTGCCACTTCTCCTGGCATTTTTCAGTCTATGAGTTTAACTTTTGAGTACTTTAATAAACCAAAGCCTTCCTGTCAGCTTCTTGAAAGTGAAAATGCAAGACCCAAACAGGTGTGGGCATATGCATAACTCCATAGCCATCAGAACAGGTACACATTGTAAAACCTGAATCCTGCTCAGATGCAGAAAACTTTTCAAGTTTTACTGATCCCTTTCTTCAACCTGTTCACCTCTGTATTTATTTTATTTGAAAACCACTCTGGCTCTACAACCTATGCAAAACTCATTCTGTGCCACTCTGAAACTATGACAATTGCATTATCCTGTACAAATAAAAGATGAATTTACACACTCTCAGCTTTTATTTGCAAGTGTCTCCCCCCTTCTTCACCACAGAAGTGGGTGAGATGGCCAGTAAATAACTCATTAGAAATGCTAAACTGAGTTTTGCTCAGTTTTGTTTATGATTCATTTTCGTCCTTCAACTAAGTGTGTTGGAAAAAAAATAACTCCCCAAAGCTTGGTTACTGAAATGTAATAATTTTCAGAATGTATGTCCCAAAAAAACATTAAAAATATAATCTATGCACTGTAAATAATCCTGTTAAAGCAGCAGTGTCTGACAAAAAGCAGAATGACATCTCAACATCAGTACTTTCAGTTAATGCCTATGGAATCTTCAGAGAGGAAGATGGTTCACATCGAAATCTGAATTAACACAGTTTCTTTGAAATATTGTGGAAAGCAAATAAGTTTGGACACATTTTCAAAAAAATGAATACATATTTTTCAGAAATAATTTTGGATATAAATTTTCTCTGATTATTAGATCAGTGGTACATCTATTTATTCTTAACTGCTACACAAAAAGAGTTTGCCAAGTATTGGACTCAGGTATTTTCCTTTCCAGGTCAAGCACAAGAGCAACTGGAACATGATTAAAAAGAAGCCTATGTTAGTGCTCCTGTGAGCATGAGGGTGATGTTTTTGTGGGTTAGAGCAAAAGAGGACAGGCTGCAAGAGAACCAGCCATCTCAAAAGTGTGGAGCATTTAATTTCATCCTGACCTTGGATTTTTAGCTGGCTTTGTGGTGAGCCCTCTCTGCCTTGCTTTCTCACTAATTCCCTCTTTTCACAGCTTTCTAAGTCTGGGAAAGACTCCTTAAGTAGCAACCCAATGTCACTGCAAGGCTGCTCTCTGTACTCTTCAGGAGGTCCTGGTAGTTGGGGGAGATTCCTGCTCACTGGAGAAAGACAAATACCACATACCTTTGCGAGGAGGATGGTCCAGGTCATTCAGCCTCACATTGGTTCCTTTATGGAGCAAATCCTCACAGAAGCTCTTTCCAGACATGGGAAGGGGATGACAGTAACTGGGAGCAGTCAGCATGGATTTGCCAAGGATAGAGGACAGGAACCAACTCGCCTGCCTGCTCTGACATGGTGACCAGCCCTGTGGACAAAGGCAGTGGGGAAGGCAATGCATGTTGTATACCTTGGCTTTAGCAAGGCTTTGACATGGGCAAAGCCCAGGACCAAAAGCAACAGAGCGTGCATGCCAATACTATGAGAAATAAAAGAGAGGAAAATGTTGTGGGACTCTTTTTGTATACAGCTATGAGTTTTTATAGGTTACGTTCGGGTGCATAAGTTATTCTCACACCCAGAGAGTGTGTACAGGCTATTAGTCAGCTGAAGTTACCAAAATGGTTTTGAAAAGAAAACCTATTTATAGGAAAAGAATTGATAAAAGCTTTCTTTGGTGGCACTAGAGTGAAATCAAACCATTCCGTGTGGATATGAACTGCATGAGGAAGGATAACAAAATCTTGAAGAAATAACATTTGTAACTGTTTTCTTATAAAACATTTTCAGGAAAAGGAATACTTTCTCAAGCGGTGAAAATGTCAGATATTAGGTTGTTAAGAAAGTGAATACAGTAGGAAGACAGAAGCCATTAAAAGCTCAAAAATATATTCTCAGATGTTTTTAATGGCATACAAAAGCTATCAACGGAATACAAAATAAAGTTAACAGAACTCAATTTCCCTGTTATAGGTGTGCCAACACATACTTAGAAGCATGTTTAGATGAAATCTTAAGGAAGAAATTAGACTTACTGCTCTGAATCCAGCAGAGAGTACTTTCATGTCACAGCTCCAAAAGTGGAAGGGCAAACCCTTTACCCAAATCTTTAGCCCGCAAGAAGGATGGATAGGGACTTTTTACAAGAGCATGGAGCAGCAGAGAGTAGGTTTAGATGGATATTGGGAAGACATTCCTCCCTGTGAGGCTGGACATACCCTGGCACAGGTTGGGCAGAGAAGCTGTGGCTGTCCCATCCCTGGAAGTGCCCAAGGCCAGGCTGGACAGAGCTTGGAGCAGCCTGGGCTGGTGGAAGGTCTGTGAAATTTTAACTTGCACTCTCTGAACACAGTGCTTCATGGAAGCTTTTAGACTATGCATCTGTATCATTTTCCAAAAGGATATCCTAAAGGATACTGAAGTTTACTGATGTTATGTTGCTGTAAGGATAAAGAACGGAATGGTGTTATGGACACAGCTGGTGGTGTAAGCTTGGAACTTAACAGACAGCAATGTAAATGTAGGAGTGAATGATTAACTTCTGTAGGAAAACCAGGACTCATCTAGGGGCCCTGCTAGGCCCTGGGGGGTTAGAGATGGTTATCAATATTTCTTTACTTACAGAGAAGGAAAGTACACATGAATGATAAATTTGGCTGAAAAAAAAATCTCTCCATTTCAACGGCCATAATTGTTGATCTAAAAATTTTAATCTGCAAAAAATGTGTATGAAAGACACTAATCACAACAATTAGCCTAAGAACAGCTTATGAAGAAGATGCCCTTCCTTTGATTTTCTGATGGTAATTGCTGTACAAAATCATCAGCTGAACCCACTATGTGAGGCCTCACAGCAATGTTTTTGCAGTGATGGGAATCACCAGAGACTGTAGTTAAAGCTGCAGGAAGCCTAGGTGAAGCTGCATGCCAGTGAAAATGGCCAGGAAAAGGAAAAGCTTCCATTGCCCGTGCACGCACAACCCCCAGCTCCTCGCCTGCAGAACCAGGCTGCAAACTGCTGATGCCAATGGTGCAGAAAATAGTTCTTCTTTCAATTGCAGATGGATGATTTACAGCTGGAATATAAACCTGGAAAAGACCTTATGTCAGCAGACACTCTGTCTGAGTTTTCAATAAACGAGAGGGAGTACAAACACCAGAGTCTGATGCTGTTCATGTAAGTAGGGTCAGGAAAATTCTCTGGGTCTCAGACAGGATGAGGTCTGTCACTGCAAGGGACCGTAAAGCAAAAATGAGACTTTGCAAAAGATAATGCCAGCAATTAGGGCTGGTTGGCCTGCTGAATGTAACCTACTCCTTTGTCCAGCTTGGCAGGAGAAATCAAGTGGCAGATGGTACTTTACTCAGAGGTTCTAGATCACTGGTGCTTACCATTGCAATACAGGAAATACAAAAGTGAGTATGTGAAAGGTGTGTGGACACCAGGAGTGAAGACTGGTTAAAAACACATAGTATTTGATTGAAAATTAATGCAGATTTAGGAGAGAAATCCCTCCTAACATAATAATAGTAAATGTCAAAAACAGGAATATTCAGAAACTGTGGAGAGTGGGGGGAGAAACTGTAATTTTAAACAGTGTAAGACCCAGAGAGCACATTTGATGCACACAGGTGTATGTACATAGGTGAGCAACTATTCATGTTTTGGTTGACAGGACAAGAGGACACAGCCTCAAACTGTGCTAGGGGAAGTTTAGACTCGACAACAGGACTATTTTCTTCACTGAAAGGGCTGTCATGCACTGGAAGGAGCTGCCCAGGGAGGTTTGGAGTCCCCATCCCTGGAGGTGTCCAAGGAACAACTGGACATGACACTCAGTGCTCTGGGCTGGGGGACAAGGTGAGGGTTTGGCACAGGGTGGACTGGATGGGCTGGGAGGGCTTTTCCAACCCTCATGACTATGTGATTCTGCGGTTATCTCTGATTTCCAGAAATATCACCACTAGAGTATGCAACCATGAAATGGTGGTCACACATACAAAATCTCTGTTTGCATAGAAGTTACTTGCCTTGGAGGACCAGTGATACTATTAATGCATTTTCATAAATTTTTATAAGTATATTGAAACAAACTGAAGCAGAATATATACTGTATCAGTATATCACATGACTTAAAGTTTTCTTATGAACACAATAGCACACAGAAGTTATTTGATAGTAGATGCAGTTACGAAACTCCCTTGTATCCTGTAAAACAAGTTCATTCATTTTTCTAAGGAGATTACTAAAAAAGTCCACACAAATAGTGCCCACCTTAAACCTGCACAAAAGAAAGAGGAAAGATAAACATCCTGAGGCTTCAAGATCCAAATCAGAGCAGACTAGATGTGGAGTGGGGATCAGGCAACATCAGCTTAAGACCGAACAAAATGTTGTGGAGAGCTACAAGTAAACGCACAACAGCTCAGAGCCTCATGGGCAAGTATGAGGAATTTTCTGCAACATCACTTGAATTTTGTCCCCACCTTCATGGAGAGATTAAAGTTCTCAGTGAGGTCCAAGACCTTATTTTTGTTTACAGCTATTAATGTTAGCAGCCTGACTTTGCTCAGGGAGCCATCTCCCTTTCTCCTTTGAGCAGTCATTAGCTTTCTTTGAAAATGCCAAGTGAGTTTTTTGGTCACCAACAGAAAACACAAGAGGAGCCTCAGAGAACTTACAGTTCAAGTAGACAACTGTGATGGTGGCAGATGGGCAAAAGAAAGCAACAGAAACTGAATGTTATGAGACACATACTAATTCCTTTAGTACACTATTAAAAATTTCCATTTTCATCTCCTCCAGCATCTTCTTTCAACACAGTTCAAAGAAACAGGACATCTTCTGGGCAAACTGAGTTCTGAAAAAGAGAGGGTGAAAGACAGGCAATATTTACAGTATGAATATAATTTGCTTCGTGGAAAATTGCCACAGGACTATGGGGTGCAGTCGTCCTGCAGTGTCTGCTCCTGCTCAGCTGTACTGCTCAGCCAGACCTGATCAATAGTAGAAGTTCAAGACCACTGAAGTAACTTTCTAGATATACAAGATTTATTATAGCCATTTGGTCCTGATCCCTCCTTAGATTTCTCCCCTACTTTGTACATTTGGACCTCAGTGGAGGAAAATAATTTATAAATATGCTTAACTCTAAAGAGGCAATTAATGCCTAAAGACATCAATAGCAGGTAAGCACATAATTACTTAGGTCTAAAATAAAGATGAGATTTGTACACTCTGAGTGCATTCCTAAAAGGATTTCTTGAGGGAGACTTTTTCATCTCCTTTTGCTCACCTGTAGAGAGTCTAGCACAAAGACTACCATAAAGAAAAAATAAAAAGGCTAAAATGATTCCTTGACAGGGATGTTTAAAAAAGAAATAAGATTTTGATTTTCTTGGAACATAGTGTATTTTAACATACAGTGACTTCTTCAAACATTTGCAGAATCTGTATGAGGGGGTTGTCAAGCCAGCATAATCTATCTTTTGATTTTTCGAGAGTAATATCTATGCCTGTACTTCTGATTCAGCCACAGTAAACAAGAGCACTTCCTCCCCTTTCTGCAGGGCCTGTTTGATGCTGTTGCTTGATCTTGAATTAGTTGTTGACTCACATCAAATGAAAATCAAGTCCTTTTACAGGATGATTCATCGCTGCCCTTGGTTAAGGGGGTAAGAAGAGATGGGAAAGGAAACAGTGCATTTCTGGACAATGCTGATGACTGAGGGCTGGTGTGACTCATGCTTAGGAGGCCGCTCTGCGCTTTCAAGTCAACAACTGTGGAGATTAAGAAGCAACTTCAAACGGGGCTTTCAGAGGGAGAAGAAAACAGGAACTGGGTTAAGGTCCAGAGAAATGCACCCAGCCGCATCCTGAAGCCCTCACTGGTGCAAGATTCCCAATGACATTACCTTCAAGGTTTCCAAGCACTAAACTTGGTTCATGGTTTAGCACTGACCATGAGTTAGTTGGGAGTTTCAAAGAGCCCAAAGTCCACTCAGAATAGTTATAAAACAATTTTTTGGTCAGATTTTGTAACAAACAGGAGCCCAGAGAGCTGTATGTCATTTTCCTAAAAAAAGCAGTTTCATTTTTATATACACAGCATTATTATGAAAACTGTGGGCATATGCAAGGTTACAAGGAAGAGAATATGGATGGGAGCATTTCCATTTGCTGAAGATTGGGTGTGGAGGACCACTTTCAAAGAAGTATCCAATAAATAATTTTTGTATCCAATCTAATTCTACTCAATATGGAAAATTAATATGGAACTAGAAAAATGCCTGTTCATGCAGCAAAGCATCTTCCTGCTGATGAGAGAGACAGAAATAACATATTACAAAAAATCAGAAGTGCACCTACTTTGCTATTCACCGTAGACAGAAATAACCATTTCTTTGCAAACAGAAGTGAAGAATACTTTTTATTCAGTTCACTAAAAATGAAAACAGACTTTTGGCGGTTCCTTTATAGACTGTTTTGGAGGCTGTTCTTTTTTTTTAAAATCAAAGACTGTTCCATGCATTACTTTCATACCTACCACATACATTATTATACATGAGCCCCTTTTGTATTCAGGTACACCAGGCTTAATTGCAGAACTGATACTGCTGTCTTTGGAGGACAAGGAATCAACATGTCTTTTGTGTAGGAGCAAGACTCTGTCTTAATCCCACAATAATTTTCTAATTCCTTTCATATTCTTGTCAATGGTGGTTGAGACAAAAACTTGGCAAAAGATCTTAAAAACAAAGTCAAGGTACTGCTTAAAAGTTTAAAAAGAGCAAAGAAGAAGAGATTCACCTATTTTTAGAGCAGCAGTGAAAAAAATACTTTTATTTTAAAGAGTTCAGATGACTTAGTTAAGAAAATTTTGGATTAAAGAACAGACACAGTGAGCATTACTTGGGAATTATGCTGGTATAACCAGCCAGTGATCCTGCACGGAGATATCCTGTGAGATCCCGCACGGAGATATCCTACTTCCATCACTTTTACCCAAAGGAGGGCATGGCACTGAATGCCAAGGATCCCACCCGTGCCTGCCATCAGCAGGCAGCTGTCCACGAGCCTGCCTCCTCCAAAACCTCTGGCCAAACCCTTGCCTGCTGCCCTTGTCAGGCTCTCCAGCTGCTGGGACTCCTCTGGAGCTGCTCCCCTCAGAGCTGTGCTGGCTCTTGGCATCACCCACCGTGTCCTCCCCACACCTGCAGGTAGGACAGACTAAACCCTGGGAATGAGGAACTCACACAGCATGCAAGACCCAGGCAGGTTCCCCAGGCAAATGTGTCCCAGTAACTCTGCAGCAAAGGCAAGTCCACTGAGCCACCTCTGCAACCACAAACTACCCCGTTCCCGTGGCTGTGCTGTGCTGCAGGCTGGTGGCAGTGAAGCCTGTCTTGGGGAGAGGACACAGTGGGAGCATCATGAAACTGGGCTCTGTGTGTGCTTTGGGGCTGGCACTCCCTTTTTTTGGTTGCCATTTAAGCAGGCAAGGCAACAGGATTCGGGTGCACAGTCCCCTGGCACCCCTGGAAACATGGGTGGTACCCAGGAGCCACGACACAGTGATGTCCCCATTGTTTCCTGCTCTGAGCAGACCTTCTGCCTCAGCCCAGCCTTTCTGGGACAGTTTTATGTTCATTCAGCATGGACAACGCTCACCAAACCACCTGCCTGACTTACACGGTTAATAAGCTTAAAGTCTGCTGTCTGCCAGAACTGCTCCCAAAGGCAAGTTAGGCTCTCACAAGACATTGCTCCTTTAAACCAGCATTAGATTTCTGTCTTGCCAGACCTTCAGTAACTGCAGCCTGCAAGTCTTGGCTAGCACTGAAACAGTTTCTGTAAAATATACCACACAGCTTCTAATTTGAAAATATTTGCATGAGTAGCAATGTGTTTCACGTGCCTTCAGACAGTTATGTCCTTGGTTAAAAGAGCAAAGACTCTAAGAAATGGTTCAGAGAAAATGTCCACAGAAGGAGCTGTTGGCTATTCTTGTCTGCTTAAAGTGAAAACAGAAAATCAGGTTGCCCAGGTTTTCCACTTTAGTATTAGTTTATAGTTATATATTTATATATTTTTATTTATATATATTTAAAAAAATAGATAATATGTTTTGTCATATTTTGCATAGTAATGTTTTCTACTTCCTCAACCAAAATGAGATTTAAAAGAAATAAATCTATGCTAGCCCCCAGTCTCACCCACACTTTTGCACCTCTCTGTACCACAGCTGGGCACAGGGAATTAGTTAGGGCAGCTAATGGGTTTTTGCTGTCCCCCTGTTGCTTTGGCTCCCGGGCTGCTCCTGCCCGGATCAGGGCACTGGATTGAGCTGGATGTACAGTGTCTGCAGACTCTGAGGAGCAGCCTCTGCCCTGCCCACAGGGTCGGGCACCCCCCACCTCGGGGGCTTGCTAAAGGACCCTGGGCCCTCCACACCCACTGCTTGTGATCCCTGCCTGCAGGTACAACCCCCTGAGTGCCAGACAGCTGCACCCAGCCCTGCGCACACCTATTTATTCAGGCCACCACATGTAACCATTAACAGAAAAGAACATTGAATACCAACATCCCCTGGTCAGGTCTTTCCAGCTTAGATCTCAGGTTCACTCCCAGTGAGCTCCAGTGTGGTTCTGCACTCCTTTGCTCTGAGATGCTGCAGGCTGTGACCAGGATCCCACCTGGGGATTAGGTCAACGGCACACACAGACACAGCAGCAACAAGCAGCAGCACTCCAGAGGGCTGGCAGCCTGAGCAAGGAGAGGTGACAGGACAAACAGGTGACAAACAACAGTCTGAGAGAAGTAGTTTAGGAGCAGAAATCCCACTTACTTTCAACAGTGCTTTGGAGAACTGCATCCAACATGACTTCTCCAAGATCGCATAGCAGTCAGCAGTGAAGCTAATATGAGCAGCAGTCCAGCATCCACAGGACCCCAAAGCTCCTCCAGGATGGCTGGAGGCAGACTTCAAACAGTACAGATAACCCAGCTGTGAGTTTAGATCCAAGTCAGGAAAAAAAGTCAAATAGTCCAGCAGTGCTGCTGAAAGCAAGCAGTATGCACTGGTGCTAATGCTGGCCTCAGCTTCCAAACCACTGGAAAGAATACCAGGGCAGCAAGGCTTGCAGAAGAAAAGGGCTCACAGCCTCACAAATAGCTATGAGGGAGAGGGAAAAGGACCCACAAACTCTGTAATCACCCATACAAAACTGCACCAAGATGTAGGGCTAGAGAGATCCTCACAGTGTGACGAACAGGCACCCCTGGCTCATGACCTATGCAGGCTGGAGATGAGAGAACTGCAACTGGGAAAGAAAGCTAATGGAACCAGAAGAAAGTAGAAAATGGAAGAAGGGCTAAGGGAGGGAACAAACCCAAGTCCCTAATTTCTCTCATGCAAGAAACAGAAAGTCACAAACTTAAGGAACAACCTTGAATTCTGGTTTGGGTTTTCTTTTTATGTGGGTGTTTTCATTCTTATAGTACTTTTTATTCTAGCATGATGCCAGCAATAACAAACCATATGCTGCAAGAGATGGCTGTCCAGGTAAGTAATGAGGTGGTAAAACAAGAGTTCCTAATGCCTCAGACCCCTGCCCTGCCAAGGGGTGGCCTGGCTCCAAGGTGCTGAAGGACAAATCAGTGTGGAGGCCAAACAGTCACAGCCTTCATCAGTCAGTGGGTTCAGCACAGGCCAACAAAACTATTAGGACTTCTGAAGACTTTACCTAGACAACCCTGAAAGACCACGCAGGGGAAACATTCATGCTGTGTCTGGAGAAGTAACCAGAGAAGCTGCCAAGACCCAAGCCCTGCCCAGGCACAGCCCAAGTCTGCATGTGCAGAGCCCCACATTGTGGCTCCAGGACGCTTGAGGAGACAAGGGGTTTTTACCCTGACAGGTCTGACTTGGAAGGGCTTTCTGCAGGGAAGGCACCAGGGTGGTGTGATGCTCTCACAGCTGCTCCAGAGACAGTCACCAAGAGCTCTGTGGGCACCACCATGGGGCAGCACTGGAGGAGAGAACATTCCAAGCACCATAGATAACTGCTTTATCTTTAACCTTTTCCTCCTCAGTGAATCCACGTACCCTCAATGATCCCCTGTTCAGAGCACAGTGTATGAGAAAGGCTCTTAACAAACAAACCAACAAAAAACCACCAAAAGAAGCATGATTTAGCCACTTCCCTCAGGGAAAAAGTACAAATAGATTTCCAAAGCAGCTTGCTGCATGGCAAAATTGACTGAGAAGCTGAATTTGTGAACCTCTTCTTGCCTGGTGACACTGGGCACAGGGAATGTAACAGGCACATGTGTTGGGGGTTTTAGGAAAAGGGAGTGGATGACAGAGATACAAAGGTGGAGGTTGCCCTAAGCAGACAAGGTAGAGCTTTTAGAAAATGGAGTGAGGCAACACAGACCTTCTCTGGTGACAGTGGTGTGCATCTTCCCCTGGAAACCAGGGTTGCACACGCACCCTCTCCCCAAATACACAGACTTGCACCAAAGAATATTCCTGACTTGCACTGTGAGTTTCTTTTGCTCATATGGTAGGTTAAAATGGTCATATTATCCACTCCACTAAGATCCATAGAAACATTTGGAAGACTAATCCTGTCCTGTAAACGATCTTGTTAAAAAGATTCATAACTGGCGATTTTATGCGACTATGTTGTTAAGTATGTTACTGTCAGTGCTGATGCCTCTTGCTCACGCAGCTGCCAACTATGCAATGGCAATGCCCAATGGGAAACCTAATAATGGCAGGTATTGAAAAACCCAATGAAAAATCCAATCCTGCACTTTGGTTTTGCTTCACACATGCCAACTCTCAGGAACAGACTCTGGGGAACAACTCTTGAACTTTGCTGTGGGAAAGACAGGTCTCTTTTGCTGAGAGCTGTTTGGAGCCTCGGGAAAGTGAGTGTGAAGCAGTATACAATCAAAAGGAAACATAACTCAAAATAAGGGAGCATTTAAAAATCCTTTCTTTGGTTAACACTGGCAGTAAATGTCTCACTTGAAATACTGCAAGGAAACTCAGCTTGCCTGCCTGGGAGAGCCATGGCAGAGCAGGAAACTAAACACAGTAATTGACAGTGAGATCTTAGCTCTGACAACAGAAAGCACAGCACAAGGAGAGTACTAATATTTTGCATTTTTCTATAAGAACAAGGGCAGAGTTTAAAATAATGCAGGGGTTTGGGTGCAAGTTAATAATTCAGCAGTAGCTCCCAGCAGGGATGCCCTGCCCCTCTTTGGGATGGGGCTGGGCTCTCTGTGGGCCTGCACAAGTAGATCCCGCTGTGCAGGATGGGTGCCTGATGTTCTGGCTAAGACAGTTCTGCCTTATAGCCTACACAGAGGGTGCAGCAGAGGCACCCAAGGCACGAGGCAGGACACGGGACCATCCCTGCTTGGCACGGCTGTGCTGAAGGAGCTCCTGTCCCAGCGCTGTCACACCGAGCCCCACAGCGAACTCACCCAGGAGCCTGATTAAAACAACATCTCCTAATTCCCTCTCTGTTGCAATTTACAGTCTCTCTCCTTTGGCTGAACCTGCCAGCCATCCTGGAGGTGAACAAAGAGAATGTGCTAAAGTTGCCAATTCTGGGGCCTGGTGTGAGAGAAAACCTTTGTTTCCAGAGGTTGTATTTACTCTGGAGACTGTTAATCAAAGCTCCACCGAGCGTTGTAATTCTTCTGTTCCTTTCGTTCGGGTATGAACTCAGTGTCTGATCCTTGTGACCGCCTTTCAAATCCCCTCAGCAAGCTCACTCCAAAGTAACTTACACTAGGGTTGGTTAAGAAAGATCCAAGCTTTTTCAAAATGGCTTTAGATAATTAAATTACATCACTTGTGTTGTTGTATTTCATATTAGCACCATGGACACCAGCTAACATGGCTGAAATGAGTATCAGGACTATTGCAGCAGGAGGACATTTAACACTCACAGCCCAAAAGGGACTCGGATGGAGCCAGTTCCACTGGGGAAATGAACATTTGGGACAATATGGCCAATTTGTCGCATGACTGATGTAAAATCCAGGGACAATCCATACAGAGACACACAAAACAGGCAGGTGCTAAAGGTGTGCATCTTGTATCTTCTGATCCTCTCAATTCATTGTTAACCCTCCTCTAATAACTCACATTGCCTTGGACCATAAAGATGCATATACAGAATCAGCATGTGATAAGTCATTTGTCTTTCATTTCAAAATCACACAGAAAACTCTCTTTAAATTTCTCTGGTGACTCTCACACACACTTTTGTCTTGTCAGATAGAGCTGAACAAAATAAATTATTTCAAGTAACCAGGCTCTTGGCTTGATCTTACACCGAGTCTAGAGACTATGATGAAAGACTCCAAGGCAAAGCAAAATTACACTGGAGCAAGTCTTGATACTGAGACTGACAAACCTAATTGTAAGCTTTGTTATAAAGCACAGCTTTCTCTTTTCAGCATAGAATTATACAGATAAGAAACTGTCTTGATAAAAGAAATTGTGTGCTACTTAACATGCAAATATTATGAACCTCTTTTGAAATACAGATACTAAAATAAACAGATTCATAAAGTCAGCAAAGGATTTTTAACATGGACAGTTATCCTAGATAAACATTAACTATGAAGATCACTCACTTATTTTTAAACTGCTATTTATTTTTTAAATGGTTCCATTACACAAATGCAAACAAAGCGCACCAGAAACAGAGTGCTCTGAGACAAGTCCCCTGAGCACTGCCTGTGTCCATAAATCCAGCCCAGAATATGCCCTATGGGCAGTGAACTCCAAATAATTTCAGCCCATCTCCTTGGAGAGAATGCTGCTGTATCTAGGATCAGTTCTGGGTGGTCTCCAGTTGCGTTGGAGAGCTGTTTTAATGCAGATAATTTAACATTGTAAGGTATTTTGGAGTCTTTGGGGGATGGTGGTGAAGAGAAAACTGTGATATTTAATGCAGTTCCTTCACCCTCTCTGTGAGATGAGCCTCACCAACACCTGCCTACACCACCTTTAGTTTGTTCAGTCTGAACTTTAGCCAATTCACTCCAGTGTGAGCCAGAGGCCGAGGCTGGGAAAGATGCACCATACACCACTCCACTGAGTTTGGCATCAGACTGGGACAGTGAGCTACAGATTTGCCCTGAGTTTGCTCACTTGTGACCTTGGCTCACTTTGCCTCTGCTTTGCAGTCCCACAGCACCATTCTGTACAAATACCTGCACCTGTGGGCAGGCTGGGGCTTCCTGTGTGTGCCACAGTACTGTGGCCAGACAGCGCCAGGGCTGTGCCACCAGCCCCTGATGTGAGGGTGCCACACAGCAAAGCACAGGAACAGCTCAGAAGCTGGTTCCCTACCCTTTCCCACTGGGAAAGCAGCAGGGTAGTGCAGCTGCACTCCAGGTTCTGGTCTGCTGGGAATTGCCTCATAACATGGCATTTGCTCCTTGACTTCTGAGCAAGGTGATGATATACAATATCTGCTCTGCTTTCCCAGCACCACATTTCAATGAAAACCATTGCAACAGATACCACAGAAGCACAATCTGTGCTCAGAAACAGCGGGAAAGGTGATCTGTGATACAAGCTTTGTGTGAAAGTGTAGTCTACCACACGAATGAAATCAAGTCTCTGACAGACAGGGGAGGAGAGCAATAGAACCCCAGCCCACAAACCAGGGCATTCAGTTGCACTAACAAAAGATCAGGGCCAGTCGTATTAAGATACTTGAACACAAAGCCCTTTTGTGGCATCAGGAGATGATTGTGATCTAATAAGTGCAGCTCAATATCCACCTGAAGCACTTTCAATTTGCTTCTGTGCTTCCTCACTTTTGCTTTCTAGCATTAGGTCCACATCAGCATCTGAGAGAAAGCTGCTTCTGATGGACCACAGAGATTCTCACCCCATGCTCTTTATTCACACTGTACCAGCATAAGCAATGCCAGTAAAGTCACAGCAGCCATTCTAAGCCTTAAACAATTACATGGGGACTCCTTTCCTTTGCAAAGTGTTGCTTTTTGAAGTGGCAGTGTTTTGACTTATTCTGTATTTGTTAGAAGCTAAGATTGTGCTACTGAAAATCTATGGTGAAATCTGCTCCCCATGGAATGGCAAAACTCCCAGCAACTTCAGCAAGGCCAGGAACAGATTTCATCCCCTGTATCTATAGCAACCCAGAGGCATAAATTGCATCCATGGGACCTTACAAGTCAGAAAGCAATGGGTGGCAATCATAACGAAGCTGTTTTTCCCAGGATTCTTAGAAAACATAAGACAAATAAATAAAAATCCAGAATATTTTAACATTTCATTTTCCCAATCTCTCTTCATTAAGCAGCTACAAGTACTCAGACTTTCCCACTGCCAGTGGTCAGTGATATCATTCACAGTGATTTTTCTACACCGCTCATTCACTGGCCTTTCTTAGGGCTATTACAGTTTCCTGTGGGCTTTGGTGTGAATTGTGTTTTTCTTGGCCATAAGCTGACCTGAAAATATGAGGCTATTTCAGGCAAAAGTATCAAAAAATAAAATAAAGTATGCTTTTTCAACCCCTATCACCACACCCCATGCCTCCTGCTATTCTGCCCAGTTAGCATTTTTAAAGTGTGCTATTTATTTATTATTTATTTGTGAGTTCAATTGAAATTGCAGTAGTACTCGAGGCAATGAGAGTATAAATACAGAGCCTGCAATCTGGCAGTAGAAATCTCGTTCTTTTGATGACCTGGATAAGGGTATCAAGGGCACCCTCAGTCAGTTCACAGGCAACACCCAGGTGGATGCGAGTGTTAATCTGCTGGAGGGCAGGAAGGCTCTGCAGAGGGATCTGGACAGGCTGGAAGGAGGTTGTAGCAAGGTGGAGGTTGCTCTTTCCTTCTAGGTAACAAGGGACAAAAGAGGGTATGGCTAAAGTTGCGTCAGGGGAGGTTTAGGTTGGATATCAGGAAAAATGTCTTCACTGAAGGAGTTATCAAGCATTGGAACAGGCTGCCCAGGGAAGTGGTGGAATCACTGGAAGTGTCCTTGGAAGTGTTCCAAAAATGTGTAGATGTGGCACTTAGGGATGTGGTCTACTGGTGGAGTTGGCAGTGCTGGGCTAATCGTTGGAGTCAATGATTTTAGAGGACTTTTCCAACCAAAATGATTCTATGATTCCGTACGTTCTTGCAAAGAGACACTTACAGAAGCTGTGCCGTGATTGGCTCCTTGGTTTTGCCCCTCATACAAAACATCCTGTGGCCTCCTCTTGCCACAGGATGCCCCTTGGTGGGACAGCAGCACGGAGGAGCAGCCCTCACCCTGCTGACCAGCAGCACCTCCCAGCACTGCCTGGATGTTCCTTTGGGGTTTTCTCCCATGTGGCTTTCCCCCTGTGCAGGCCCTGATGAGATGGCAGGGTTGGGAGATACCACAACACACACAAAGGCTGCACTTCCAGCCTCCCCTTTCTGCTCAGGGAGCCTTCCAAGCTTGCCATAGTACAAATTGACAGAGTATGTGAACAGATTGCCTGTATCTATGTGGACAGCCAAACATATAATTGAAGGAATATTTTAATATTCAATTAGTCATATTTTCAACTGGTATGAGTCTCACACTGTAATCATGACATTACAGGACACTTGCAGAGTTTGATGTGGTCTTTTTATAATAATATATAAGGCAATAGCATCAGTTTGTCCAACTGGAAATCTACATGGTGGCACTGAATCTAAGTTTTTCCAGTTGCTGAAATGAATTTCACTATTCAACAAGAAGAGATGCAAAAGCCCTTAAGTGAATTGTATTTCTAATTTATTGAAAGCTGCACATAAAATAAAACTACCTCCCACCAGAACCCTGTAGATTTATCCAGTTCTTGCATGTCAAAGTGCAGTCATGAGGGAACTGTAAATTATTTAGGATTATTCATCATTATTGTGAGTGATGCTACTTAGAGCTGCATTCCTTCTTACTGAAGAAATGTACATACGGAACTACAGACCAGCCTAACTGCTGCAAAACTACCTTGAAATAAATAAAGCATTTGAAGAAAATGGGAAACAATTTTACCTGTGGGATATGGTAAGTGCAGCCTGTGAGATACTCTGGATTTTGTGCAATATTCTGACAGATTTGCAGGAGAAGTCACTTGTGCTCTGATTCAGCAGAGCAGGTGGGCACAAAAATAACCCTCTGAAGCAACAGAGCTCCCCTGAGTCATCATTACCCAGGGTAAAGGTGGGAGGGAGTCAGAGAAGGGAGGGAGTCATCACAGCCTAGCCGATTCCTGGAGAATTTTAATCCAATCATGGCTTTGGAAAACATCCAGTTCGTGGGTTTAACAGTCTACTTAAGTGTGTTCTATGACCAGAAAACCTGTGAAAGAGCTATTTGGACAAGGCCAGTGAGACAAAGCTCCCTTAGAGCCAAAGAAGCAGTACAGTGAGTATTTGACTGCCCCTCAGTCCCACAGCCAGCCATCAGAGATGCACAGCCAGATGGTTCTTCTTGCTGTTGCTCTTACAGATCTGGCTTCTGTTCCCTACTCCTACAAGGCAGCAGACGCATCAAAGAAGGTTTAACAGTGGACCATAACCATGGATTCAAGTCACCTCTTCCCTGAAGAGCCCATCAGGTCCTAAGGTTTTGATCTCCCCTGTAAAACAAGCCAATACCCCTCAACTGCTCTGCACCAGAGCTGGTAACTTATGCCTTGTCAGTGCTCACCTTCCAGAAGGGGCCTTGTCTGAAGACATCAGGAGACTGGGAGCACACCACTTCCTTTAGACTCTTGTTGCAACACATAATTATTCTTCATTTAATCATTTCCTTCAAGTGCTCCAGTGACTCATTATAAAATCAGTGATACACACCCACATGAATACAAGCTCACAGGGCTTCAGACAAAAACATGCAAAGTTCTTTATCTCTGCTTTTCATCTGCAACTGACTGCTCTCCAGCCTTGCTATGGCTGCTTTGATCTCACATTGGCCAGTCTCCATGCCATCTTTCACTTCTTTTGGGAAACACTGCACTGTGTCATTGTCAGAGTGGTTTTATGCCAAGCTCCTTCAGTTCAGAGATGAAATTTCCCAAAGTGGTGCCTAATTCTCCTTTCCTAAACTCTTATTTGAGCACTTTGGTAATTGGTTTTGGTTTTCAAAGATTTGGAATATAAGGCATCTTCTGACAGGAGGTATCAGGTGCAGTTTTATGGAAAACATAGATCCTGTTTTCATGTTCCTAAATAGCAAATTAGAATTACAGGTTTTCATTTGTGGGCTCAAAGATCTCAACAGGAATGCCTATCCACTGGATTATAATTCCACATCATTTGGCAGTGATCACTCAAGCTGTCATGAACAGTTTAAATCTCCACCAGTCACATAATTTGCTCATTGGAAGCAAGTAGCTGGGTAAAACCAGATGGTGCAGGATCCAAATGTTAATAGGTGTCCACACGGCACAAAGCTGGGTCTAATAGACAGAGTTGCAAGACCTCTAAATGGTGCCAGAAGTAGGCGAGTGCCACATCACAATTCCATAACTTCAGCCACTTTCTAACTATTTCAGGACAGCAGCATATTGCTTTCTAATGGCATTCCAAGCTTTCATTCATCTAATATATGCATGTCCCACCATCATAATGATCTATTTTAAAAAGCTTCATATTTAACCTTAACTCTGTGAGACATTAACTTTTAGATTTAGCCTGAATTGCTACCCTGGCTGTGGAGCAAACCTCACTGCTTTTCTGGATTGACAGTTCACCAGCTTCCAAAGCCAGTGGCATTCTGCAGATTTACTGGTATCAACATCTGAAGTGGCTAAATCATCATATTTAGCCACAATTTGCTCTATGGATATTTAGGAAAAAGCACTTCAGCCCAAGGGAAAATAAAACATGGCCCAGTACTCATAGAGTAGTACTGGGCCAAAGCCTTCCTGTGGGAATGCTCCTGCTGGTCTTTATTGATTTAGGAGCCAACCTCCTGGGCTAACTTTGCTGCTGTGACTACTATACCCTGATAAGGACCTCTGTGGTTACAGAAGAAATTTGTAATGAAGCTGAGATTGGACACCAGCTGTTTCACTTCCTAACCAGTGTCCTGGCTTCTGATCTAGCCTTTCTCAAAACAAGCCCTGCACAACACCAATTCCTGCCACCCAAAACTGCAGCTTCAGGACAACTGAGCCATCATGCAGAGCCTTTGCAAGGATGGCAGCTGAGATGCACTCCCAGCACTCTTGGTTGCTGACTGGACCACAGACAGAGATTTGGCCTCCCCATAATCCTGCTGGACAGTTTCTACCAGGGACACAAGGAGAATTTCTTTGAAGTCTAAGAAGTGCTGTATGACTGATCCACCCCTACCGCAGGGGGCTGCACCTCATGGGGACTGGATGACTTGAAGATATCACCTGACACTGGCTGCACCTTGACCATCATGAGGCCTCCAAGACAGCAGGGACAAGATCAGGACAGCAATGTCCCCACCAGACATCCTGGGCTCCTCTCCATCAGGCCCCTTGACACTGGTGTGTGTGCAAGGCACACTAATGGGCAAAAAAGCCTAAAAAAGGGGCCAACAGCCTCCTATCTTCCTCTTTCTATGCTACTGTTGTCACTCAGACTTGGACTGTGTTGGATAAGCTAGACATAACAACCTGACAGAGGCTGCCCATGGAAAGTGGAAACTGCAAACACCCCCACAGATTTACCCTTTGGAGTACCCTTCTCATCCTCTATGATGGGGGATATAAGTTGTTAGGAAGCTGCATTAAGTTCATTAGATTTCCTTCACATCCCTACCTCTCCCTGTTAATCTAAGGTAGCTACAGCCCGTGCACTGAAAAATTGGTAAAATCTTACTCTTGATCACTGCCTGCCAACAAAAACCTGTAGGCTGACTGGTACAAATTTAGGACATTTCCCATATGTCTACTCAAATTAATGACAAAAGATGTCCTGTATTTTTTTGCTGGGAGGTGTAATTTCAAACCATATTGCATTTTGTCTCAAGGAAAGCATATTTACTCTTCCCGTTTGTGTTTGAAAAGAGCCATTGCTCTTTCCTGTTCTAGCTGTAGGTGAGAGGTTTGCTAGCATGACATCTCTGTGACGTGGGATAACACCTCCTCTTGTGGGAGCTGGAGCCATATGATTTTGTACACAAGGAATTGTCCTTCAGAGTTGCATCTTCCGCCCCAGAGTCAGAAAGCACTGGTGGTGTCACACATCACACCCCGAGGGACAGACACCCCACGCCTGCGGTCCCCCACAGCCACGTCCTGTGTTAATCCAGGGCAACAGCATGTTACTCCAATTACTGGAAAGCTTCAGAGAAGTCAGGAAAAAAATATCACCAGTGTGAAGTGAAAACAATTCTGAATCAATGTTATGCTACAGCATCAAGATGTTCCAGATGGACTGTAATGACCAAAAGTGCAGAATGTCACTTGAACTGGAAGCCTCTGCTGAGTCTGATTTGTAGATTCTTCTTCCTTTCCCTCCCCCACTTCGGTCTCATTCACCCCCACCTTATTTTCATCATGTCCCTTTAATAATGTTCTCAAAGATCCCTATGTGAGTTTGGTTCCTTTGGAATGGAGCCCTGCACATAAAATTATCTGAAGCAATCTGCCTTTTATTCTAATACTGACATCCATAATCCTCTAAGGACTTAGAAGAAAAAGAAGGAACAATATCAATTATGGGAAAAAGGCTTCATAAACTGTTTGATCTGTTTTGATCTGTTAAAACAAAATTTTAAAAAATGAGTCATTTGCATAACATTTCCCAGGCTAATCCCCAATATAATTCAAATGACATGGTTAGCATATAGAAAATAATAAAAATTCTTTCTATGGGACAAAACCACGAAGTTTTGTTTATTTAAAACAATTGCAGCTGTGGGACAAAGAACTTTCACTGCACCAAACCTTCTTCATTCAGATATTACAAAAAATTGCTTCTCCTCTTCATTCTTTTTAGAAGAGAAAGGTGATTACAAAGAAAACGGAGTCCAGCAAATCTCAGTCTTTGGCTATTTCAGCTCTTTGGAAGACACAGCGTCACCTGTACTCCCTTCAAGGGTACAGGAAGGGACAAAAAGAGATGCCTTGCATAAGTAAGAGGAGAACATCCTCCTCACCCCCAGACAAGGGTATTAATAGCCCTGTGTGAGCTGTCTGCTGACAACAGCCTGTTCTGTGCTGATAGATGATGCTCTAACTCCCCAGGTCCCAAGCTGTGCCTTCAGACCTGGGAAGATGTTCTGTGTGTGATAGGCATGATCCTCCAACATATAAGATATCTTCACTTAAACATAAATATTGGCTCTAGACTGCCACTTGAAAACAATAAACCTGAAAGACATAGTTCCTCTCCCCATCTACCTCTGCATTTGCTCCATATCAACACAAAACCATCATACTTGCAACTTCACTTACAGGTTAATATTTGGGAGGATTTTAGCTTAAGTTCCAGAATTGTTCCAATTTCTATATTCCATCATGTTCAATGAAAGTATTTGTCAAACAAATAAACAAAATATTCAAATCTTTTCCCACTTCCCTGAGTAACAAACTAGGAGAGTTATGAGGTCTGGCAGCCACATGCTTTTTAAAGCTGGGACAGCTCTAGGAATTATGACTCTAAATTATACTTTTATGCCTTGTTTTTCTTGTTCAAAGTGAAGAGCAGAGCTCTAGTCCATGCTCTGGGCACCTGCAGTCAGAGTCAGAGCTGGGACTAGGATTCACATTTCTCTAATTCTTGCTCTTGCTGCTCCTCTACACAAAAGAACAACTGTCTTGGAGTTGTGCATTTGCTGTCAGACCGGATACATTCCCAAAGCTCCTGGACCCTCCAAGCCCATCTCCCTCCCCCTCCTGACAGACCCCTCAAGCCCAGCTTGGAAAACTTGCTTGCAGTTTTATGGATGCTGAAAAGAGATTGTGCTACTTTTTTCTTCCCTTTACTGTTGGACCAAACTTGTCCAGCTTAATCTACTCTGTCCTTCTGTAATTCCCCAAATGATATACTGGTCTTTTGCCACATCTACTTCCAGTTGAAAGTCAGTTTTCAAGGTACACACAAATTGAAAAGTGTGGGAGCAACGTTAACAGTAGCTTTCTCAAAGTTCATGTTAAAGTATCAACAGGGCAAAAAGCAGCTGAGGTGAAGGTAAGAAGGATGCCTTCACTTTTCATCAACAGACTGGAAAATAGTTCATGTTTTGAGAACGTACTGTTATTGTAACTCTTTTAATCCCATAGAAATAGCACCTGTCATATTAGCATACTCCAAAAAATTATTATAAAATGCTTTCCTATATTCAGGTGAACATGGACTGCATAGCTGACAGTCAAACAAGCAAAATTAATTGCCATTAACCTGTTTCTATTGAGCTGCATTGATATATCTCACAGTATTTGATGCTGATAGATTTTACAGCCACTGGGAATAAAAACTTTTAACATTTAATGAAAAATGTGCTTCTGAACCAGGTGACTGCAAAAAATAAGTAGAAAGTATAACCAATGTTTGTGTCCAAGGTTCAGCCCTCCAGTTTCATACTTTGCATTTCACATTTTTAATCCAATCATACTACTGATAGACTCATGATTCCTGAACACTGAAGATCCCACAAAGGACTCACAAAGCTACTGATTTGTGGAATTTCTTCCACGTCTTTCTGTTGCTTCATTGCTGTGGAGTAACCAGAAAACTCCATGTCCCCTTTGTGCTGCTGCTACAGCCCAGTATGAACCACAGGTAAGTCAGACTTTGCTTTTCCCTTCAGATTTAGCAAGTGTACACACTTAGAGGCACAACTTAGAGGTTTTTAGAGCACACTGCTCTACTATTACTTTCATCTATGAACACTTTGCAGCCAACTGGTTTCTAATGCCTTACACCAAAAAACTATGAAACTTCTAGACAATTTAAAATGCTGATTTCTGTAAGATTCAGGAGTTCAACAGTGTAGGGAACATAAGCAAGAGGAATTGTCCCCATCAAAGGCAAACAGATGTTTCTATAACCTTTTAAAAAACCTGCTCTTGGAAATGTTATAGTAAATATGTAAATATGCTTTGAAATTTAATATCCTTCCTGAAGTGGAAGCCCTGGAGTACAAGGGCTCTTTGAGAGTATGTTTTGGTTTCGTGAGACTGTACATAAGTGATACTGAGCTGTCCCAGCAAGGCCAGGAGTCATTGCTACCGTCCCCTCTGGCAAGACGGGAGGAGAACTGTCCCAGGGAGAGGAACAGACAAGGAATGTGTGTGCACTGTGATAGCATCCACCAGCCTCTGACCAGGCACCATGAACCTATTACCCCAACATACCACAGGACATGGGTTTTCCCTCGATATAAAACAACCTGAAACATTTTTCATGTCCCTTCCCATCTCTTTCATGTGGAGTTCCCTCACCTCCCACAGCTTTTCACTTGTCTGTTCATTTAACTTCTGCCTCCAACAATAGAAGGTCTTAGTGCTGGCAGAAATTGCATCGTCATAAATTATATCTTCACTATTAGAAATTAGCTGCACTTTCTTTGTTTACTCTGAAAGAGAAATGAAATTTTTGTTTCTTTTTACACAGAATCACAGACTGAGTAAGGTTGGAAGGGATCACATCTGGTCCCACCTCCTGCTCCAGCAGAGCCATTCCAGAGCACATGGCACAGGGTTGTGCCCAGAGGGGTCTGGAATATCCCCAGGGAGGAGACTCCACACCTTCTCTGGGCTCTGCTCAGGGCTGGGTCACTTCACAGCAAAGAAGTTCTTCCCCATGTCCAGGTGGAACTCGCTGGGCATCAGTTCCTGCCCGTCCCTCTCGTGCCATGGCTGGGCCCCCTGAGAAGAGCCTGGCCTGGGCTCTGCCCCCTCCCTGCAGGCTCTGCCCCCCATGGGCAGGGCCCCTCTCAGGGGGTGCTCTGGAGGCTGAACAGCCCCAGCTCCCTCAGCCTTTGCTGCTCCCAGAGCTGCTCCAGCCCTTGGGCATCTCCGCGGGCTGCGCTGGCCCCGCTGCAGGAGCTCCCTGTGCCTGCTGTGCTGGGGAGCCCGGGCTGGGCAGAGGGGCAGGAGCCCCTCCTGACCTGCTGCCAGTGCCCCTCCTGGTGCCCCCCGGGGTCCCATTGGCCTCCTTGGCCTTGGGGCACATTGCTGATCACGGAAAGCTCGTTGTCCGCCAGGACACCCAGATCCTTCTGAAATGTTTCCCCTTCTCAGAGGTTTTCCCTCAGAGGGTTCTGGCTCCAGCCCACCCATACACTGCAGAGGATTTGGAAGTAGGAGCAGCTGTTGGCCTTTGTCCTCAGGAGACTGTTTCTAATTGTGGAACGTGGGTTGGTGCAGCTACAGTGAGTTATGTCTCAGCTGGGCTGCAGGAAAGGATGTTTCTGGGCCAGGGGAAAAGCAGAACAAACCCAAAGGGTTTGGGGGATCCAGGAAGAGCAGAAACACAGGCACTATGTGGAAGAGACCGCATGGTGCTGGGTCCAGAGAATGCTCTCCAAGGGAAAGGCACAGGATGATGACAAGGTGCCTTCTGTCAGGCTTGTGTCCTGAAATTAAGAACCCTTAAAGGGTGCTATCTTGCCCTCGCAGGCAGCCAGCGTGAACAGTGGGTAGCTCATGATCAGCTTGAATGACTGAAACCAAATCACGTTACAAAGCATTGCATCTTCTGCACAATTCATGTCTCATAAATTTGAGGCAGGCAATTCATAAGCTACCCATTGCTTGCAAAGTATCTTCCACAAATATTCCCTTGGACCACCTCCAGGGGAAAGAGCACTCTAAAATTCTGTAACTGCTTCAGAAACCTACAAATGGCATATGGAGAGAGTTCATATGTAGAAAACTCTAACAACCCTTTGCTTTACGGGTGTAACCCCAAAATTTCAAAGGGCTCTCTCCTCTGAGGGGTTGCCAAAACTTGCTCTATTCCCAGAGAGGGCTGAGTGGATCACACAGTAACATACTAGTGCCCACAGCTGCAAGGACAAAGGGAGAGGGCTGGGCTGAGATGTGACCCCTGAGCAGTGTGGGGAGGCTCCTGGCAAGATCCCACTGTGACTCCTTCTCTGATGTCTGTCCCATGTTGGGGCTGGGCTGGAGCAGGGGCAGGCAAGTCTTGAGGTGGAGCCAGGGGAAGCAGCTGCAGAAAAGCATGAGGAAGAAACAGCTACTGTTTGGGTTTGCCTTGAGACAAAACACAATCAAGATAGGAAACACTTGATTTACCTAATCATGCTTCTAGTTTTCATTATGGAAAGACAGGGCACATTGACAGTGCTGGAAAATCCACCCAAACTTCAGCCTCATTTTTCCTCTTCTTGCACTCACAGAGTGACTGGGAGTTGGTTATGGGGGAACGTCCTCATCTGCACTGAACTGATTTGCAAAGGCAGTAATTTAAAAATAATATTCTGGGTCGAGTTCTTGGAGAGGGACATTGGGGTTTTGTGGTGGGGAAAAGCTGGCAACATTGACTCTGATCTGTAAGAATCTTCCTTTACCCCTTACACATCTACTGGCTTGTTTTCACATCTTGCCTACTTTGAGGGATTATATGCAGTAACACAATGCTGTCTGGAACTTCAGAGTTTTCAAAGGTGCATTCAAGCTTGAAGCAAACCCTTGCACCCCAAAAAATCACCTCCACAAAAGTTGCATCTGCATGGGTTGCCTTCCTAAACTTTCCCTGCCTTTCTGTTTTTTGAAAGAACTGTGCCACTTACGTGTGTTCTAACATATCTTTCTTAACAAAAATGCCATATCTAAAGCTCTAATTGCCATATGTCCTATAAAGACATATGAAGCATATTTCTTTTATATTCATATTTTATTGGAAGCCTTACAAAGCACACAGAACAGATGCCAGTACATCAAATTCATCATGCCGAGCCTTGATTACCCAGCCCCTGAAGCCCCAGCACTGCCATACAATCCTTCCTTTCAGGAAATAAAAGCCAAAGACCAGTTTTCCCACAGGACCACTTGTGGGTAGAAGCTGAAGCCCTTATTACCGGAGGTTCCTTGGATACGATTTAAGGTTTGAAAGTTCCTCAGATGGCTGTTCACTCATCATAACGTGCCTCTCAAAGGCCAGGCTTGTTGCTCAAAGCTGGAACGCCCTCCCAAAACCAGGGAAGCACTTCGCCAAGTATTTGCTTCCAGCTTAGTAGCAGCAACCTTCTCTTTTTCTCTGAGTAGGAGTGCAGCAGATGAGGAGGGATATAAGCATACAGAGAGGGCAGCATCCCAAATATGCACCACCAGAAGCTGCTACTATGTCTGAGGAAACTTCATGGTAGTGACAACAAAATGAGCCTGTTACCTGAACAAAATCTAATTTGCAAGGAGGAGATAAAGTTCCCTGAGAGCTTGATATGCTATGCCATGACAAAATACCAATTAAAAATAAATGAATAGAGCAGATTCTCACTGGCCTGACATTTCCTCCTATAGTCTGTGGTGTAAATCAAAGCATGACACACTCCAAAATTTTAGATTTATTTACATGTCTTTGGGCGGACCATATTTACTCACTCAGGGTTTTCACTCCACCACTTGTTAATGCACTTGGCATGGTCTCATATAACTACATCTAGGATTTCAAAGGAGGGTCATTCTCTATTCCCCCCTCCATACAGAGGGAACATACCAGAGCTATGCTGAGGATATGGAATGAGATCACTCCAGCTCACAGTCATTGAGGGTGGGTAACGAGGTTCCCCTCTGGGGTGTGTCAATATATTCCAAACCCTCATTACAGTCATTATATATTCACAGGAACACAACAAACCCATCTTTGAAACTGTTCCTTGATTTTCAGTGTACTTGCTGCTTTATGGAAGCCACTCCTGCAGTGATTTTTTGCTGATGTAATGTTAAATGGCAGCACACACAGGGGAAAAATGCAGTAGGGCGGTGAATGGAGGAATATTCACAGCAGAGGAATAGAGCAAATGGAATGAAGGGAAAGAAAGGTGGAGGAGAATGATGGAAAACCCGGGCTCCAGCATACACATTTGAGGGTGTAACTTCAGGGCAATTCCAACCCCTGCTGGTAATTCACGATGAGGAGTCAGCTGTGTGTAAATCTCAGCGTGTGTAAATCCCAGTGCTCACATTGTGTACACTCAGAGTCACACTCACTGCGCTCTGAGTCAGACCCTGTCGATCCTGTGCTCCTTTTTTGTTACTTAGAGCTTTGCAGTCAAAGCAAAGTTTCTTAAAACTCAGCCAAGCATTGGAGGTTGCAAAAACGTCACATTTTTTGGTCCGTAAAGGGTTCAGTGCTACACAAGTGAGGAGATGGCTCTCTCAGCCATAAAATGCCTGCACCAATTCCCTTCCCCTGTGAGCCCAAGGAATTGCCCTGGCCCTTGCAGAGGCAATGTCCTGCAGTGAATAAACAGCAGTTCTGATCCCAGCTGACATGGATGTTTTGTCATATTTATTCTGTGCTGTTGTGGGAATAAAGTCTATGTTGGTTCTTAGCTTTATGTTTTAGACTTTATGGTAAAGACTTTCAAATTTATTTTACTAAGAATAGAATTTTCTTTCTTTTAAATACATCTGGCTAGTTGGCATAAAATATAACTTTAGCTGGCTCAATCCCTAGAGTTTAAAGGAATATTTCTGGTCACAGGGGATTTAGCTCAAAATTTATTTCAGGATTATGCACTCGAGGATTAAGGCAAAATAAAATCCATGCAACATTCACTATTTTATATTTAACATTTAGAACTGCTTTGAAAAACGCAGCCAGAAAAAATATATTTTTTTAACTTGTAAAAGATTATTGTTAATCTTTCAAGCTTTAATGCTGAAGTTATCTTCCTGGAAACTGTATGTATCTGAGAAATGCTTGTTTGCATGAAATGACAGAGTTTTTTGAAGTCATACTTCAAATGGTTTTGGGTTTTTTTATTTTGTTTTAGTTTGTTTGTTTGTTTGTTCTTTGGGGGGGTTGTGTGGGGTTTTTGTTTGTTTGTTTGGTTTTGTTTGTTAGTTGGGTTTGTTTTTGTTTTTTTTTTATTTCTTTTGAAAATTATAACCCTAACTCTTCTTCTGTACTTAGGACGGGATTTCTGAAAGCACTTATTATTGCATCTAACTCTAACCCAGCTCAATCCTGATAGTGGCTTAAATGGGAGCAGAACTATGTCATCTTAGAAGACTTTTGAAAATCCCAAATTTGTCCCTATTATTACCTCATTTAGACCATGATAACTCATTTTTGCAGGGTACTGAACTAACACTCTTAAGAACACTGTTTTTCATGGCTTGAGAGGAATGTAAGATGGAACTTTAACATCTGGGTTTATAAAAGCCCAAAAATACTGGGCTTTCACCGAGGTTTGGGTGTGAGACACGAGCAGCTGGAGCAATGCCTGGTGCTGTGGGGCTCGTGGGGCAGGTTTTGAGCTGGTGCAAACACGTAACTCCTCTGAGACACAGCTCTCAGTGAAACTATGGCAGCTGAGCTGCTTATGTCGACCTTGCAGCAACCTCTATGTAGTTTACTGAGTGGTTTATGTTACTCCAGGATGGCTGGTATATGTGTCCCTCAGCTGAGACCCCCCCTCAGGTGAGACCCCCCTGCAGAGCTGCCCCAGCCCTGGGGAACAGCACAGGGAGCACAGGGAGCTGCTGGAGAGTCCAGAGCAGGCACCAGGATGGGCAGAGGATGGAGCAGCTCTGCTGGGAGGGAAGGCTGGGAGAGCTGGGATTGTTCAACCTGGAGAGGAGAAGCTTTGGGGTGACCTCACTGTGGCCCTGCAGTGCCTGAAGGGAACCTGCAAGAAAGATGGAGAGAGACCATTGAGAAGGGCCTGGAGTGACAGGACAAGGGGGAATGGCTTCAAACTGACAGAGGGCAGGGCTGGATTGGAAGAAATTGTTCCCTATGAGGGTGGGCAGGCCCTGGCACAGGTCGGGCAGAGAAACTGTGGCTGCCCCATCCCTGGAAGTGTCCAAGGCCAGGTTGGAGCAACCTGGGCTAGTGGAAGGTGTCCTTGCTCATGGCAGGGGGTGGAACTGGATGAGCTTTAAAGTCCCTTCCAACCCAGACCATTCTGTGATTCCATGATTTTGCCATCCTGACAGTCCTCAGGAGCAACTTAGCACAAAGCCTCTCACTGACTTCAGTGGTTCAAAGGAAGCAAAGTTTCCACACTATGACAAACCTCAAGGCTGCCCTGTTCCATCCTTGTTCCAACCCCAGCACCATCACCTCTGTGCCCTCTGACAAGACACAGCCAACAGCACAACACCAAGGGGACAGTCAGAGTGTCTCCTCTCTGAAGAACTACACAGCAATAGATCAATACAATAGATCGACAGCAGATCAGTACAAGTTTACAAGCTGATTTCTAAAAAGCAGAAGCACAGATGTAAAAATGAGCTTGTTTCCCATTTAACACTCCTTTCCTTACATCACATTTAAATATTACCTGCTGGTCCCCTTTCAGTCAGCTCCCACCAGAGCTGACCACAGCAAAACTAACAGGTCTTGTGACCTTCTTTGCCATGTGCTGATTTACCTGAAAAAAAATTTTGTATAAGACTACCCAGCTCAGGTGAAGGGCACTTTTAGTACTTCTTGGGAAGGCAAACAGCAGTGCTGAGAGGGATCCAGTACTTCCAGCAACTGGTAAAAAAAGGAGGAGGTCAGAGAAATACATCACACCAATGGACAGCACAAGACTGGACAAAACTAGGAGCCGTGGCAGCACACCCAGCTCCTCCCTTCCCTTCTGGAACAGGCATTCTATACGTTGTTTTTTTCTCATCTTTAACTCAAGTTTGATTGAAACTCCTCTTAACCAAGCCCATTCACTCCCCCACAGCTTCACAGCACAGTAGTTGTGTTTGAGAAGCACGAGTGGTTTTGTGCAGGGTTTGTGGATATATCCGCCAGGGGAGGAGAAACTATTTTTAGACATATCCTGATGCATCATTGTGTTTATGTAGAAAATTTAAAAACATTTGGTCAGAGAAAATTTGACTTTTACCATGTTAGCACATGAGTGAGAGCTGACTCACATTTTTATTATCTGAGTGGTCTCATCTACTGGAACCATCACTTCCAGTAGTCCTATCTTGTACTTCTCACATCATCAGTTCTTCCTCTGAATGCCTCTCCCACGCATATTTAGCCTTTCAAGTATCAAGAATAAGGGAAGTGGGGACACCCTATTCATTTCAGTATGCAAAATAAACCACTCTTTGAGTTAAAATCTGAACAGCAATTCCAGGCTATAGATACTCCTCAGCATCTCCCAGCCTTTGTGTAAAAAGGCGCTCTGGAAGGACAAGAGGAAGCGTCAGCAAGCAAAGGCTGCCATGATTTTAACAGAGGAGTCTTTGCTAAGCTATTCCAAATAAAGTAATTCTTTAAGATACAAATTTTTTTTTCAGTGAAAATTAGTACACCTGAGAGTTGTGTTGCATGAGACAAGCAGTTACAGAATCACAAAGCTGAAAGACAACTGAAGACACCATGTAATGCAACACTCCCATCCTAGGACAGGACCAGCCCTAAATTGTTCAGTTTTTCAAAACCTTTATCTATCCATTCTCATGTTCAGTAATAGAAATTACACCAATTTCCTGGGCAGTCCTGTCCCAGTAATTCAGATTCTTACTATTAATTTTTTTTTCTAATACCTATTTAAATCCAGTCCTTCTCCTGACCACCACTGGTGCAAGAAGTTTTCCTTCTAACACTGTAGCTTACTTTTATCAGAAACAAAATTTTGAATAAGAGGAAACATGATTTTTCTGAAAAACAAATCCAGTACTTGAGATTGTAAAGCATGAGAGGGGTTTTTGTGTGTTGGGGTTTTTTTGTTTGTTTTGCTTTTGTTGTTGTTTGTTTTTGTTTGTTTGTTTATTTGTTTGTTTTAATGCCTGTCTTTGCTTACTGGTTTTAGTCAAAAGCATTATGGAAAAACACTGCCTTTATGGTGTCTCAGAAATCCAGTCCCAAGGTGATTATGCAATAAATCAGAAAAGGCAGACTACTCTCTCGGGACTGAAAGGCTGATTTCTGAACCAGAATGGTTTCAGGAAAGTTAAGCTTTTAGATTCTTATCTGAACGAAGCTCTTTGAGGCTCGCCTGTCACTTGTTAGTCGTCTGGCTTTTCACCTCCAGAGACTTCAGTTTAAATCCCAGTTTGGGTGACAGTGAAAATGAGTTTGGCAGATTGCATCCTAGTGGACTGCTGTCAGCAGGGAGAAACCACCACACAGTCCTGCACAACCGGAGAGGTTTGTTTAAAAGAAAGCCTGGACTGCCATCCCAGAGGTCACGACAAGGCAGGACAGAGGGAAATGCTGCAGCTGCATGGAGAAGTGAGAACAGCACCTGACACAGAGAGGTCCAGGGATAAGCACTATGAATTCACTGCTGCCTTAACTGGGATGCATTTACTGTTTGTCCAAACCCAGTGAGTTTGTCAAATACATTTTGAAATGGTACCTTCAGGTATTATTCCAAAAAAACCTGATGAGAACCTCATAAAGAGCAATGGTGACAGGGAAAGTGATCTCAGACACTGCACTTGAAATTAAATGGTTTGCAATATGCTTTACCATCATCCCCACAGAAAAGAGCTGTTAGAGAAATGATTTGTTATACAAAAACATTTTTGTATGAAGGTATATTGAAAAGTTTGATATTTTGGACCTCATGGGAAACAGGGACAATAAAGTCAAAGATAACAGTGAGTTTCAGATCAGAGTATGGATTCTACATTTACTATACTCCAAAGAAAAAAGTAAGCCTAATGTAAAATAAAAAACTGCAAATAATGTCTTCCTCACCTTTCACTGCCTTGGCCCTTTTCCCCTTCAATCACACCCAGAAAAAAACATTCCTTCTCAGCTGCTCTGCAAACACATAGACACAAAAAGAAGTAGAACCACTCTCCTTTATAGGCAGATGTTGAGCCTGAGTTTCTCAGTTCAGGTGTTTCTGAAAGGGCTCACTTTCCCCATAATTCAAGAGACTAAGAGAATTTCTCACCAATTTTCAAAAAAAGTTCACATATGGTTTTAGACTAGAGATGAAAAGGTTTTTTCATTATTCTATTTTCAAATGGGAACCCAACAAAACAGAGCATAGTAAACCAGTAAATGTCCTTAAAATAAAGGCCTCTTCAAAGACTCTTCACAGCAAGAGGGAAGGTTCTGCATAGTTCCCTCTTTGCTGATGTTCACCTCAGAAACATCAGGGATCAGCCCAAGGAGTTTGGAGCAGCTGATTACAACCCCAGGAACTGTAATACAGACTGCCTGCACAGTGGAAGAGTCTGAACCCAACCAGGCCCATGCTTCAGGGAGAGGACCAGCCCCACTAGAGAGCTGCTGCTCCTCAGTTCATAACCCCCTTTAAAGCTTTTATTTTGCATGAAAATTAGTAGAAGTCTTGATTGTTTTGGAACATTAAACTTCTCACAGTGATTTTTTTCTGAAATAATATAAATTACCAGATGGGACTTCTGCACCAAATTCCAGTTCAGTCCATGGCAGGTTTAGAATGACCTACATGCACTTTTGGGTTGATGTGCTATTGCCAATGTCTTGCTGTTGTCATTTCCAGCTTGGAAGTAGATGCATTTCAGCAACTGTAAGATGTTCTCAAGCATGTTCAGGATTTTCAGCAATCTATTGCACTTAGTAATTGACCCAGCATGGTAAACTTACTTCTGTCTGTACCCCATTAAAGTCAATCTCAGTAGAACAGCCTGCTTCCAAACACAGTACAAATGTACATCCAGTGAAGCCATCAGATAATAAGATTCAAAACACAGAGGAAATACTTTTTTCCAGAATACATGGTTGAATGGTAGGCCTTACTAATACAGGACACCTTGGGATTGAGAAAGAAAAAGGCATCAGATAAATCCATGGCCAATGCATCTTCTGTAGCTATGAGGAACAGGAGTGCAGACTGAGCCTCTGGCTGAGGAAGGACATGTGCCCCTGACAGCTGAAACCTGGGAGGGTGTGTGGGAAAATACAGTGCTACAAGTGGCACTTATATGACTGTCTTCATTAATGTAAGTTATACACTGTACTCGGGATCTCCAGGTTATAAAGAAATTGTTTATTGCACAACTTATTTACCCAACAGAACACTGCAAAGGCAAGAGAATGGATCTGCACTTGAATTTGCTCAGACAAACACACCATCCTACTTCTTCAAAACAACTTTTCTACTATATTGACTCCCTAGGCCATTCCATAGAATCATGGAACCATTAGGGTTGGAAAAGCCCTCCCAGCCCAGGGAGCCCACCCTGTGCCCGATGCCCACCTTGTCCCCCAGCCCAGAGCACTGAGTGCCACGGCCAGTCCTGCCTTGGGCACCTCCAGGGCTGGGCACTCCAACCCTCCCTGGGCAGCCCCTTCCAAGGCCTGACAACCCTTTCCAGGCACAAATCCCTCCTGCTGTCCCCCCTGCCCCTGCCCTGGCCCAGCCTGAGGCCGTCCCTCCCCTCCTGTCCCTGTTCCCTGGCAGCAGAGCCCGACCCCCCCCGGCCCCCCCTCCTGGCAGGGCCTTGCAGAGCCACAAGGTCCCCCCTGAGCCTCCTTTTCTCCAGGCTGAGCCCCCCCAGCTCCCTCAGCCCCTCCTCACAGGACTTATGTCTAAACTGTTTACCATTTTCCCAGTGTGATATTGTAACTCTTTCAGAATCAATGAGAAAAATCTATCAAATGTAACTGCACACATGCTGTTTCAGTGCAGACTGGATGTTGAAGTGTCAGATTAGACAAACACTTAGGATTTTGTAGGCTTTATTCCCAGTGATAGGAGTGGCTAAAAGAGCTGGATAGGGAGGAATTGGAGTGTTACGATACTTGTGTTTGTCTTTCTGCAATTACAGGGAAGAATTTAGATGAAACTATTCTTCTGTCTGTGGCTTTAATGAAGACCACTTGCCTTGCCTAATCAAAAAACCAAGAAGTATATAGTTAAGATCCCAAAATATCTTGGTGTAATGACGCACACAGGCAGAAGTTTATAAGTGGGTAAACTTCCTTGCTGCTCAGCCCCAGTGCACCTGTGCAACAGCTGGATTTAATCAGGGACTATATTTTAGTTTGGATTTTAGGCTGGAAACTGAATAGTGCCCCACCCAGCCATGTTCCAGTCCACTTTTAACATTTCAGTGAGGGTAGCACAGTTGTATTTGGTGGGTTAAAGAAATCCAGGGAAGATTTGTGTGATGTTGGGAATTTAGAGAGAAGAAAAGAAAGGGGGGGGGGGAAAGAGAGAAAAATTAATCCAACAAGAAAATAACCCAATTATTTGGTCTAGTGCAGAACAGAACATCTGGACTTACCGATAACTGATTGATACTTGTGCTGCATTCATTACAGAACAGTATGTACAGACAGGATCCTGGTGAATACCACCTAAGTTTACAATTGTCCCAGTTTCATAGGACATAAGACCTGCACCTTTTCCATATCATTCACCAGTTACAAATACCAGCAGTCCGCACCACCCAACACACAGATTTAGACACAGAGATCAAACACTGTGCCCAAGGGCCAAGCACAAATAACTATCAGCCAAATGCCAGAACAGTAAATAAGCAAAGCTCTGAGCCTACAGGCTTTCCCAGCAGTGATTTAGGAAACCTATATTTGGACACTTTTTTCCTCCTCCCCCTCCAATCATGGGTAAAATCTTGATACCACTGACCTAAGTGGAGCCAGGTTTTTAACCATTAGCCTTACCATACACATCCATCTGCTAAACAGATGGTATGAGCTCAGGGTATGATCTCATACCTTCTTGGGCATATTATCAAACCCCAAAGCATCTACAGCAAAGGACCTGTATGTGACAAGACCACCTCAGCACCATGAAGATAAGCAGAGTTCTTGTTGCCAAATCTGCAGAAGGCAGGTTTTTCAAAAAGACTATAAAAATGTTGTTTGGCCTGCTCTGTGAGCTTTGACACTCCAGGATACTCTTCCTAAGGCTAAGGATTGAACACACTCCTTGAGACACTGTCCCTTCTCCCTTCCATTTTTGGAGCCACTGTTCTAGCATTGAATTTACCTGGACTGAAAAGGGAAACATCATAATAAAATTAACTAACATTGTTACTGAAAAAATAAACCCTCCTTTAACACTGAATAAACTGACAATGTGTGGTCATCTGGAAAAGTTATTTCACAAGCAGTGAATGCAGTCTAGTAACACCTTCCATCCATTCAGGAGCTAAAGTTGCTCTGTGCTCTAAGAGAACATCTCAGTGTCCCTTGGCAATGTTCTGCTTTATAAAATCATAAAAACATTTAGGTTAGAGAAGACCTCTAAGATCATCAAGTCTAACTGTTAACCTAACACTGCCAAGGCCACCACTAAGCCATGTCTCCCAATACCACATCTACACTTATTTTAAATCCCTCCAGGGATAGGGACTGCACCACTGCCCTGGGCGCTGTGCTAGGGCTGGACAGCCCTTTCTGTGAAGTAGTTTTTCGTGACATCCAACATAAACCTCCCTCAGTGCACCCAGAGGCCATGTCCTCTTGTTCTGTCTCATGTTATTTGGGAGAAGAGGCCAATCACAACCTCCTTTTCTCCAGCTCCCTCAGCCACTCCTGCTGCTCCAGCCCCTTCCCCAGCTCTGTTCCCTTCCTTGGATGCTCCAGCCCCTCAGTGTCTTTCTTGTCATGAGGGGTCCAAAACTGAACCCAGGATTCGAGGTCCCTCACCAGTGCCCCATACAGAGGCACTTTCCATCAGCTACAGATCAACATCCTCTCTCACTCCATGGCCCAACAGGTATCTGATATAAAGTGAAGCTGCTTCTCTCACGAGGCTGATAAAAACTTATCCCAGAAGCCATGCCGTTCCATTGGTTAGGCATCCATCTAGGCCTGGGACCCCGGATTGTGTTCCTTGTTTTGGGGCCTAATTATGTATGACCTCAAGTGCCACTGCAACCACGGAAATTAAGAATCCTCCTGAGTCCGGTGACCAGGACTGAGCTCTGGGAGGAGCTCTGCTTTGGATCAAACAGGTCATTCAAGGCTGAATGAAGTGGGAACACTTGCTTTTCATTTTAATGAGGGAGAGGGAGGGAAACTAGCTGCAGTTGACCTCAAGCAAATGTTTTTTCTAAAAGTTTTGCTGAACTGGAAAATCAACTTTTCACAAAGCCCCTGATCAACACAGGGTTTTATGTTGAATACAGATGGATAAAGCCCTCTATTGTATATTACATTTTTTTTCCTTAGAAATACTATTATTTTCTTCCTTTGTTCCATTTTCCCCTCCAGGAATTAGCTTCGCTTACACTAAACTAAAGTTTGAGCTCAGACACTTAGAGGTGCAAGGTGAGATTCCTAATCCCCTAGTGCAGTCAATCTATGGAAATTAGAAAACCTTCTCATTTGGAAGATTTATCAATGAGTTTCAGTTAATCAATCACAAAAGAAGGATCTCAGCCTGCATATAATTTAAGGCTAGAAGGAAAAGCAACTTCCCAGACACATGCATTTGAAAATATAAAATAAGCAACCCCCCAACCCTCTGCTGAATAAAACAGCAGATCTGAGTGGCTGGGGCTGTGGGGTGAGGAGACCAAGCTAAATTCCCGCGGTGTGAGAATGTGCACACACCAATTACATCTGGAAACACACAACTTGTGGTATTATTTGGGGGCTGAAAGTTTCACCACAATAGAACGTGAGAAGGTCTTTTTGTCGGTGACAAGCCCTTTCACATGTCCGTGCCCTGAAAAGAAAGGAATGCCAACACACCAAGTCACTTCTGCATCTCCTGTCACCATATTTTTCTTTCCCATGCTCATCTCAGCCAGCTGTTACATTGTCCCAGCTCATCTTTATTTGAATAGCTTGATGGAATTCTGGAGCAGCAAAGGCAGGCATTTCCCATCCTCATCCGCAGCTCTTCCTGGTCTCGGCCAGATTTCATCACACAGACACACAGTTGACTGACTGACTTACAGATAATGGTGGATGATAGAGCTCTAAACTTCATTTATATTTGGTTTAGTTCTTCTTAGGGGCTTCAATGCAAAAATTAGCATGTTTTCTTCCTTAACAACAAGCTCTGCAGAAATTCCTTCTGCAGGAATTCCCAAGAAGCAATGTCAATACTGTTTTTTGCAAGTCTCATTTTCAAATGGCAGCTCCAGTTCTTCCACTCGCCTTTGGTCTCATGAAGCAAGTAGAGATTCTGACAACGAAAGCTGGGTGCTTAAGATATTTCAGTGTATGTGTGACTCCCGTCTCACCGGGCTATTTGTTTGCTCAAATATTTATCTTAGCAATACCTCTGAATGGTTAAGAAGTGTTCTGAATTTCCCATCTGTAGAACAGGAATTAGACATAGAGACATTGAGGACCAGATACTCTCCTCCTTTTCCGCCAACCTCACAATAAAAGGCAAAGCCTGAGCATAAGCATCTAAATGAAATCTGGACTCAAAATCTGAGCACATCTTTCACAAACACAATGATGAGGCAAAACATTTCTCAGTAAAAAAAAAATAAATATTTAAGTACCTAATGTTTTCCCACTCTGCTTGCACAGGACTGAAACCTTCTCATCAGGAAAGAAGGGTTTTATTCTTATCTCATGGAAAAGCCTGTTTGGGAATTAAATACTAGGAGAAGTCCTTAGGCCTAAAGTCTCTGAAGGAATCTGAGCATAGCAAAACCACACTTGCTATATTGAATTCAATACCAAACACAACGGACTTTGTTTTCAGCATCTAAAGAAAATGTATTTAAATTTGTTCAGTTTTATCTGAACAGGAGACACTGGGGCAGAATAATTGTGATGGGTCAACAACTGCTTCGATCTGCAGGTTCAGGCATGGAAAAAGTCCTGTCCTGATGCAGAATAAAAAGCTGCCAGCCCCAGAACACAAGGATGCATTCCCCGGAGGATACAGGATTGTAGGGATGGAGCCAGAGGAGATACAGATTCCCTGGCACAGGAAGGTGCAGTAGCACATGCTACAGACCTAATGCTCTCACCATTGGCACGCTCCTTCCCAAGACAGGAGGCACAGCTCTTGTAGAAAATTGCTGCCAGTCTGAACATTATGTGCATCTACTCAGGCCATTGCATTCCATGCTCAGAAATCCTGACAGGCATTAAGAGAAGCAGACCACTTTGGCCAAGACTTCCCTCTTGCCAGGAGGGACAGGTGTCTGTCTGTCCCTGCTCCGGACTCTCCTTGTGCCGCAGGTTCAGCTGTGACGGAGGCACCTCACGTTGGCACCTGCCAGCCCCCATCACTGTGCTCATAACTCCAGGACTCTCCACAGCACCCAGCCTTCAATCAAAACAAATTGTTTGTTTCTTTCTGACCACAAGAAGTAGTCTGGTTTCAGCGTTTGCTTTGGCTACGTCGCCTGAGTGAAAGCACGCTGTAATGCAGGAACTCCACTCTTCCCTCTCCGGAGCGAAACTCATAGGGCTCCAGTTTACAGTCCTGACTGGCAAAGCAAAACAACTCACAACTGCTTTCCAGGCCTTGGCACTCTCCAGGGAACCCGTCTTTGTACACCTCATTCACACGCTGAATGCCCACACGAGCAGAGAGGTGAAGGTACTCACGGAAGGTTTGGAAGGATGGCATGGGAAAAGCTTTCAGGGAATGTCACAGGGCACAACCCAGGAACACTCAGTCTAGCATGGGAATGGAAAGCCACCCAGCCACACAGCATAGGGCTCCTCAGGCACCAATTCCCCCTGTTCCCAGCACCCAAGCCTCCTCGGCTCACCCTAGGCTCACTGCAGGTCAGGCGTTCCCAGGGGGAACTGTCCTGCTTTCCCTTCTCTGACAGCAGCTGGGGACCAAAAGAGAGACAATGCTTGGAATCCTTATTTTCCAACTTCATGTTCCTCTTGGCTGGAAGAGCTACCCCAAACCCTCCTCATTCTTCACACTGCTCCCTAACACTGCTGCCTTGCCTCCACAGCCCCCAGCTCCCTGGCACACCTCCTTGCTGTAAAACACAGCCACCAGCAGAATCTTGTGGTAAGTCTCAGCGTGGGTCCAATCCCACACTTAATGGAGACAGAGGAAAACTGTCCTGAATTGGGACAAATCTGTAAATTTAACCCCCAACTTTAGTATCATCTAACAGTGTGTGAGAAGACCATAACACAGTCTGAAAGAGGGTAAGACAATGCAGTTTCCTGAGACTGGGAGGGACTGGAGCCAGTGGCCTGGGAGGTCCCATCCCTTCCCATGCTCTTCTTTTCTTTCCATGCTCCCTTCTTGCTGCTACACATCTAAATTTAGGCTGGAAACTAGTTTTAACTGTAAGGGGCATGGGGTTGCCTCTTTTGAGTGTCTGACACTGTAGAAACAGGGTAACTAAAATATAAATGCTTATGTAAATTCATCTTTGATTTTGTAATCAATTTAGTTCACTAATTTGCTGCAGAGATTGGCTGAAGTAACATGCCAGAATTTTTACTGCCTCTGCCATAAAACTGACAAGGGTAGGTTTTCTGTTTTTGTTTTTACTTCCTTTCAAGTGTAATAACTTCCCTTTTCATAAAATGCCAACATACTCTTTTAAAACTGTCAGGCTGCCATCAACCTGGTCATGATCCAGTGCCAGGCCATAGCCAGACAAGATGAGTTACAAGGTAATCTCTTCCCTGCCAAACAATACAAAGATATTGGCACCTTTCTCACGGCAGCAAATCAGCTCAAAGGGCCACAGAAATCAGAAACCCAAGAACTGCTTCTTCCTCTTTTTGGTGTTTGCCTTGCAAGGAAAATGGTGTTCTGCAAGGAATCTAATGTTTTCATTAATAGCACCCTGGCTGCTTCACTTTCTCCATGTCTTTTCCTCCACAGAAGCCCTGGATATGATTTTAATGAAATTGAGGACTCCCTCCCTCTCTCCAAGTTACACACTGGGTTCCTGAACACTGGTTTCAGGGAAACACTACTCCCAAAATGAAATACAAAGCAGCTGTACAGCTTTGGCAGGGCAGACTGTGCAAATGCCACCAAAAAGTGAATCACTGGCTCAGCCTCACTGGAAGTGTATCAATATTCCTATTCAGGACGGCCATCCCGCAGTGGAGACCATCCCTTACATCAGGTAGAGAAAATAGTACAAAAGGCCACAGAACTGGAGGACTGACCCCCATTTTTTCCTTTGGCTGACATGGAAAATGAGGCTTTCCAAAGCTCCTCTGCTGGTAAATCAATACACCAGCATAGTCAGAGTTCCAAGAGAGATCTTTAAAGAAATGGCAGTTTCACTTGATTTTGAGACTGCACTTAGGTCCTTTCTGCTATAATCTATCCAAATACCTGTTGCTTTTAAATGATTTGAGATGCATATGGATGGTGTCGAACTTCCACCCCCTTCCTCCATCCCTCATTTAGGATTTCAAAGGAGGACACACCAGTCTCTAAATTTAATAGCTCTGAAAGGGCCTCAAGAATTGTAATGGAAACAAGTGTCTCCACGCAGTATTTCCTGGGATAAGGGCAGAACTGGCAGTTTTGCATATGCAGAGATCAAGTAGGGATTTCAAGATCCAGCTGTGCTTCTGGGAGAATACGTATTTTTATACAGTTTTTAATAGTGTGACCATACAGTACACAGTCAACCCAGCAACATTAGTGCATCAGTCCTTCCTCACACCAGTTTACTGAGCAACAACAGCACTTATGGTGGCCAAGTTGACAAAAGTTAGCCCTGGAATCTGATGGAGACAAGCTGTTTTTCACTTTTCCTACATGGCACCACTGGGCACAGAGATCCCGGGAGCAAACGAGCCTTCAGTGTGTTTCCAGTGAGCCAGAATGAGGGCACAGTAAAGGCAGGATTTTCATCCACGGTAGCAAAATAGTTAACAATGCCAAGACTTATTCCCAGATGGGGACAGGCACACTCTGGCAATGCTAAAGCAATAAAAGTATAAATATTAATTTCTTTCACAACAGCAAGCATATAGGGGTATGTTATCAGGTATTTGCTGATAATGCTGTGTTGTGGAGCGATAATAGTACATTGAGAAGTGATACTGATATGGAGGAAAGGTGACATTTTTTCAGAATGATTTTTTCAAAGTAGAAATGTCTCTGGAAAGCATAAAATTAACTAATATATTGCTGATGTTTATTGCTGTAATTCCTTGCTATTAGAACAAATATCAACACATGGTACTTGCAAAAACACCTATACAGCAAGTGCAGTATCATCACAAACATCCTTTTTGAAAACTGGGGCTATCACTGGAATTCAGTCATCTTTGGGCTCTACACAAAGTATTTAGCAACAGACAGTAGCCATTTAATAGAGAATTGCAGGCCAGGTATTATCTTTGGGAAACCTGGACAGGAGTTTCCAGCAGTAGGTTACAGGTCCCCAGACTGAAAAGGGCACATAACTCCAGTAGTCACAATACAGCATTGGCACCCTTTAATCCAACACAAAGTATCATTAGAAAGGTAATGTTTGCAGTCACGTTAGAAAGCCCAAAGCCCAAAGCATGCAGTATTACAGAGGTGGTAGCTGAATATCAAACACACCAATTTCAAGGTATGAGGTTTGGAACAAGCACACAGACGATGATAGGAAAGCTTTCGCAATACTTCAGCTCAATTGTTCCGGAAGCATGAAAAGAATGATTAAAGAAAATAGAAAAGAAAGGGGACACAGCTCACTGAAATCATGAAGTGATTCAGGAGTTTGTCTAGTTCTGCTTAGGAAGCCAAATGAACCACTCACCAAGGGAAAATGATATCCAGTAAGGAAAGGAAATCAGATGAATACACAATTTACACACCATCCAGATAAGAGATATTTACCTTCAGATAACTACTGAAATTCAACTACTGAAATCAAGTATTTCCGGTCTCCAAAACTCTTGTGACTTGGACCAACATCTTTATAGCTCTAACGCATGTAGCAGGAGATGAAAAAAATAAAAAAGGGAAAAAAAAANAAAAAAAAAAAAAAAGGAAATCAAACAGAGCTTGAGGTACCTACACTCCAACTCCATCTGTTCCTGGATACACAACAAGATAAGGTACAGTCAATAAGGAAGTCCTCAGGCAATCTTCTGCCTATGGAGTACTCCAAACAAAGTAACCCCCTTTTTCTTCCTCAGTATATTTCATTTGAAATATTTAACTAGAAAATGGGATTAAGTTAAAAACAAACTTCCAGGGAGAGCTGCACTTCAGCTGCACTCCAAAGCTCAGAGAGAAATATTAGACATGCAAACCATGATGATGGAGAAACCAAATTTCCAGTCTTAAATTCATATAGTATAATTAGCAACAAATCTACTGAGAAAAATATTTTAAATAGATTTTAGTGGTTAAGCAGCACTTTCCTTTCTGATGACATAACACTATTCTTTACATCAATCCAACCTCACTCAAGAGCTGCTTTTGACATTAAAGTGGAGCAAGTAGTATGAAAGTACATTAAAACTGGTGTGAAGTTGAATTTCACATGCTCTTCAGGACACATTTAAAAAAGTGATAAAGGTTGTCTTGGTGTTATTGGAACCCAGTTTCTTTCCTAATGCATGAAAATGTCCCCAGTGGATCTCAGTGGGTCAGGAATCAGCACCAGAATCATTCTCCTCTCCATCTCTGTGCAAGTCTCCATGAAATGGACTCTCATAATCCCAAAGAATGCAGGAGGACAAAATACCAACACTCCCCTTTTGTACATCAAGTCAACAGCCTTGAGGGTTTTGAACAAAAACACGTGGAAGGGTGTGAGGTAAAGGGAAAAGCCTGCAGTGTGTCCCACCAGTGAGCTCACCATCTCCTCTAGGTGAAACCTCTTGGAAAAGGGGCACTGGTTTGATGCCAAAACTCTGATAACATACCAAATAAATAACTAAGCTAAAAGATAAATCTTATAAAAGACCAACCTAACTCCTCTCTTAAGGAAAGGACTCACTCTTCTCAGGAAATTCCATATGCTGTTGGGTGTATACAGAGTGAGCATTAATTATGGGCAAGGTGCACCTACAAAGGAAATTTGGTTCTTGCCTCAGAGAACTTCCAAATAAAGAGGTCAAGAGAGAAGGTATAGATTCAGGCAGACAGGTAAAAAACCAAAACTGACATGGGGACAAAGGAGAACAGCCTTGTAAAGGTACCTGCAACAATCTGCAGACAAAACTGTCTTGGTAGGCATTCTTGAAGTGCAAGCTTAAGGAAGATTTTGAAGGAAAAGAAAATACGTGATTTTGTATGACTATAGAAGAATCCTCTGACATATGAACAGCAGTAGTAGAAGGGAAGCTTGACATATTCAGCATATGGCAGTGCATAAATTTTAACATAAAAATAATAAAATAATTTGAAATGTCACCAACATACCTTGAGCACAGGGTGATTTTTTAAATTATCTATATTTGTTTTGACATTTCTGCCTTTACTATTTACATACTCTTTAACATTAATGTTGAATCAATCTGGCTTTATTTTAGCAGGCAACACTTTATTAACACTCTAAAACTTCAAGTTTCCTCAAAAATGCCTTCAACGCACAGTTTGGATAACAGCCGGGTGTGAAAATCCATATCTAGCTGAAAAGTACTAAGAAATGGAAGGAGCTTTGGAATGGAGAGTATGTTGAGTTGCCCAAGTCTTATGAAAATACAGCAAACATGCCGAGTAGATGGTGTGCCATCTCACAGAGGCTGATTGCCTAATCCACATTTCTTTCATGGACACTGACTCATAGCAGACTGGTGAGTAAAGCAGTGCCAGTGCTGTGAGTCGCATTCACACCCCAGTTCAAACTTTCATTGTATTTAACATACTTGCCTTAAAGAAGAAATAGTCCCATAATAATCTCACAGTCAAACCTCATACCCCAGGCACCCTACAGATAGGAGGGGATCACTCTGCAGCATAAATGGGAGTGAGAAAAGCCTAAACATGATTTGGCACACTTAGCCATAACTTTTTAAAAGCAGCTTACCTTGCACATCCTTTTCCCCCAGAGGCTCTGGCAGCAGCACAGTGGGGACTCCCTCCACTCCAGCTCCACGGGGAGTTGCAAACCTTCAAAACCATGTGCTGCCCTGGCTCATTTGCTTCAAAGAGAAAAGAAAAAAAAATTAAAACAGAAAGAGCAAAACAGGGCACAGAACTAGCACTGTCCTTTTCACACTGTGGCTAACGAGGAGTGATGGTCAGCTTCCTTGCAGGAATCCTCTAGAAGAGAAATAATGACATTTTGCTTGTTTCTCTTCATGGGGTTTTAAAACATGATCAGATTTTAGGAACTGAACCAACAGGAGAAGGAAAAATGTTCTCACAACTATGTGCTTTCCTTGCATTCTTTCGCAGCATTCACAGGACAGGAAAAAAGAAACCAGAATAAAGGATCAATATTAATGAGAGTTAATCAAACTGGAAAGGCCACACAATTGAATTTAAGCAGAAACTTGGAGACAATTGCCTTCTTTTTATTTAAACTACTGATCTTCCATTGCTTTTCAGGGGGGAGACGGTAATCAGAAATTGTCATTTTCTCACTGTGTGGACAGGCAAAAGCCAGAACTGACATGTTTACCCTGGGAGGAGGAAAGGTGAGATTTCTGGTGAATGGCAGAAGTCAGTTAAAAACTAAACACCTGTCATATTAGGTAGAAAGAAACCTGCTATCTACCGAAACTACTGAGCAGAGTCTGACCCCACCTACAGAGAGCTTGAATTACAATACAAGATATTTGTTACAACAAACAGAAAAATCCCAGGGAACCCAAGCCACGAGTCAGGCTGGGCAGCCCAGCTGGGCAATGTGCTCTCTCCCCAAGGTGACAACTTGTCCCTGGTGCAAAGAGCCGCCCTGCGAAGGAAAAATGTGTTTCTGGCCCAGCCAGCCTCCTTTTTCTCCCTTGGCCCCAAAGCCAGGAGGAAGGCAGCTGTTCTGCTGCTCATCCCATAGGAAGTGCTGCAGCCTTCTCATCCAGGGAATGGAAAATTAAGCATTACACATGAAGTGCAGATATCACTCAAAAACCTCCAGATGGGAAAGGGTAGGCCTGTTGATGGGAACAAACTCTATAACACACATGAAGAGTCAGTGTAGAGTAGCACAGGGAGATGAGGAATGTCCTTGCTCCTTTGCTGTCCTTCACCTGGGAGAAAAGGAAATTACAGGAATGTCACCATTTGTGCAATGTGAAAAAGCATTTCTTACCATCCTAAGACTCTAAATGACTACTGGAGAAATCTTCCCAATGACCAGCCCTCAGATGTGACGTGGCAAGAGGCAGGACTGCCCCAAGGAGTGCAGGGCGTGCACTCCCTCCTTGGAATCCAGCCTATCACCTGCTGTGGGTTTGGCTAGTTGGTGAGAGAGTATGGCCACAACTCCCTTATAAACCAGCAACAAGGCTCGTGGCATCAGATGTGTTACAGCAGGGCAACAGTGGGAGGAAAAGGGAACCTGCTCTGTGACTCCTTGGCATAACAGGGGTGAGAAAACAGACCCCAGCTTAGGAAAGTACTGTTTAAAAGCGAAACACCTTAGATGGCCCTCAGCAAGGTCTGCAGAAAAAAATGTTGGTTAAACCCCATCCTCATCTAGAAAAGCCAAGTGTAAAAAGGAACAATTCATGTTCTCCTTCAGCATGCAAAACCAGAAGGATGATAGATAAAACCTGTAACCCCCCCAACTTTTCCAGCCGACAGAAACACAGAGGAACTGAACACAAATATTTTTGTAATTTTTTCATTTCCATACAATGTCAATAACATATAACAGACTCAGAAAGTGACTTGGAATACAGCAGATGCCACGTAAGAGCTACTACTGCTGCCTCTGCAAGGACTGGTGATGATCCATTAGAGAACTAAGCACAGAAGGGCAGTCATTGCCTTCCTTATACAAACTGCGTATGCTATAATTATATTCATCTTCTCACTAATAAATCAAAATTTTATTTGAAGGACTAGTTAGTCTTAGGAACCAATAGCAAGTATAAGCCACAGCCTGCTCGCTTTCCAGTGTGTTCAAACACCATTATGAAAAGTGCATGCATACAGCTGAAAGGTAGAACAGCTATAATTGAGGGGAAAATTTGGCCTCGTCTCTAAAATCAACCTAAAATGATAGTTAGACCCATATTAAGTAGAAAAAAACCAAAACCCCAATCATTAGTTTCCTAGCTTAAACCTCTCACTGAAAACATGCTTTAAAATCTGATACTAAACAGCCCAGCCATAGCCCTGGTACAAAATACAGTACTACAGATGACACACTTGGAAAAATAAAACAAAATTAACATACCAGTGTTTGTGGCTGGACCACTGTACCATTACTGGCATTTTGCTTATGTAGTGATTCCACTGGTGTTTTGCATTACATGGCAAAACCATAGGTTCCCCTTCTAAGAAAAGAATTGCTTAATGTGCCGAATGGTACATCTGGAGAGAAGTACTGCCAGCCTGCCATGATAACAACAAAAAGAAATATTAATCCAGTGCCTGCTGGCAAGGTTTCTAAATGATGATGCTCCTCACAATATTCCTACTAAGAATCATATTTTGTTAATGTATAGCCTAAAGCTTTCAGGTTGGAATGCATCTTTAATCCATTATTCTATGGCTTTTTATCTTTTTGGCAAATCCTACAGATGCAGAGGAAACAACTGTGGTTTTGGTGAGATAACATGCATTATTAGTGTTTTGCTTTAGCCTTTTAATTAAATTATTCTGTTGCCTTTCACTGTCAGACACTGTCAGGCACAGAAATTATTTGATCTTCAAGTGAGTCATTTAAAATGAAGCCTTTTCCCTGATAGTGTGGATTTAGTGTCATGGCATATTTAAGGTTCAGCACATGCTTCAGAGTAAACAGGTAGGAAGGACCTCTTAGGTCACACATGGTCCATTATAACACGTATTTCCAAAGTGTATTACACTACTACCATATAGAGTGCAGCTGGTCCTTCCAAGCAGTGACTTCTGGTACTCCTCTGTGAGGCTCCTGCACAGGTCAAGCTGCTCCTGGCAATGGGATTGCTGCAGGAGGGACCTCAGTGCCCCTTGTTACAGGGCTCTGTGTGGCTGAAAGTCTGCAACTCCATACAAAGCCCTGCAGGGCAGCACACCTCCAGCCAGAGCTTCAAGTTTCAATTATGCCTCCTTTCTAGAAGTGTTTCCTTCCTGGCAATTTCACTGAAAGGAAGAAAAACCATCCAAAGCATTTTAGACTCAGGAGACTCGGGTTCACAGAATGACACAAGCATCAGCCAGATCTCAACCTCAGCTCACAGAAGGAGCACAGCAGATGTTGTGGAAGATGCTACTGCAGGCAAGGCACACAAATGACTCAGGGTAGGTTTGAGACATCCCCAAAACTCCGTGCCCCAGCAGGCAGGGCAGGGATACAGATTCCTGAGCTGTGCCAAACCAGGAGAGCACAACCAGGCAGACCTGCAGCTCTCTCAGAAGCTGGAGGGGCTCTCTGGTTTTGAGGTTTGTAACAGTCCCTGCATTACAAAAGACCATCCAAAGAATATGAATTATGTTTTTTCCACTCAAGGTGAATGATTTTCCAACCAAATACCTCCCTGATTTGGAGGTTCTGGAGTTTTTGGAAAGAGGCCTGCCTTATAGATCTTGGAGCAGAAGTTCCCCAAAACAGGGCTCTGGAGTTGTTCACAACTAGTCTGAAATAGTCTATGGACCATATTAAATACTCAGTGGAGGAAAAAAAAAAAAGGTGAGTCTTCTCCTAATAAGTATTCTATCCCAAAAAATTCCAGAGAACAAGCTGACATAGCTGAGGCAGGATACTTGACAGGGCAACAAGAATGTTTCAGGGATGACACATCAGTGCAGGTGACGAAGTAGACACAACACAGGTGAAATATTTGACATTCTGTAAAAGCCTATGGGTCATCAGTGCTGCTTTCTTAGGGCTGGGGAGGGGTGGGAAGAGATGTGGCTCTCAGGGTCCAGCCCTCAGAAGCTGCCTTTATGTGTGAAATTCCTGCTCAGTGAGAACAAGGACACTCACAGAGTGGGCTCAGGAACTGCTGGTTTTGACCCCATTGCATCCCTGCTCGTTTGGGTGTGTGGGATTGTGCTGATGGGGAAATGTACCACTCCAGACTTCAGCTGGGTAATTACCCCTCCCCACAGCAACGACGAATCCTGACAAACAGAATTAAACCCACACTGACCTTTTCAGGAGTCTCTGTCACCCTCTCCCTCACAGGCACGAACTGCCAGCTGGCACGGGAGGCTCCCGTGTTCCACCACAGGAAGAGTGTAGGTCACTGTGACAGCCATCAGTGCTTCCTGCAGCTGGAAGCACCTTCTCATAAACTGACCATGCACATTAAAAGACAGACTTGAAGTTTGCAAATGAGTCAAGTTTGGCAAACAAGCTCACCTGTCCTCCAAATATATTGACATTCTTCAGCTCACACAGCAGCTCCTTTATTTTCCCAAAGATCAGAATTTTTACATTCCAGGAGGTAGTTTTCAGGAGTGCTCTTTAGTTCCTTCCTGAAGAAACATGTTTGAAAATTGATCTTATCTAAGTTATTTCCTTCTCTGACACAGGATATTAATGGAAATTTGAACGACAGACTCAGAGCAGCATCCATGTCAACAGGGGGATAAGGAGTCAGACACAAGCTATGGAACTTTCCAAAAAGCTTTGGGGGGCCTGATCTCCACAAAGTCTTTTATTATTTGTTTACTTTCAATGTCCAGACCTGTGCTTCATTTTAGTGAACAATCAGCTCTGAAGTCTTCCCAGTGGCATTTAACATGAGTCTCTTATTTCAGTGTCAGATACCAAATTACAAATACAGCTCTCATGTCACACATTGTGAATTTCTGCCTAACTTATTTTTACACAATGAAAATTTTGCTTTCCCTGAAAAACAATGTAATAGCAAAAGAAGAAAGCTTGGTGAAAATAGATGTTGTGTGGGTTTATCCCACAGTTCCTTATTATTAAATCTCACAACAACAGCTGAATTAGACACATGTTTCCAAAGACACACTATTGCAAGCCTGGCTGTTTCACAGATGGTGGGTGCAAAGATTAAGTGACTGCCTGAAAGTAATACTGGAAGTCTGTGGTAAAGCCAAAAACTGATTCAAGAACTCCTGCTTTCTCTCCACTGTGGGAACCACAAGGCTGTTGTGCCTCCCAACTTGTGTTATTTTGTACCTGTACAAGTGTTAGCACTCACCATGAGAATTGCTCTCAATACCATCAGAAAACACCAGCTCTTACCTCTGACAGGCCCCATGTCTGGCCTCACCAGCCCTAACCTGCCCTCAAACCTGGATGGAGGTCCATGAGCACCTCCCACTCCTGCTCCCAGCACTGGCAGACCACCCTGCCCCAGTCCCAAGAACAAACCCCCCAACCTTCTGAACATGATCTGCCTTGCAATCTATCTGCCAAGCCTGCAAATCTGGCAGTATGGCATGGGAGTCTCACCTGTCCAGTGGTGCCTGAAAGACACTTGTGGTTCAGGACCCCCTTCCCAGCGTGGTCTGGGAGGCTCACGCTCACTTGGAGCGCAGCAATCCCACAGCTCTTGGAGGCACCTCTGCAAACATATTTTTGCAGAACTTCAATTCCAGGGAATAAAACCCCAGAGCTTTCACCCTTCCTTTGGGATAACTGAGAACATGGGAAACAAAAGCCTGTATGGGAGGGACCCAGGCAAACACACTCGGCTGTTACCGCCCGTGTTATGGTATGTCAGGGGGAAATAAATACAAGGTGTGTGCCCTCCACAGGCACCCAGTGGGGCTGGTCTGGGGCTGCAAAGCACACGGCAGAAACACAGCCCAGGAGCTGCACACCAGTGTGGCCTGACCACCATAAAACAGCTGAGGCGCCTCATGTTCACACAGAGCTGCCTCGCTCAGGCTCTTCCTAAGTGAGATCCTGATGTGCCAGAAGCCATCCAATCCAGCTTCCACACATCTGCTAAGACTGCTGAGGGAAAAAAATAAACATGAAAAACATTTGTATAGAGCAAGAGATGGATATGGAAGTATACAGCACATCTAAAATCAATCACTATTTTAAAAACAGTGAACATTTCTCCTTTAAAAATTTCTTAATTCTCACAAACACATGTACCTGTGTTTATTGTTCCATTATTGTGTTTACTGTAACTTACAGTAGATCAAAAATGAAAAGCTGGATCCCGTCAAGGGATGGTAGAAAACTTGTGATTAAAAAAGATTTCAGGGATGAAGTTTCCCAAGTAACCACAGAAAAACCACATATTGATCACTTGAGCTCAGTGTTCTCCCTTTCCCAAGGGAAAGGACTGTTTATATCAGTTTGAGAGGAAGTGGTAGAAAGAATGTCTGCAATAGTGCCCCATCCAACATTATTTCCTGGCACTCTCAGCATCTGCTGATGTTTGAAGTGCATCTGCACAAAGTGTACCTTTGCTAAACTTCTCAAAATATATGGAATCTCAACTATTTTGGAACAACAGAATCAAAATCAGGTGACAATGGATATGTAAAACCAATGCCACCTTCTCCCTCTCTTTCTCAGTCCACCAGCAGGAGCCAGCAAAAATTTGTGTTTGAACCCCCCCAGCACGAGTGCAAATGTGTTATTCAAAAATCTTAGAACAGAATTAATTTCATTAATTTCTCACCCCTGTCTCCAGTTAGAATAGTTCCCATAGAAAACTCAGGAAGCTGTGGAATGGCTATGACAGCAAAGAAGGAAAAGAGCATTACCATCAAAGAGACCCTACAGTGATCCCTTGTCAGTATTAGCATTTGTATATTCTTTTTAATATAGATATAGAAACACTAAGGAAATATTCCTTTCCAACTATCAAGTTCTCCCAAGGAGACTCAATCTGAAAAAAAAAAAATACCTTACTCATGCTATTCATGAGTTTGATTGCACAACGTGGAAAACAGGACCGTGCTTCTCCTGACAGGCAACAGAAGGAAACAGACAGGCCCCGTGTGGAGACACGCTGATCATTTTCTGGTAGTCCCCGGAGGACACTCAGTCACTGGCAAATTATCCTCCTGCTCCACAACACATTGGGCAACTCACTGACAATTTCCTTCTCTGACAACTTGCTGTTACTCCAGGAGGGGCTGGGCACCCAGCAGGCTCCAGAAAATGCTCCTGAGCTCCCAGTGACTCACAGGCTCCAGCACTGATCAAAACAAGGAGGAACAAAATCCTGAGCATTTTCTGTCAGGGTTCTGCAGTTTAGCAATTCACAAAATTGGATTTATAATCCCATTCACTTTGTTACCTCAACAATAAGACAGGATATTTTTTTCTTTTAGGCTTGTTTTTATGGAATCATGGGGATAGCAAGACAGCAGTGAGGGAAACAGAAGGCATCTGCTTGGCCTTCAGTGCCTGATAGTTGCTAATGCTGTGGGTTGGGAAAGTTTAATCTATAATTTGCCTTAAAGGAAAAGGCGGGGGGGGGTGGGCGGGGGTGGAAAGGTAATAAATAAAAGGAGATACGTGGCTGTGG